>JAGPOW010002067.1:2869182-2880728 GCA_030014935.1 Caiman crocodilus
TCAGCTCCATGGTAGCTTTGGCCTGTCTAACTGCCTCCCTACACGTGCGAGCAGAGGAGTATAACTCCTCTTTGGTAATCTCTCCCTGTTTCCACTTTTTATATGTTCCCCTTTTACTTCTCTGGCAGTTGTCTTGCCCATGCTGTAGAAGTGGCTGACGTAGTGCAGGCTGGCAGGTGTGGCCAGCTTGGTGTCTGCGGGGAGGGTCTGCGACATGGTGGCCTGCTACTTCAGGTGCGGGCAGAGCTGCTTGAGGAGTTCCTGGAAGGTGGCCCAGGTCATGCAAAAGAACTCCAACCACTGCTTGTTGTCCCAGGTGTGCTGGATGATGTACAGTCACCAGTTCAGGTTGGCTGGGTGAGGCTGGAGGCTCAGGAGTGCTGGACAGCACTGATGGTGGTGTCCAAGTTGGCATCCCTGCCAGGGTCCAGGCAGCAGCAGCATGGGACCAGAGGACCTGTGATGCTGCAGTAAGCCTGGGCAGGTGGCTGCACCATGTGGGAGGTCCACTAGAGCTAAGACTGACCTTAGCCAGGCAGTGGTCACCCAGAAGTGCAGCACAGTGACCAGGGTGGCCATCAGGAGCCCAGGGCACTGGATGTCATTCCCAGAGCCTGGGGATGGAGCAGCCATGGCACAGTGGCACAGGTTCTGAGGACAACATCACAATGCTCTGTGCCAGCATGCTGCAGACTGCTCCAGGCCAGGTAGGCAGGGCGTGGGGCTACCTTTTAAAGATGGCTGCAAACTACAGGCAGCTGTGTAACAGCTGTGTAACCCCTCCTGCAACATTTGCACATGTAAATGAGCCCGTGATAACTAAAAAGAATAGTTGATGTCATAACTTTGGAAGAAACAAATGTCTCTACCAGTGCACCCATTAAGCTACAAATCTTGAGTTCTGTGTTAATAATTTGTCAATTCTACCCCAACTATGGACTAGCTACTTATGTGAGACAAGGATTTAGACATGGAGTTTTTGCCTTGGAAAGTGGCCAGTGTGTGATTAGAATCAAAATTCAGAATCACAAAATACTCATATATAAGCCCCCCTCACAGAGATGGCCTGTACATATACTTGCACTGGAGCAACATGCAGCATTGTATGTTGGTAACTTCTGTTTTCATCACACTTAATGGAAGTATCCCACAAACGATGAAAACGGCTTTCAGCTGATGGACTGGGCTACAGCTAATGGACTTCATGCAACATTAGGATGCAAAATTAAGATGAACATGCTATTCAGTGCAATAGAAAAGACCTTATAATCTTGACCTCTGTTTTGTCTTGACAGATAACAATACCCCTTTACCAGCCTTACAAAAAGTAGTTAATATTTTTCTTAAAGCCAGCTTTGTTCTATTATAACTGAAATCAGTATTACAGTACTGTCCTGGTTATTAATAGCTTTCCCATCCCTCACTGGAATACTTTAAAGCAGATTGGACAACATTATGTGATATTATGATCTTGCCATTCCCCAAAAAAGAATTTAGATATATCAAATTAATTAAATTAACTGCAAAGAAAACTCTCCCAAGAGGTTTCAGAAAAGAATATATCTCCTGCTGGGATAATGTTTGCAAAAGGCTTTGGAATACAATGAGAAAGAAGACCCAGCACTGGCATCTGAATTAATCCACAGCCTTGTCAAAGTCAAAGTCAAAGTCAGGTAAATGGATAAAAAGAGTCAATGACTCGATTCAAGTCACACAAGCTGGAACCTACTGCGAAGATTAGGTGGAGCAAACCCACAGAATTATAGCACTTCACCTATAACCTTGGAGTAGGTACCAACTTACTTCAGACTTCAAAGGTAAAAATAAATGAATTAAGGAGCCTGCGATTAAAATCATTTTGGAAGGAAGAGTTGTCTATCTGAACAATGGAGACCTTTCTAAACCTGTGGAGACCAGGGAACTAGACATTGTTCTAACATTTGCTAAAAGACATAAGGCAGCAAATTCTGCTTGAATTCCTTCTAGAATTGGGCCTGCATGAAAGTCGTTGGCAGGTAAAACTGTTCAGAAACATCACAGTCACTTTCCAAAAATTTGGAAAGAGGCAAAAATTATTGCAGTTCTCAAATCAGGAAACCCCTGGTTGATGTGAAGAGTTTCAGGTCTATTTCCCTTCTGTGCACAACTTTCAAACTCTTTTAAAAAGTGCTCTTGTCAAGAATTAGCCCCATCCTGGAGTGCAGGCTTTCTGCAGACCAGGCAGGCTTTAGTCCGGGGTGGAGCTGCTGTGATCAAGTTCTCACATTCACCTCCTTTACTGAAGCAGGATTCTAAAGACGACAGGAGCAACCTTTATAGATCTCATTTTGGTTCATGACACAGTATGGATAAGGGGTCTTATGGTTAAATTGATAAAGATTATCAGGTGCAAAAAGATTATTACAATATTGTTTAGTACCTTGTCCGACTACAAGTTCAAGATTTGCCTTGAGGGTAAAATAAGCAAATTTATCAACAATGGTTTACTACAGGGCTCTGTTCTGGCACCCATCCTCTTCAGTGGGTACACACATAATATTCCCCATACAAAATCAAGCATATTTATTTATTCTGATGATACTGCCATCCTAGCACAGGACTCTGATTCTAGCATTATTGAAACTATACTCAGTAATTATGTGGCAAAATTAGAAGACTTTGTAAATGAATGGGATTTGAAGCCCAACCCTGACAAAACAGTTTATTCCCTTTTTCATGTCATTAATGCTCAGGTGAATGCCCAACTAAGAATCAGCTTTTGTGGAAAACTGGTCAACTGTGAACCAACCCCAAGTATTTAGGAGTCCATCTTGACCATAGTTTTGCCTATAGGCATCACCTGCAAATAGCTAAGAGCACACTTGTTGCACATAATAACATGATCTCAAGACTGGCTGGTACGAGTTGAGGAAGCGATGCTGAAGTTCCTAGAAAATTGGCACTGGTCCTCATTTATTCACCTGCTGAGTAATATGCCCCACTTTGGGACAATAGCGCCCATACGAGCCTGATTGATTCCGAGTTGAATGAAACAATGGGAGTGATAACAAATACTTGCAGATCGCCTCCTGTTCCTTGGCTGTCTGTTCTATCTTGTATTCTTTCTCCTGATCTTTGGTGTAAATAGGTTACTTTAAAAGTCTACAAAAAACTGGGTACATTCAATTCACTACCAATTTTTGAGAAACTTAATGACCTTTCTAGGCCAAGGCTTAAGTTGAGAAGGCCATTTTAGCATACGGGAAAAGAGCTGAATGATGAAAATGTTGACATCAAAGGAAAATGGATCCAGCAATGGGACACAATTGACATATTAACACATTTCTGGTTCCTCACATCTAAACCTCCTGGCTTTGCTTTACCAAGGCAGAGCTGGATAATGTTGAACAAGGTTTGTACTGAAAAAGGTAGATGTAACAACTTACTACATAAATGGCATTTTATTAAAGACCCCAAGTATGAATGTGGTGAATATAAATTATAGCGCACATCACAGAGCAATGTCCTATTTATCATTTTAACAGTTGCATTAAAGACCTGCTCTAGGCTACTGATGATGGCTTGCAGTGAATATCAAATCTAAAACTGTCACTCTAACCTTATCCCTCAGTGCTGTTGTTTATAGGATGTTTATAGCTTGTTCTGTCATTTGGTTGCTGTATTCCATATCCATAAAGCTGACTTATAGCTTCTGCTGTTTGCAGGCCTCAAATATAAGTGGTCAGCATAAAAAGAAAAGGCTAAGATCAGGAGGAGCAAGAAGCACTGGGGCCTTGTGCTCTAGATGGATTAATGAATAAGCTGTTCAACCAAAAACTTGGAGGTTGGGGTGTTTTAGGTGCTAAGGCATACAGTTGACAGCCCAGAAAGTTGCAAGTTCAAGGCTACAGTAGAAGTGCTTATGGCACAGCTCTGTCAGATTCCAGTAAGTCTGTGGTTTTTGCTAAATACCTTGTCACAAGGACAGGAAAAAGGAAAGGAACCAAAAACTCATATCTAGCTTTATGTAATGTTCCAGGTGAATGAGACTTCTTTCACAGCCTGTCATGTTATAACTTCTTTCAAGCAGCGTGCTAGTAACGTTCCTGTCCAGTATTTCTTTTTAAGATAGAAAATGCAATGGGAATACTGAATATGGGGGGGAGGATTGTGGTATTTGCCTAGAGATGATGGCAATATATTGATGAGAAAATCTAAAAGGTTCAGTCCTGCTACCTAGGCTAATAATAGCTGTTGTCTTTGCTATTTGACCATTACTCTGAAAGCAATTTGACATTTTAAATCCCCTGCCTCAGTACAGCCTTCAGTAGTCAACAATTCAAACCAAATAATAACAACATGTAATTTGGAATAATTTGCCATGATTGAAATTTGTACCCCAGGAGAAAAACCCTATTATCCTATGTAACAGCTGAATAACTTGATGCTCTGAGAAAGATATTCAAACAAACTTTTTGTGCAAGCATAAAAAGACCTAACAGAATTATTTCATATCTCCTGTTATTGCATTACTGACAGTTTTATCTTGAAATCAGGAGGAAACTTTGTAAGCAAAATACTGGGATAAATTTTGGAAGAAACAGCCATATTATATCTGCTTCCTGTAAGAATACAGAAAAAGTAAATAAGGGCACTCTTCCCCAATGTGGTATGAAGAAATCTTCTACAGCTCTTAATATGGGCTGAGATCTGATCTCTGCCCTGAATTCTGCTTCCCAAGTGGGCACCAGTCACAGTCTGAGTGATGGTATTGCACTATAAGCTCTCATTCAACAGCTGCTTGACTAGAAGGGTGAGAAAAAACATACTACCTTCAAGAGGAATCTGTTATTCCCTATATTTGTTTTAATCCCTAATTCATGGAAGTAGATTTTATACCAATCACTTGACTACTTCCTAAAATAGAGATTGAGTTATGCTCCATGTGTCTTCAGAGGAGATTGCAATGTGGAACCTCTCAGAGTCATTTCATCTCATTCTGTGCCTTTTTTGGCTGATGTTGCACATTACATTAAACTAACCTAGTCTAACACTAAACAAAAACTGGTATAGAATGAGTATAAGTGGTGACACAATAGTTTTCATCTGCACATACTTCAGTTTATATCATATGGCCATTCTAATGTTTAATGAATACAGATAGAATTTGAAATCCTTAAATGAAAAGAATTATGTACAAAAACATGTGATATTGCACCGTCTGGTTAGTGTCTTACTGCCCTCTACTGATTAGGATTAGTGCTGCTCAAGTATCAGGCCATGTCTTAAAGCTAATGGACATTCTTGACTTCAAGTGGTATGAATACATGCATTTGGAGCAGAGTCAAAGTTCAACCCCAGCTGTTGCTTTCAGGTTGTAAATAGTCTGGTAGGCAGTATCATAATCAATCATTAGGTCTTAATAGCCATAGAATGTTACCGTAACAGTACTTAATATCCCGTGTGTGAAAAGGGATACCTTGAACACCTGAACTTGCATCATTTCTTTAATTCTGCTTTCAAGCCAGGCTAGTACCTATTAGTGGCTATAACACAACCTAATGAATTCTTATACATCATTTCATCATTATAAATCCCAAACTATCTTTAGATCATTTAACAATGGTGGATAGTGGACATATCTAAAAGCTTTTAATTAAGTAAATCATTTGTCAGGTGACAACTAACTCATTCCTGGGGACTGACAGCAATAAAGAGGCAGTGATGCTTGTAGCATTTGTTGACTGCCAAATACTGTGGCACAAATACTTTGTTAGTACATTTTGCAGACATGATTGTTGTCTGGGTTAGGTCTTATGGTCAACCACATGTTTTCTGGAGATTTGTTTCTTAGGAATTTCACATGCTTCTTTTTAGCTTTTGAAGCACGCAGAATTCTTCTTCTGCAAATATATATCTGGAATGAAAGCATTGTTTCAATGGATGTTTTTTTAAATGATACCGAAGTACTTGAGAGTAAAATTCAGCATACGGGCTGCATCTACAAGAGATGCAGACTGCGCAGGTGTTACGTACGTTGTTTAGTACTTGCATATGCAAGTACCAAATGACTATGCAGTAACCGGAATTGCTGTGCAGTAACCTACTGTGTAGTAGCATCGAGCCATGCATCAGGCCGTGCAACACTACTGAGCAGTAGTAATGAGCTACTGCGCAGTCAGCATCTCATGAAGACACAGCCATTGTATCTAAGAATGGCGAAAAATGTTAACTCCAAATTTATCTTCTCATTTGGCAAATTACTTATCTCAGTAGCTTGGTAATAGGGTATAGTACTAGGAAAAAATATTAACTGTGTGCAGGAAAAAATAGGAGAAATGATCATTGAGTGAATAAGAGCTTAGTCACAGCTGCCTTCAAACTTTGTGGCTAAGTTAGGTATGCATAGAAGTTGGCCATAGAATTTATGACATTTTGGGGGGGAATTCCATGAGGAATATGTTTGAGAGAGCTCACTTTTTGATTAAAGCATAATCAGTCTTTATCAGAATCTTTAGATAAAGCCCCTTCGTGAGGAACAACACCATACCAAATGTTGATTTCTTATGTGGTTTTGGAATAAAATATGTTGTGCAACGTTAATTATATTGTCTTCTGCTCCTGGTTAACTTTTATTTTGTGCTTTATAATCTTACTAGCATTCTCACAGAGCAATATTATATTATAATCATATTCTACTAGGTAACTCAGAAGTTGGCTTATGCACTTAGAACCCAGTTTGAATGCATGGATAATATGCTCATTTAAAAGATTTATAAATGAAGAAAGAGATATCATCATAAATGTCAGACTGGTGAGGGCATTAATTTGGCCTGTGACTACATACACATTACGTGAAAGCAATCTCTGGATACAAAAGAGACTGAATATTTTGAAATGCCATTTGTTGTACAGCAGAAGCCTTGGAAACCAAGATCAGACATAAAGTGAGTGTTTACTCATGTGGAGCAAAGCATGATTAGTTTGTTTATGGTTGTACATGTTGGTAAAGAGACACAAGATGTGAGCTGTGGAGAAGAGCTTAAAAATGTGCACGGTAGGCCTGTGCAAAATGGCTAGTATTCACTTTGGATTCAGATTTGTCTGATTTGGGGGACAGTGATTCAATTGAGTGATTCAAATCACTGTTGCAAATCAATTTGGTCAAATCTGATTCGGAGATTTGGCCACTGCTGAATCAGCCAAATCTCCGGATTGGCCCCATCCCCCATCTGCTTTCAATGGCTGCCCCACCCACTCTCCCAGCTCCTGGCTCTTTAAAAAAAAGTACTCACTCACGCACTCACTGGTTGCTGCCAGGTTGGGGTTGGGGGGATGATTCCTGCTGGCTGCCCCCCCCCCCATCCCAGCACTTAAAAAAAAAAAGCCTACACACACTGGCTTCTGCCAGGTGGGGGTGTGATCTCTGCTGCCCCCCACTGCCCTGCACTGCATGGGGGGCTCTGCCAGGGGTCCCCAGAATCCCCAAGGCCACTGCAGCAGCTGGTGAGTCAGGGCTTTTTTTTTTAAAGGGCCAAGAGCTGGGGCGGTGGGGAAGCCATGGGGCTGAGAGAGTTGGTGGGGGTCAAGGGGCTTCTGGCGGAGCCCCCCACGTGGCATGGGGCAGTGGGAGGCAATGGGGATCACCCCCTACCTGGCAGTAGCTGGTGAGTGGGGGGCTTTTTTTTAAAGAGCTGGGAGCTGGGGCCAGGCAGGACAGCCATAGGGGGGCTGGGAGAGTGGGAGGGGTAAGGGGGACTGGGGTATGGGGGACTGGGGTAAGGGGGAGAGTAACTTATGGTGTCCTCTACCTGGCAAGGGCAAGCTTCACTAAATTGAATTGACTGTTAATCAAACCAACTGAGTTGTTGTCCGACTACAATAAACATTTCTGAGTTTTTTGACCGAGCCCATATCTGAGTTGTGCTTTCTGTCTTCAAGATTTGGAAGACAGCTTGCTTGCCTTTGCCTTCCAGAACATGCAGACTCCAGCAGTGTGTATATCAAAAGGAACAGCAATCAGATACCACCAGAGAAAACACCGCATGCCTCAGAACAACACTGGCCACCCTTAAAGAAATGGGCATAAGCAATAATCATGAAAATAGTCATCTAAGGATTCACTGCTCCTCAATGACTATGGCGGGTAAAATAAGATCTTGTGGTGAAAGAAACAAGCTGGTATAATATTAAAGCAAATAAGTTAATTTTATTGAGCATTTTAATTGAAAGCTGTATGAGCCGTGTATCTCCATTGACTTCAGCTATACGGTGCCAATTTACAGCAGCTGAGCATCTGGTGCTGCAGTTAAAATTTAGTCTTTTTTCATAGTGTTATGGATGGTTCCCTACAGCAAATAAGGTAATGGGGGGTGACTCAGCAGATATTTTCTGTCTTAAATCCTACTTGAAGATATAGGTAGGGAGATAAAAGTATTGGTTCTTGGGCAGACCGGCATGATTTGTGCCAGTATTAGATTCTTCCCAACATCTTGCCTGTGCTAGTGAATTTTGAATTTCCTATTTGTACTGGGCTAATTACTGATTTTTATTCTAAATCTCAAGGAACAGCTTGCGACTGTCACATGGAATCTTACTCAGATTTGGTCTCTCATTTGAATGCTGGATTTCAGAACTGGCACATTCAAATAAACTATTTCTAGATGATTGGTAGTGGCCTGCAATTCAACTTTAACTATGACCTTCTAATAATTTGCAGACAGATGATATAATATATAGTGGCATTCTTCTGAGGACCTGAGCTTCCCAACACCCCTGTGATTTTGCTTATCACCATTTTAAGCATTGATAAACTGAAACTCAGGGAGGTTCACACTGGCTCACTGTTATTGTGACGGTGAGTTCGGGTTCTTTGGTACCTCCTTCAGAACACCCCTAACCCCTCATCTCGCCCGCCATGACTTTGATGAAATCTATGCACTTGTAGGAAGGGTGTTCAGTGCTGGTCTTAAATACTGTCGGGGTATGTCTGAGGGGTACTCACGACCTTAGGGCCTGGTGGTCCACGAGACTCCGCCACCCCTACACCTCGTCCACTCGCCAACCGGTCCTATGTCAGCACCTCAGCTAGGAAAGATCTTGCTCTTGATGGCATTTGGATTAACCCGGGACAGGTGCCATTGGTATCCCGCGAGTCCTGGTATCCCCGCGATTCCTCTCTCTTGTCTTCTTTTAAAAAAAAAAAATATTCTGCTGCCCCTAATGGGCTTTCTGGGATAGAGCCCTGGTCTGGCTGGCTGGTAGCAGCTAAGCCAGTCAGGGATCCAGAGCCTACTCGTGGTTTTCCCAACCACACTGCTGGGACCTTTCCTTCCGCGAGCAACACGAATCTCTCCGGAGCCGCAGCACCGGCTAGCTGCAGCTTCCTCCTCTGCTCCCTGTCGTGTTCTTCACACTGCTCCTCTATGCCACGCTCCTCTTCTCTGCCGCCCCTGCCGCAAGGCTTGTCGGGGTTTTTCAAGTTTCCCGCGGTAGCCATGCCGGCAGCCGTGATTGGTTCCCCTCACCGGCTCGTTAGTGTCAGCCGCTTAAATGAGCGGCAGAGACGCAGCTCACACGGCCGTACTGGTGTTTGCTGCGGCTGCTGCTGTTCCTCTTCTCCCTGCTCTATCCTTTCCGGTAAGTTTTTTCCTCCTTCCACTGACCTCAGGGGTCTCTCCCATGTCCCTAGCGATGGCACGCCACCGTCACAGTTATGTATCCAGACTTTAAGTCCTCAATTCTAGCAAATCAGATTAGTTCAATGGTGCTCCATAAGGATATGCAAAGCGGGCCCTATTCAATTTCCATTCAGATTTGGCCTGAATCGGGAACAGTGATTTGATTAATTGTTTCGGATCACTGTCCCTGATTCAATTTGGCCGAATCCAAATCTGAAGATTCGGCGCTGATTCGGATATAGACACAACTTTGAAAGTTTTTCTACATACCTCAAGGTACCAGTGCAGCTTGTAAATGCTGTGATGCTGGGGTAGATGGAGCATCCCACAGGAGTGTGGGGGGCACCCTCCATGTGCTTGGCAGTGAACCCAGAAGTAGGTCCACCAGGGAGCACACTGGGGTCCCTCCCACCCCCCCCTCCTGGCTCAGCGATCAGCCATGGGGGGACCCTTGTGCCCCCCCAGACCCAGGAGACACCAGTTGCTGAGCCAGGGGGACATGGGGGGGTGGGAGTCCCGTGAACTCCCCAGTGGATTTGGAAGTGGCCCAGAAGTTCTTCTGGCCCACTTCCAGGTCTCCTGTCAAGCACACTGGGGAGCCCCACGTGCTCCTGTGGGATGATCCATGTACCGCAGCATCCCAGCATTCATGAGCTGCCTGGTACCTGAAGGTATGTAGAAACAACATTTAAAGCTGTGTCTATGTCCGAATCTCTGAATCTTTCCAAATCTCTTCAAATTGATTCAGGGGGCTCTAATTTGATTTGGAGATCAAATGGTTGGAGAATAGTTATTAAGCAAGATTTGGGGTTCAAAAACCCTTTGTCAGGCTAAGGAAGCTGCAGCAGTCGGGGTGTGCTCTTGCTGGATGGAATGAAAAGTAAAGAAGCCAGGCACTGGGCTGGGGAGTCAATTGCCAGGTGGATTGTAATGTATCAAAAGTCCAATGTCTATGTTTAGTCCCTGATCTCTAGTAATCCAGCAGGTTGATGAAATGGCGCTCATAGGCTCGTCTCTGGGAAGTGTTGTGTAAGTTTCCCTTGAGGATCAGGACTGAGAGATTGGAGAGAGAGTGGCCCTCCTGTGAGACATGTGCCCCCACAGGTAATTGGGTATTTCTGTCTTTGATGGATTTCCGGTGTGTGTTCATTCTGGTGCGCAGTTGTTGCCTGGTCTCTCCTGGAAACTTAAAAACATAGACCACCTTCCCCGCAACACACAGAATACAGACCCAAAGATATTACTGAGCTTATACACTTCATCCTCACACACAACAATTTCACTTTTAATAATCAACACTTCCTCCAGATGATGGGAACTGCTATGGGCACTAAAATGGCTCCACAGTATGCCAACCTTTTTATGAGCCACCTAGAAGAAGACTTCCTCAAGAACTGCACCATCAAACCCTTACTATACCTTGTCATATTGAATGAAATAGTTTGAATGTTTGTAATGGTTGCCCATTAGCCAGTTTCAGGAAGAAGACCAGATTTATTTCCTTATCTAGGTCATTGTTTTGGTCTATGTGCGAAAGGTCCTGACTTTGCTCAAAGTCTTAACTTTTGAATTTTATCTTTAGAGGCCTTTTAACCAAGAGAACCTAAACATGACCCTTGAGCAAATATCCCAAATTGTGAGAGATCAAACCCTAGAGCCTTTTGACAAGATTGGAAATAAAAAGTCAATTCAGTGATATGGAAATTCCCCAAAGTAATTAAAATGATGAACAAAAGAAACTAATGACCAAGCAAAAGAATCTGTAAAGTAAGATCTGAGCCCAAATTAGGGAGTAATGACAGGTTTGGGTAGGAGGGGCCCAGGACGGAAACTCACTCAATAAAAACTGTAACCTACTCTCCCAAATTGGAGGTGACTATACTTGCA
>JAGPOW010002067.1:2880828-2897811 GCA_030014935.1 Caiman crocodilus
CAGGATCTTACAGCTGCACCTCCAGAAATGTAATATACCTCATCCAGTGCACCAAATGCCCTGATGGAAAATATGTAGGAGAGACCAAACAACAACTGCACCAGAATGAACGCACACCGGAAATCCATCAAAGACAGAAATACCCAATTACCTGTGGGGACGCATTTCTCACAAGAAAACTACTCTCTCTCCAATCTCTCAATCCTGATCCTCAAGGGAAACTTACACAACACTTCCCAGAGATGAGCCTATGTGCTCCATTTCATCAACCTGCTGGATTACTAGAGATCATGGACTAAACACAGACATTGGATTTTTGATACATTACAATCTGCCTGGCACCTGACTCCCCAGCCCAGCCCCTGGCTTCTTTACTTTTCATTCCATCCAGAAAGAGCACACACCAACTGCTGAAACTTCCTTAGCCTGACAAAGGGTTTTTGAACCCGAAAGCTTGCTTAATAACTATTCTCCAACCTTTTGGGTTGGTCTAATAAAAGATATCAAATTCGCCCAAGGAACCTTGGCTGCCTATGTCCTTAGACCAACACAGCTACAACCTAGACCCCTGCTATATGATAGTGGGCACCGTATAGTCTAGTGGGCACTGTATAATCTAGGCTGTCCTCCTATCAGTACGTTTTGAAAAAAAACAGCTACAACTGCATCATAATAGCTTCCTTTGCTGCTCATCAACGTAACTTTTTGTATCTAGGTGGCATGGCAGTGCATGCATCAATCATGAATAGGTCTGTGTTGGTCTTTGTCCTACTGCTCTGGTTCTTTTAAGCAAAATATGCTACGTAAGTGATGAGGAGGTATGTGATTACCAGTCATTTTTCATATAGAACAGAAGTGCAGCCAAACTTATTTTGGTTCTTTTTCTGCGTGGTTATGGATTTATTATAAATTCATTGTAAGTTTTTACTTCTTAAGGTCTTATGGTGATGTAAGTCATAGAAGAACAAACAGGAAAGTGCCACAAGACAAGTTTCGTCTACCAAAAAGATAAGTCAGTATAAAATGAGAAAATTATACGAACATAATATTGCTATTGCTCTTCTCTGAAAGAGAGGAATCTCAGGAAGACCAAATCTTCTCTGCATTGTGTTATGGTTGTTATTCAGTCTCAGTCAGTCTCAATCTTCATCAAAAATGCATTTTTGAAGAGTTCATTAAGGAAATGAGGCCTCAGTGCATCCCTCTGTAAAGAAGCTCTCCTTCGTGTTCAATCAATTTAATGCTATCTGTATTATGATCAGAGAGAAGCAGGCAGAATAAAGACATAAAAATGAACAAAAAAATGGAAAACATCTAATAGAAGCATGAGCACCCTTGTGTAGGGGAAGTGGTCTTATACATGATAAACCAAAACATCAGATTAGTAATTGCTGAAAGGATGGATTGAGCATACAGAGCGTGGGTCAAAAAATACAGTATTTTTACAAGAGAGTAATGAGAATGCCTGTGATTACACTGCTTTCCCTGGCTAGATTCTGCATCATGGAGAGGGAGCACAAGTGCATTACTACCACAGAGACTGTCCCAGTGCAAAGGGAGAGAACAATTATCCTCAGCCTTCCCAACCTGCTGAGAGCACCTCTGTGAAGGGTGATTTTTGTAGAGCCGCTGCTTTAAGACTTCCTCTACATTTGGAAAACAAGCACCTACAATGCATCTGTACATGTTGGTCAGTGGTAGTGATGAGAGAGTTTGGAGGGAAGATGATGAAATGTTGGTTACAGCAGGGACACTCCTTTCCCCACTACAGCTTCTCTTGCTACCACAGTTGAATGGTTGCTGCTGACTAGCTACAGGATCAGGTCTACAGGATATTTAGATGAGATGCTCCTGTCAGATGAACATTAAGCTCCTAAAAGCACTATGGAAGTTTTCCTCTGGCCACCCTTCGATTGGAACACGTGGATTCCTCACCCCATGCAAATAACGATCAGTTTAGCATTGACTTTTAAATCAGCTTGAAAGAAACGCCTGAAGCCATGGAGTGCAAGACCTATAATCTTTTGATGTCAAACTTATTGTCTCCTCCTCATCATAGTAAGTCATATAATGACATTATAATACATTTATATAAATCCAAATAGGGTGCTATTGGTTATATTTTGTAGCTTCTAGCTTCACTATTTTTCTAGCTTTCTAGCTTCACTATTTATGTTTCCTTTGATGATCTAAACAATTAATGTAAATGTGAAATATCTTGTACACTTTTGTGTGTTCTCTTCGTTAAATAATGCATTCCTTTTATCATGTCATACTAAAGATATTGTTACTGGTACATAGCACATAAGCAACTATGCCACCTGATCTGGTTTGGGAAGGAGCCCCCTACATAATCACTGGCAACATCTTCTTCAGACTTGGCCAGGGACATCCATGAAAATTGATGTCAAGCTCCAGTCATTGTTATAGCCATGTAAATCTGGAGTAACTCCTCTGAACGGTGTTGTGACTCATTGCAGACACCTTTTAAGGATCCATAAAAAGCAGCTACTCCTGCATGGCAATGAGGTGCAGATGGGGGAAATTAGACTCGCGTGGATTACTTGCGTGGATTACTAGGGCATTTAAAACAGCCCTATCAGAGAGAGAGAAAGACTCTGAAGGATGGCGTTGCTGCTGGATAAAGACAGAAAACCTGTTATGGTGTGAACTCACTTAAATGCAGCAGAGGAATCTAATGGTTATCTGATCTTTAGAACTGAGTTCATCAATCAAACAATTCAATATGTGGCCTATTTTGCGCATTTCACACATCTCACATTGTACTAGCATGGGAATAATTCATTACTTTGCTAACCCAGATGGATTATTGATTTTTGTTTTATTTCGATATTGCATTTTCAAAATGTGGACAAATTGACTTGTTCCCAGGGATAACTTCCCCAGACATTCCAGCATGAAGTGAATCTTGCCTGTGAACATATTCAAATTGGCATGCCACATCTATTATTATTGTGTTAACATTAAATCCTGCTGTAGAGCCTTTGTATCAGTCCTTCTTCCTTCTCTAAACTATCACATGTTGTATCATGTCAGTGGCCTAGTTCTGGCATATCAGGATGAGGTTGAACAGATTTGATGTATAATTAACTGCTCTTCCAGTTGGCAGGGAATGCTTAGCTTTCTAGATTTTTGTTGCAGAAGAATTAAAGAATGCATGTGACTTATTGTAGCGAGCACAGGCAAATCATTACATAGAGTTGGCTAGCAAAATCTGTTATGTAAGCTGGATTTGTAAAGAGCTAAAACTTCTCAATAACTAGTAGCAGGACTATGATTTTTGAAAGTAGGTTTAGTTCTGGTCTCAATGGTATCTGGGGAGGAATCTGTGTAAAGGAATGTGTGATCATGTACATTATGTTATCATGCCCTACATATCAAGGGAAGGTAGGGTTATGGTGGCCTAGGCCTGAATCCTGGCATTTTCTGACTTTTCAGTGTTGATTTTGCGACCTTAATTTTCTTTACACACAAAGGTTGTAAGTGTATCTGCATAATGCAAGTATATCTGCATCTTGTTTTTAAAAATAATTTCTTTAATGCTTAGAAATGTAAAGTCACTTCTTTCAGTGAAAGGCAGTTGTGGACTACTAAATGATCATCTGAGCCAATGCCTCTTATCCTACCAGCGGTTCTTCATTGTGTTGAGAAATGCTGTTTGCAGTACAAGATGGATGTTTTTTGGCTGGAATGGAGTATACATACTGTTTCATACCTTACACAATAGTGCCAGCTTAAAGATTTCCTTCAGAGACACTCTTGTTTCAGTAACAAGAGACCAAGTGTGGCATAGGAAAGAAGAATAAGCTTTGATCCAGAGAAGAACTGAGTTTGTCTTGAGCTGAGTGGGAACAGACTGCGGTTATTTTCAAGGTGCATTTTTTTTATCCTAAACTCATCTCTGTTGATAACAGATACAGTGCTGCATCAGCACTGTAACAGGTCTGACTGAAGCAGAACCTATGTATTTTCTGTTAATATGGTGGCTGTCCAGTATGTTTCAGAGTGCTTGTTGTGGTCTAAAGGCAAGTTGTAATGGAGAAGGTGAGGCTGTATTTACCTACAGAACAGTCAGAGAAAAGAAGTTTGTTGTTGTTCAATTTCTTACATGAAATGTGAACTTTATATAGAAGAACCAAATATAGAGGAATGTCTGCTACACAAACCAAAGATGTCAGTTAATGCATCTGTACAGCCACTGCCAGGAATTTAGGAATGAAGCCAATTACTCTTGGACCTGCCCAATTCCAATCCCCTATAATTGCTCATATCAAACAATAATACATTCAGGGGTAACTTTGTGTTGTGCATTTCTTAAGAACAGCAGTAGCAATTACAAATGGGAATATTCACTAAATGTGACCTAGGAAGTGCTGGAAGTGATGATAATTCTCTCAGTTTGACAACAAGGGAATTTTTACTCTGGTTCTTTGAATACAGGGGAACCATGCTTTAGAGTATCATGTGGCACAAATCCAGATGTTCTCATTACCTCTCTCAGGGGATTCCTCTTACATAAGAACATCTGGCTGGTGTACAGCCATTTGTGGTGCAGTGACCTGGTGATGGAAACCCCACTCAATGGGATATTGAAGCTGTGCAAACAGACAGAGGCTATACATTTCAGATAACTAATTAGATCATTCGGAGGATATGCTGATCCAGACCATCCCTTGGACAAACTCTGTCAGTGAAATTCCTGTTAATTCCAGGTTATGATCTAAAGCAACTGTGACAGATTGGGGGAAGAGAAGCCATGCAGATATTGATGGCAGCCACACAAAGCCAATCTCCCTGGGCTGCACGGGTTCCCACTATCCGTGGGGATACTTCTGTCACAGCCTCTGTGCTGCAGAAAGAAGGCCTGGGGGGGTGGCAGTAGTAATGTTTAGTACTGTTAGTAGGTCAGGCTATCTCATGGATCTGTACCATGGCTCCTTCTTAAAGATAAGAGATCTTGTGCAATTCTTTCACAATCAGGTAACTTTGAAAATATCTGAAACTAGCAACTTTACCATCTGCAGTTCAATAGTGTCTTTATCTGAAAGATTTGCTTATGCTTCTGGATTTAAATTAGCATCTTTTTCTCCTTTCTTGGTGGCATTTAATGTCAGAGGAGAAAAATTTCCTTCTGACAGGCCCTGAAAGTACTTACTTAGAATAAACCTGGAATGAAAAGTGGTAGATGTAAGCTTCTATCAATTTCTACAGATTTGATAAGAGGTATGAGAATGTGAGCATGACAGACAGTAAAGAAAATACTTAAGAGGATAGAGTAGAATCTAATTACTCTAAACAGAGAGCTATTAGGTGTTCAAGTTATGTTGTGCTAAAGAAGTTTTAAGGGGGATTTGTTAAGCAAGCTGACTCCAGTATCCCTCTCTTCACTAATCTCCATCATTACAGCATCAAGCTAGGGCCAAATCCTACATGAACTGTACGTGGAACAGCAGGTATCATGGGCCTGGTGGGCTAGGACTGATAGATCCTACTGACCCTGTTCAAACAAAGGCATAACTGAGATATGAAATTGACAGTACTGGGGAGATTACATAGGGAAGCCACAGCTTCCTTAACAGTAAGGGAGTTTTTAGTTTGAGGACTGACAAAAGAGAAATTAAAATCCTCTTGTTCTTGTAGAATGACATTATTTGTAGCCAGCGTCACGACTCTTCCCCATTCATCTTTGCTTTTATATGAAAGATTAATCTAATTAGCATGTTTTTCTCCCATTGAAGTGAATTTCCAGTTTAGCATAGGTTTAATTAGGAGAAAGATCAAGGTGGTACATAGTCTGCTCTCAGTTATAACTGTGCAGCCACATTAAATGGCTATTGAATAGACACAACAGAGGGGGCCATGTTAATTCCAGTGGTTGGAAACAAGGAATTAATTCTGTACTTGTAAAAGTTAGGAATAAAAAATGTTTTAAATTAGTCAATGGACAGTCAAGAGCTTAAGAATGAAGCAAAATGCTTTTGTATCTCAAATTTGCTCAGAAATCTGTGTGCAAGACATAACTCCATAGGCTGATGCTTATGATCCTGGAGAAATTCTTGAATTCAAATACATGCCAGGAGCTTGGTCATGTACAATTGGTCATGCTCAACTGCTGAACCACTACTGAAGGCTGAATCTGAAAAAAAGAGAAACAGAAAAATATTCCACTGCTGCTGGCATATAGAAATTCCACATGAGCACATCAAATGTCAGCTGGTTTAATCAAAAGGGTGAACATAAGTTTGGGATTTTACACAAGCCTTTTGATATGGTTTCCTGAGTAGTTTCTTCTTTCAGTATAAATAAATAAGTGCATGTGAATGGACAGTATTGTGACTTCAAATTCATACTTGTAGGAAGAGCAGTTATGTTGTATTTATGTATCAAATGACTTTCGTGTACGCAGGAAGATCATACCACAATATTATTAGGGCAGGAACATAGAAGAATTAGGAGAATACTTGCATTTTCTTGAATTTCACATCTTTCTGCAAAAAATGAGCAGTTTCCTTGCCTTGATTTGTATTTATTTAATTTTTACTCTGTACATATATCACATTCTTCAAACTTGAGTTGCTTTGGTCAACTCTGACAAGATGAGTTTCATTACATTTTTTCAGTGATTAAATGAGTGTGCAAGCATTTCTATCACCAGGCAACATCTGATATTATATTCCATGAATGTTTGTCTTAGCAAATTGGACTGTTCACCTGATGTATTGTTCAAAGAGATGCAAACATGGCAAGAGCAAATTCATTCCAAATTTCAAATGACCAGTCACAAAATGCTTATTGAAACTAATTATTCATTGGGCTTGTTGAATGAGGACATGGGCTAGGATGAAGAATTTAATGCAAAGTTACCCAATATTCAGAAAGTCATGTCCAGCCACAGTTAGAGACTCTGACCGTAGTAAATTGCAAGTGTGATTCATTTTAAATCAAAATAATTGTAGTAATCTGAAGAACTGAAGGCTGAATTGCGCTGTACATATTTTCCAGCAAGATTCTGATACTAATAGAAACAGTAACTTAATCTTAATGTTGATACAACTGGCTAGGAATTTTGCTGGGTAAAAAAATTGATATGGAAAAATGTACATTTAAAAAAAATCTAATTTCAGATCTGCCGATTTTCCAAACAACCCTCAGAAGGTTTAACAGTAGCAGGGCTGATAATTCTATTAGAACCAGATGCATCAAATCCTAGGGAAAAAGTTACAATGGAAAAAGGAAAATAGCATGTCAGTAATAGCTGATGTATATATTTATTTTAGATTTTTCTATTGCATCCATCATCAAATGTACATAGGCAGTGATGCCATAACATGTTGGTTGTCTGCTTCTGGTGTTAGTTTTTTGTATGCAAACACCAAGGTGCCTTAGTATTGGTATGTATATAAAGTGTCTCTCCTCCCTGATCACTAAGGTTTTGAAGGCTATTGAATGTAGAATATTTGTAAAACTGCGCTATAATGGTGTGTGGTGCTAGCGGTGGTGTTTAGGGCTAAGTAACTATGGGAAATTAGGAAACCAAGAGATCAATATTATATCTTACTTAGCTAATAAAATCATTGCTTTGTTTAGGCCCATTATGAATACTAGACCTCTCATAGGAATGCTATATATATGTGACCCACTGATGTCAGCAGAAGCAGGCCCTTACTTAAAATACTCTACAGAACTAAATCTAATGGATTAGCTTTATCGGAATGGTGAATTTATTCCATGCTGCTTCTGGTAAGAGAAACATGTTAATTATAGGTTTCGGCTTTCATGGAAGTTCTCTATGCTAAGAAATTGCCAAAAGGTCTAAGGGCAGAAATATTGCCTTGTATAGGTAACTTCTATGGACTTGGCTCCTTGACTTTGCTCTAGCACAAGTATCATATATGCTTTAAATGGAATATTCCATAGGGGAAGATGCTTCAACTTGAAAGTGAAAAAATTTAAATTTGCCTGTAGCAGACCTGCCATTCACTATTAAGTTTAACTGAAGTTATACACATATGTGGGGAAATGATCTGTGAGATTTCTGGTCAACAAGTTAGGTAGTAAATGGAATATTTCCACAGTCCATTAAATAAAAAAGGGAGAATCGTGCCCCATTAACTCAGTATAAAACTGCTCCTATCCAGCAATCTAGGTTTTGAGGTCCCCTGAACTTTCTCATCTTGGAAGGCCTGCTGTTTGTTTTGCTTCTGGGCGAAGATAGTTTATTTTCTTAGCTGAGATGAATGGTGCATTGTGTAGTTGGTGTGGGATGTCTAATCCTCACTTGTCTTTTGTGAATGAAACAATGTTTTTTCTGTCTATTCACACCAGTGAGCTCTCCACTTCTTGGCCAGTGTGGTAACTCAGGCTGAACATAGGTCTGCCTCTCTCTCACTCCATCCCTTCTTCCCCATTATTTTCTATGGGAAAGAAATTGTGCTTTTCATTCAGTAACTGAAGAATGCAGCTCATTAGGATCTTGGCAGCATCTCTGAACAAGCTCCACTTGCTTGCCTTAGCTGTGATCCCATGCACAACTCACTCAGCAGGAGTTCTGATCTTTAAAATGCAGAGGACAAGCAGTACAGAATAGATTTGGTGATTGTCTTCTTACAGTTTAAATGCTTTATTGGATATAGGGGGAGAGGCTTAAAAGGCATGTTGTTAAACCTTTTTGCTTACTTCAAATGTTAGAAATATTTTGTAAAGTCTCCTAGTTCTTTTAGGTGTCCTACTTCATAGCTTTGTCTTTTTCCTTTATGCTTTCCTTCTGCCAAAGTATCTAATGGCCATTGGAGGAGGTTCATGCAGTGAATGTGATGCTAAACTTAATGAACAGCAAAGCCATTAACAAGGATAACAACTTACATCATGTATACATTGCTCTCCAGTCTCACAGGGTCTCAAGGCAGTCGACAGACAGCATAAAGCAGGATACCCCTCTGTGCAGCTGGGGTGGGAATTGGCAAATGTTTAATAGTGCACAGCAACGCTGCTTAACACTTTAGAGAAATATGACTTACTGGGTTCTCAATGTGTGATCATATCAGATAATTTTGGTTTGTATGCATAAAATATTGTTGATCTTTTGTGAATAAGCCTCAGTTAATGTTACACTATCAGATCATTTTTCACATCTCTGTCTGGTGTCAGACATACTGTATTCTGCTGGTTTCCATTAGAGGGTTTTCTCATGCCTTAAACACCATGTTTTTTTTGGATCCTTGTGTTGTTCTCACTGCTTTGTTTTCCTTGGTGTCATGTCTTTAACAGTAAAATAGACTCATACAAAAGCTGAACTCTCTGAATGTCAGGCTTACAATAACATCAGTGTGTTTAACTTTGGAAAACATTTAGGCTCTGGATTGGAGGTGAATGCTTTCAGGCATGCTGCAGTGCCTTCCATTTGGTGTCATGGCCCATGTAAGACTTTCTGCAACTAAGACTATTTAAATGAATGCACTTCAGTCTCAGAGCCATGCTACACAGGGCACTTAATATGTGTTAAATACATTTAAAAAGCAAGCATCAACACATCAAATGTGCTTATCCCATAGCAAACATATGACTTTTCTTGCAAGGAATATACCTCCAGATTGTATGAAGTAATGCATATTCAACTACCACTGGTGGACTCCACAGAGAAAATACAAGCAATCTGTGGTCGTTAAGCATCTTAGGATGTACAGCTCCCAACCCCTCATCCCATTTTAAGGGCCAATCTATCCACCTGCTCAAACTCCACAGGTTAGGGAGTGGTAGCAATCCCAGATCAACACTGTGACCTGCCCTGGGGGTGTGACTCTGGCCCACATGGAATCACCCTGAATATCCACTGGCTCCTGGCTTGGAGTGGGGTGACCTGCTCTGGGGGTGGTACATGGCTTGGAGGTGGCTTGGGGCTCACTGGGTATGGTACATCCTGGGTATGGCACTTCTGGGATTTGGGATAGGAGATATGGTGATCTACACAATGCAGATGACATGAGAGACCTCAGTGAGATGATTGGCTAGTTGGCACTTTCATTTGCCCTTGGCTGTTTTTGGCCACTGTTGAAAACATGGGAAAAGGCATTCCAGTGCTGTACGCTGGGAGGCCCCCGAGTGGTGGAGCATACGCTATATGTATGTAGGACTCATAGTAAATGTTACTATGCTACTGCTCAACACACGTTCTAGCATTCCAGAGACTCAGCACATGTTAAGCATCCTGTGGGACAAGGCCCTAGGTTACATAATGGATGATGCTACAAAACAACGACGACTAAGGTATGAAATTGCCTCCTAAGTTCAGTGTAGAAGTGCCTCCCAGTCTGACATCCACTCTGGTTACTCTAGGCTTCATAGGATCCAGGTCGCTTCCACTCTGTACTGCTCACTTTATGTCTACTAGCGTGAGAAGGAAGCAAAAGGAAGAAAAGTGAGTGGAGCCATTTCAGGCTTCATTTGGCTCCTCGCTGTTTTTGTTAGCTTTGGTTGTAGCTTTAACAACATCTACATACGGTTTCAGTTCTAGAGCTAGATTCTGCCTTCGTAAGCAGCTCCCACTGACTTCATCTGGGAGACCTCTGTACGTATGAAAAAGTAGCATCTGGCCTTCTGTCTCCACGAACCAGGTATTCCAGCAGAAGCATTTTACAAGGCTGCGACATTTTAGACTCGTGCAACAAGCCATTCTGCAGACAAGTTTGCAACATGCATTTCATCTTTCCTGGCTTCCAGATCTACTTTACCATACCCCTGGGGGTGGGCTGGGAGTGACAGATGCTATCAATAAAAGAATGGAACGTGGGAACAGTGTGAAAGAATTTAAGGCCAAGCTCTGCTCTCTGATGCGGGTGGAAGTCTGAAGCAATCCATTTAGCATTAGTAGAGTTTGCTATGTTGCAGCAGATTAAGTCAAAGTTTGACCCTTTTTTTCCCTACATCTGTATTCAAATAGGGGGTAGAACCCACTGAAACCAGGGCTGCTAAAATAACAAAATTAAGCTATTCACAGGAAAACCCCCCCTGAATTTATTATGCTATTGCTGCTGGAAAGACTTGTTAAGTGGAGGGATTTATTAATACTCTTAACCCACTGTCTTCCATTGCTACACTCTTTGGGGTTCAGAATGCACAGCTATGAAAGATTGTGGAAGAAAAGGAAGAGAAAATCTTGTTAAATCCCCCAAATAAATGGCAAACTATAGACTGAAAGCAGCTCCCATGATAAAACAGTGAAACTCAGCAAGGGACAAACAGAGAAGGAAAACTACAGAAAATAAAAATAGAATGAGAGTGTGGGGAATCTGCAGCAGAGAGAGCTGGAAGATTTAAGCCATGAAATTTCAGCCTGGCTCAGTAGCAACTGCAGCTAAAATTAGATGAGTAGAAGTGTTTGCAGAGTTGTCATGTGCATGTGCAGCAAGGGCGTTGCTCCATCAGAATAAGGAATCTGTGTCTATGCTGTTTGAAGGAGTGTAAAGCAATTAGACCCCCGTGTCATAAACAGTGCTGTATAGTAGACCTAAACCCTCTCCCCAGACACTGGGGAAGTCTTTTATTTAGTCTAAATTCCAATTAAAACATCATTAGCTGGGCATGTCTTTCCAACTGCTATTTCCAGTTGTTATTACCATCACCCTACTCTAATTGATATTTTCTCTACCCCAGATTATGGTCATAGGTCCAATTTCTATAGTAAATGGAGATATTGTATATGTACAAACAAAGTAGTACAGCCAGACCAGATACTGAAAAGCTACTATTATTTGTCATAAAAACAGATATGGAAAGAATCTCCTATTTTATTTTATGGACGGTTTAGCACACAGCTGTTCAAGTAGTCAAGTATTTAGAGCAGTGGAGATTGAAGAAGTTTGTTTTTCGTTTTAGTTAGGCTTATTCTGGTTTAGTTTAAACCAAGCAGTGACTAAAGGGCCTTGTTACATATTACACGGTGAGCTGCTCAAATGTTGACGGATTTACTGCTAACTCAAGTTTGGAGAAGTTGCATGTTCAGGCCAGCTGCGGCTTGAAGGACCCCCCCGCAGTTTCCTCTATCCCTGGGGTTCCATCCTGGTCCCTAGTGCTCCCCCCACTTACTTGTGGCTGCCCATGCTGTCTGTTCTGGGCGAGCAGGCAGGAAAGGGTTCACCTGCCTGCCTGACCCCCTGCCACAGCTGCTGCTTTTCTCTAGGCTGAGCTGGGCCCAGAGGGCAGCAGTGGCAGTGGCTGGGTGGGCAGGTTATCCCTTCCCTGCTTGCTCCTCTGCGCAGGCAGTCACAAGCAAGAAGCAGGGAGAAGGGCAGTAAGTGGGGAGCTGGGGAGGGTGGGGGATAGCAGGTGCAATCTGGGCTCCTGGGGGAAGGGTGGGGTGGGCTGTTTATACTAATGTGTAGCCTAGAGTGGCTACACAAGTGTAATGTGAGCTGGGTAACACAGATCAGAGATAAACCTATGCTGGAGTGGCATAACTAGGAGTCTGCCCAACTCAAGGAGGCAGGTGCCTGTTTTGCAGGGATGTCACAGGGCTTGGCACCATTTTCACAGGCTGGTTGTGTCTGTTTGGTCAAGGGGGGCAAGCAGTTTCACCGCTCCTCTCAGATTGGCAGATGGCCCAAAACTGCTGCTTAGTTACCTTGATTAAGCCAGGGGAAGCCATCAATCCACGTACTATTAGGTGTGCATTAATGACTTCCCCAGGCTTAATCAGGGTAAATAAGCCACTGTTTTGAGCCATCCCCAATCTAACCATTCAGTTAAACTGTGCATGCATGCCTTGGGGTAGACTGCGTGGAAAGGGATGGAGGAAGTGCAGCCTCATCCCTTCCACACCATCTGCCCTGGGATGCATGTACGCCCACTGCAAGCACTGAGTGGGGCTTCACAGACCTGAGTGCAGCTGCTTGCAGTCTTCCCAGGGCCTGCTGCAAGCAACCCCTGCCTCTTCACCATGCTGCAAAACCATAGGGCTTCTTACCCTTTTCTCTTGCTTGCTGGGGAGTTATTGTTTTTTCCCCTCAGCAAGCCCACCACAATGGTGGCACCTGCTGTTTTCTTGAAAAACACCTGATTTCAGGTTTTCCATGAAAAACCTGAAATCATGATTTTGGTAGGTCCCTAAGCGTAACTTTAAGCTTCCTAAAGACTGCTTAAAACTAGTTTCAGGTATTAACGTACCGACAATTCGGGGCTTAAGAACTCCAGGAGCTGCCTAAAATTAACATGTAACAAGGCCCTAAATTCTTACTAAATGACGTTTAAAAGTTAAGTTTATGAAGCTTTGTAAGTGTTACCCTAAGTATGTTCTTAAGATGAGTAATGGCAATAAGCTGCTCTTAAACTGAAATGACAATGTTTACGTAGGCACTGGATTAGTTGATTTTATTTGACTGAAGTTAAATCTCTGCAACTTTCCCATATCAGTGGAGTTTCAGGTTCTTGGCAGCCTATACCTCTCCAGCATTGTTACTATCACTTGTTTTCAAATCCTATCTTTTTTCAAGAAGAAGAAAAGTGCCAGGTAAGTGCCAAGTAACTGCACCAAGTGTGTGCTAAGGCATGAATATTACCTCAGCGGTAACAAAACTGGCAGTATGATTTTAGTGGGTGGATAGATATCTGTCTCTCCTCTTTTGTTTCCTAACTGGCATACACAATTCTGGTTGCTCCAGAAAGCTTCTCAAGAGCACCGTGGGAAGGATTCTGTGCTCTGTGTAAGGTGCTCAGCCAATTCCTTACCCATGCACTACTTCTAGATCTGGCCTGGCAGCTCTTAGAGCAGTGCATGATGCACCTTTGGCTTAATGTTAAAATGGTCAGGTTCTAACATTTTGGCACCCCATGCCTTAAAAGCAGAAATACCTTTTAGGTTTTTCCAGATTCTTAATTAAATGAAATTTCACAAGACAAGAAAAGCACCACTTTAGTCCATGTGCTTTTTTCCCTATTGAGTTTTAAAGTCCTGCTACTAAAAAGGGATATTAGAGCCTCTCTGAAGAGGCTCTCAATAATTTACAACAAAAATGGCGAGCAACTAAAAATGCAGCATTATAGAGATTGCTAGTCATTCCAGTCTGCATTCTGCAAACAGTCCCCACTCCTTATAAAATGGTGTTATGGCAGGGACCTACAGGAGGGCTGTGATCTCCTTAAGGCCCCCTTTCCTTGCCAAGTCGGCCCAAGGGCACCTCAGATTCTCGCCCGCCACGTCTTTGATGTTTAGGTAAAGTTGGGAGGCTGCCTCACATCTCCCTGGGCACAGTTAGTTGGGACCTCTGTCCCCCTGGTTTCCTGGACTCATCGGGGGCCTCCCTGTATGATGGGTGCTTCCCGGGCACCCTAGCCTTATGGGCTATGTGTGGCTCCAACCACCCCGATACCACGCCCTAAGCCTTGCAGACAGGATGGACGTTGGTCTGTCTCTCTAGATGCACTGCCCGTCTCTTGGGCCTCCTCTGTACATTCACCCACTCTCTGGGGCCTCCTGTGCCCGCTATGGGCCTCCTCAATCAAACCTCCCACTTCTAGGGCTCTCTGCAGCCGCACTTGGCCTTCTCCGTCTAACTGCCCTCTCTCGGGGTGCTCCTCTAATGCTGCCCTTCTCCAGGCGCTCTTGGCTCCCACTCTGGGCCGTCTCTGTAACGTCACCCCTCTCCTGGGGCTCTCTGTACCAGCGCCCCTTTCCTGGGGACCTCTCTATAACGCCGCCCCTCTCCTGGGGACTTCTGTGCCCACTTTGGGACTTCTAATACTGACCCCTCTCTGGGGCTTGCTGTGCCCACACTGGGCTTCCTCAAATGCCCCTTTCTGGGGCTGGGGTCTAAGCACCCCATAAGCTGCGCCCTAACTGGCACTGGGGCCCCCATGCCGCTGTGGGTCTCTAGGAGTATGCTGTGCCCTCACTGGCACTGGCGTCCTCACATTTTGTTGCGAGTCCCCAATGAGTACACTGCGTCCTCCCTGGCGCCAGGGGTCCCACACTGCTGGGGTTCCCCCTGAGGCCTCCTCCAACCCCTTATAGCCTCACCCTAGCCACCGGTGTAATATCATAATAACACAAACTCGAGCCTCCTGGCTACAACTCAAACACATGCGCTCCGGCTATAACAACATTGCTCAACTCCGGTCAAGCTGTACTTGCTGTTAGGCTGCTCCTTGCATCCTAACCCCAAGAGCTCCTGCCCCTCTGACCGCTAGCAGGGAACTGCCAGCCTGGCCTCAGCCCTGGGCTTCTAAGGGCCAGGCCCTGCCCCTGACAGCCAGCTAACCGCTCTCAGGTGTGGGTCATTCGTTGCCCCCATTTGCCTTGGCAACCTGCAGGTGGGCTCTTATTCCCTGCCAGGGCTCTCTCCCTGCCGGTTTCTCCTCTCTAGGAGCAGAGCACCGAGGTGCCTTGCGACATGTGGATTGGCACAAGAACTGGAATAGGAAAGAGCCAGGGTTAAGAGCTTCGTGGATAATTCATAGTCAATTGGTGCAGACCCCCGATAGGTTATTTCCAGTAGGGTCTCTTCCAAAACCTTCATTGATGCCATTAAATCAGGAACTTAGTGGGGTAGAGAGCTCTATCTGGAAGAATTTCCTGTGTCTGAATGGCTACATAGACCAGTTAGTTGCTAGGTCTAAATATTGTGTGTGGAGTTGTGAACTATTTCTTTCAGCACTATAGAGATTGCTAGTTGTTCTGCATTCTGGCTCAAGCTCTGCATTTGCCAGTTATGGACTTGAATGTAATTAAAAGTGTTTTGGAAATTGCAATATGAAGAAATGCTAGCCAGCAGCTTTAACGGCTGCTTATTTCATGTATGCATGTGTAGCATGTTGAGGCAGTGAGTCAGCTTCTTGCAGCCAGTCTCTCACATTAGTCCTAGTATGCCCTACACAGCTAGAGATTTTTAACTGCTTTGTCCCATAGGTGCACAGAATCCAGGCTGAGTAGTCTGAAGGACCAGGAGCAAGTCAGTGAGAAACTATTTTACTGTGATTTCGTGTCATAAAATGTTATTGGGTACTTAGGAGATTGTATCATAGTCTTAAATAGCCTTAAATGACAACTAGAAATGACATACGGGGAATCTTGTACCCTTTAGATATCTCAATTTATATTTTGCTAAATTTGCAGTTTTCAGTACTTATTTTTAAGAAGAAGCCTGTACCAGTTAATAGGTTGCCTGAGGGAATTCTTAGGAAATGGGCTGAGTTAGCTGAACCAGCAATGGAAACTTTTGAGGGAATAGCTTTACTGTGTAAGACTTTAAACTGGATTTTAATAAAAGAGAAGAGAGGAAAAAAACAGGCTCTCACACTGAAAAAAAACACAACCCAGTGTTTCCAGCATGGTGGAGTTCTCCTTCCAAGTCTCTGCAGTTAGCTAATGTACCACTAACATCTGTTCTCATCAACAATGATTACCAAGTAGCTGTTTTTATAAAGCTCCCTGCTTTACGACATAACAGAAAAATGTATGTTATATGCAAATATTGTCCAAGCAGAATGCCTAGTAGATTTGATATCAAGCACAAACTATGGTAAATAGTTCATATTAATCTGCCTAAAGACTGTATGGTAGTGAATATCTGGAAAGGAAAAATGTTGTAACTAGATAGACTATAAAACGTATTTACAGGAAAGTGGAGCTTAAGTACCCTACTGGATCACTACACGCCTTTCCTTGGCTTGGGTGTGGACAATGCAAGTTAAGCCATCTCCTTGAATGGCTAGGGATTTAAGACTCTTGTAGATGGCTGCATAAAAAGAGTGCAACAAAGCCAGACTCTCTAGATGAAGGGATACATTTGAAATCGCTTTAACAATAATTCAAGAAATCTTCTGAGTCAAAAAAGGGGGGTCCAATGCCGTGCCCATCAAATTCAGCAGGAGTCTCTCCATTGTGGGTTGGTGCTACATAAAAAGTAGCTAGCTACTACTGTTAACCTCTCTGGGAGAAAAATATAATGCCTGCTTTTACTGAAATAGGCACTT
>JAGPOW010002067.1:2897911-2907927 GCA_030014935.1 Caiman crocodilus
ACCGGGTGAATAATATGTGCAAAGACACGCTATTGCTGCTAAATATTTGTGAATACATGCAGTCCTCAGACTTACAACACAATCAGTTCTTGAAAATCGTGTCCTAAGTCAAAAAGGTTGTAAGTCGGAACAATTTTTCCCACAGGAACAGTGTTATAAATGAGGGTTTGGCTCCTTTACGACAGTAAAGGATACAGCAGTTCACAATACAGATGTGTCCAGCTGGTAAGCCCATTGTGGTGGAAGGGGGGGAAGGGAAGGGGCGTGGGGGGCAGATCAATGCCCCTCATGGTGAAGGAAGAACGGGGGCTGGCTGGGGCTGGGGCCCCCATAATGGGACAGGGTGGAGTGGGTCCTATGAGGGGCTGCAGCCACCTGAAAATTTGCCGTAGCCCCCCCTCTGCCCACCCAGAGCACAGCCCAGTGCAGCCCCGGCCCTGCCTGTCCCACCCACATAGATCTGGGGCCACACAAACCCCCATGCCCTCCTGGACAAGCAGCAGGAGCAGCGGTGGGGACCACCAGAAGAGCTGCCAGATGAACAGCATGCAATGGTGAAAGTCGTCGCCCACGCCATCCCCATACCCTCCGGACAAGCCACAGCTCAGTCCTGTGCTTGTCTGGCCCTGGCTGGGCTGTGCTTGTCCCAGCCCCAGTCCCTTCCTCACCACGGGGGCCTTGATCTGTCATCCCCCCCATGCCCCTTCCCTTCCCCCTCCCTTTCTACCACAACAGACTTACCAGCTGGGGGCAGCTGTATTGACCCTTGTAAAGTCCAAACCCATGTCAAAACAGGATGTCAATTTATAAATGTTGTAAGTGACAACTGTTGTAACTCAAAATTATAAATCAAGGACTGCCTGTATATAAACAATGAATTTATAACAACAGCACTTCATGCTACCATATACAAGTGGCAGATCTGGTCACAGATCACAAGCATACCCATATTGTCTTGAAAACAATAACAGTCTTTTATTGATTGTTTACTGTTAATTTAACCACCTACTTTCTTGCACCATTTGTGAGGCATTCTGCTTGGACAATATTTGCCAAACTGCCTGAGATAATCACCCACACGAGCATCTGTCCCCTAGAGCATCGCGGGCCAGCCGTTTTGGCAGGCATGTCACAAATTAGCCTTGCACTTTCCTTGAGTGCCGCTCTAATCTCCTTCTCCTGCTGGAGGTGCTCTGCTTTCTGCTCCCTGCTTAATTTGCTGGTGTGATTTCTGCTTCCTGCCTTATCTCCTGCTGTCCCGCCTGTCCCCTCCTGAGCCTACTGCATCCCACACACACAGAAGGTGTGACACAGCTTGGCTAACCCTGCCTAGTGTGTAAAATGGTATTTTCAGTTTTGCCAAGGTTTCCTATAGTGGGGGCACTGTTGTTCCCTAGGGGAGAAGGTTTTGTTGCTCTTGGCTAGAAATGAACTCCATCTTACCTAAAATTGTAACCTAACACAAACGCACTAATTTTATGATTCAAAATTCAGGTGAAAAAGGGCTTTGTTGCTTGATTTTTATTTTATTTTATTTTTAAGAAAATGCATTGCAGTTGTAGTTATAAGAACATACATTTGTAATAATCTTTTGGCACTTTATTTCCAAGACATTGCACTCTCCTTTTGTAAGCTGATTTTGGTGTGAGCTGACTGGTTCCAAAATCCTCTTTGGAGAGTAAAGATCTAGTCAGCCTCCTGCTCCATGACCTGTCTATAACTTGCTCTCTATGCATGTATTTTAGAGCTGGCTTTTTAACTATTCATGGCTTTTCTGAATTGGAATGATATGCTCTTGGTAAACAATGCATTAAGATGTAGAATAAGAAAAATTATTACTCCTTAAAAAGAATGAATAAGCAATCTAGTACTCTGGAAGAATGGGGACTGAATTTCTACCCCCTGTATTAGTCTAACTAAATTGAATTCAGAGGGGCCCAACAGGGATTTGGGTTTATTTGTAGTATGTAAAACTTTCCCTTCCTATCTGCTGGGCTGCTGGGCTTTCTGCTCTTATAAATGTTTACATTATTTCCATTTGAAATTCATCACTATATATATCTCAGTGCAATTATCTGTTGCTCTGCAGGAAAACAAGTGCACAGAAATTAATATTGAGCTCCACTGCAGTCAAACAGGAGACAGCAACACTGAATTATTTAGAGGCAGGTGATAGTTTTCAGCCAGCGTCACTGATGAGCAGGGTAACGTTCCATAGTATTGATTTTAGCTGTGTTAAAAGTTACAGCACTGTGTAAGCTCTCCCAACAAATAGCAAACCTTGAAATGCTCCTTGTCACTTTGCTAGAGAAGTGATTAAGGTGTTATCAGAGGTACTTACTCATCATCTGCAGAAAGTTTACTTCATTCTCATCCTGCCCAGAACAGGTGCCCTCAAAAATATAAACCTGCCTCCTGTTAAGACATCTTAATTTTTGTCCTTTTGGACACAGTGATGTTAGCAAGAGGAACTGGTTTTGTGTTGGTGGGCTGCTGGAGTGGTTCATGTAAAGGGAATAGGGATGGTATCAGCAGACAAAGCAGGGGATGGTTCTTGGGAAGCACTCTAGCCTAGTCCTCGCTCATTTAACCATCATGGCCCATGTCCTATAAGAACCAGAAGAGGTTAAAGTAGAAGTGGACACAAATCAGCCAGAGAAGAGTTGCTGTGACTTCAGCAGTACAGGAAGCTGATGGAGGTACAAGGAGGCTGTTGACTTCTCAGCTAGGATGGGGCATGTATTGATACTCAGTGTAGGGCAGAGATTTCTGTAGAAGTGAACTTATCTGTTTTTATTAATAGTCCTGGGGCCAAATAAAGCACCTAGTTAATTAAGGAATAGAGGAGAGGAAAGAAATGGGACTCCTGCTGTGGAGAGCAATAAGGTAACTAGAAAAAAGCTTCCCCAGAGTTAACACCCATATGGCAGAGAGAAGCCAGAGATAAGGTCTGGGTTGGTAAGATAAGGTTTAGTTTAGCCAGTTATGAAGAAGAGCTTGTACAGAACTATATTTTCAAAGGCAAATATATAGGAAAGTACTGTTTAGGTAGCAATTTGTGAAACAGGGGACAGAAAACATGCCTTACACATAAGGCCCTTGCAGTCCAAGACAAGGCCTGCATAGCATGCAATTTGCCTGTGACTTTCATATGCCGAGGGAGAGAGGTCTTTAGCCATGTTAGGCTGAAGTCAGGCAGAAGTCAGAGTAGAGATCTACCTTGTAGATGAACTCAGGAGTGTCAAACTCATCTGGACCCACAGGCCAGATGAGTGGCTTGGGATGAGTCCACAGGCTGGATGAAGGGTGTGGGCCTGGCCCTGTGGGACAGATCAGGCCCATAAACCCCTCCTCCCTACCCTGCATGCTGGATCTGGCACCAACGATGATTGGTCTATGGTGCAAGTTGCAAACAGCACACACTTCAAACAGCACCTGATCTGGTACACAAGGGACCCAGACCCTCTGTCCCACATCCTGGCTCCAGCACCTGCTGTGGCACCAGCACCAGCATCTGGGGGTGGGGTGCAGCTGGACTGGCCCTGCACAAGTGCCACACGTGGCATGGGTCCCAGAGCAGCTGCTGCATGGCAGATGTCTTGAGCCCTGTATGCTGGGCCAGTGACCTAGGGCCAACACTGGGTCTGGATGATGTGGCTCTGAAGGCTGGATCTGGCCAATAGGCCTTATTTTTGAATCCCTTGGACTAAGTAAATCAGAGATGCATAACCTTTGGTGAGCCTGAGCTAACTTCATCAGATACTTCATCACACCAGTTAGTCTATAAGGTGCATCTGTACCCTGTCTTTAGTATGCTTAGTCACTAGAATTATTTTATGATCCCACTTATAAAACATTGGTGTTGTGGGCAGCAGATTATGTGCTTTTCTCTGGAGGAAGTTATATTGCTTTGCAAGGATAATACAGGAGTTGGGTTTTTCCCACTTTCCATGTCCCCATGCAGTTTATAAGGTTCTGCTAGGAATCTCTTGGGTGGGACCTTTTCACATTGTTATTTGCTTTGGCATTGTGCTGTAGGTCACTTTGCCTCTTGAGATCATATATTGCAGTAAGTAGGAACAGCCACATTACCAAAGCCAGTGGTAATCTGCAGCCCAGTGAAGCTAAGAGGACAGCCATCAAAAATGTACTGTTTCTAATTGGATGCAAAACATGCCTACAGTGCTTCTCGCAATACTATAAATGTCAGCTTGTGGAGAGTCTGTTCCATGTCCAAACCTTTGTTTTGCGAAATATCAATAAAGTTGAAAGTTAGCAGCCCAGTACAATGCTTTCTTTATGCAGTCTGTTGAACTTGCATGTATCATACAGTTCAAGATAGTATATGAGCATCTGCGATGCGATATCAAACCACTGTCAACATCTTGGAATCAGCATTTTCTTCCTGGAAAGATTGTTTCAGTAGTGAATTATCTGTAGTGGAGTAATAGCTATTTCTTTTCCCAGAAAGTGGTGATTATTTTGCATATACTGGGTGTGTCTATATATTCATTAATGTGCCTTTGCTACTGCACATTAAGTTTAATATCTCTAATGTAAGCTACTAGATAAAGGCGCATTAGCCTGCACTAATACACAGTAGCAAAGGCGAACAGGTTTTTTGTGATGCTTAATACTCAATAGACTAATTCTACTATGCATTAGAACGGTTTTTGCTGTGACGCCCTAATGCATAGTAGAATAGTCCACGGTGCATTAAGGCATCTTGTGCAGATTCTGAGGGCCTTGTGTAGATGCTGTTTACATTTCATCCTATGTCACTAGGCCCTAGTTGCACAACCATCTCTGAATCATGTTATATGTCATGAACACAAGAAATGCTAGACTTGAAAGGATACTTAGGAAGTCCGAAATAAGCCAGCAAATTAATTTGAAAAAGACTGTTATGCCCATTCTGCAGTTCTTACTCTATGTTCTTAATGAGGATGAGGAAAAATATTGATTCTGATATACAATCTTTATGATTTGACTTTAGAGGCAGGTATGGAGCTGTGAGAAGTTGAGCTCCCAGTGCACCCATTTGAATGAGAGATTTTGTTAGAGTGCTACAGAAAGTCAATAGTGCCCGGGAAAAGGCCCATGGAGGCCTTCTTGTCCTTGTCTACCTGATCAACAGGACATTGTAAGAATGCACAGAGCTATAATGCATTTCAAGTACTGCAATGAAGCTAGAGCAGCTGCCAATGAATTAAATGGATTTAATAGGTACAAACCCTCCCTGGAACAGTATCCTGGACTTGGCAAGTTAGAAAGGAAGCAAATAGTCAGAAAGCTGAATAGGAGAAGGAAGGAGGAGGTTCAGCGAGCGGAGCAAAGCTGCAGGTAGTACGCTTGGTGATAGAAGAACAGCATGTATGTGCGGTGTTTGATGTGATTTTTTTTCATGTAAGAGTCGTGTGGCTAAGGTGCAGGCACTGGAACAGGTGAGAGTAGTCTTTTTATTTCTTGGAAGCCCTGGGGCCTGTCATCTTTGATCGCCATCAGTGTCAGAAGTCTGAATGGGTAATCCTTCCCTATGTACTCTGAAGGTGCTTGCTTGCATGGTTGTCTATTTAATGGAAATGGTCTGTTTCAGGAAGCATATCTAAATGTGACTGTTAAATTTGAAAATAAGCTTGTTATCCATGAACCCTTTTTTGTCTACTATATGGGAACTATACACATATACTGAGTCTAGTTGCAGATCTGCTATTGACCCAGTGAAGTTCTGTAGAGGTCACATGGCCTCTGTGCCTTTCATTTCTCATCTGGAATAAAAAAATATAGACAAGGTATGTCATAAAGGTAGGTAAGAGTATTCAACTGCTCATGATATACGTTCATGCTTATAATCAAGTCCGGCAGCTCTTAGGCATGTAGGTCTGTCTTTGTGCACATGCAGTCCCATTGATTTCAATAGCCTACTTCCATAGGGATCTGAAAGCAAATTCATTTTCGGTTAAGTAAGATGTTGAAAAACTTGATCATGTGCCTTTGTTTATTGAAAACATGTATTCACTCCACCATCGTGCTGTGTATTGTGCTACCACAGTATCCTACCATGAAATCCCTTGCTTTAACACTATATACTAGACTGAAGCAAACTGGAATTTTGGATGCCTGGTTTATTTAGGAAACTTCTAGAAATGCAAACAGCTTATACATCTCAAATATCGCACAAGCTTGCATCATAAATTATGACTACATGTCTGTTCCCTGCTTGTCAGAGTACTGTAGAAGTTGGAGCCTCACATGAATCTTGTCCTGCTTCACATGCAGTGGGAGAGTTGTAAGAGAAATGCTCACTGAAGGGTTTGGGGCCATTGCTTAGAGAGCTCAGAGCTTTCACTGGTATAAAGAAGCCAGAGATTTAATATATTAGGTCTGACATTTATTGGTTATGATACCTTTAAACAGACATGTTGCAATGGATGAAAATGGTTCATTATTATGAAATACAGAGGGATGGGGAAACTAGCCTTGCCTTATCTCAGGTATTGCCTTTTCTCCGGTATTGGACTCTCTGCTTAAGGAGAGGCAGAAAAAATGCAAGAAACCGCTAATCTAATCCTTTGGTAAAAAATGGAGCAGAGTTTAAAACAACTGGGCAGCCACTTTAGCGGTAATTGTATCCTGTACTGCAATTAGCATTACTGGTACTCAGCAAACACTACAAGGGTCTAGCAAGGTAGGGAATATTGTGAGGAAATACTCAACTGGTACATGCTAACGTGCATGTGCTGTTTGTGCCTAACAGAGAGCATTAGCAGCCCCTCCATACAAGGATGACAGTCTTCCAGTAAATAGGGAAGTCATTGGGGAGTCCATAGATGACTGAGGAGGCCGAACGGAGATCCATGTGTTTGATTGCAGACATGGCAAGTAGTTCTGGGAAGTTGCAGTAGATCCTTGTGATGTCAGGTCACAGCTCTTTTCCTTTGTCTCTTTTGTCTACCCACCTCCATAATAAGGTGAGTTTGCTCAAAATGGTCAATGCCTTGTTGTACATCACAGCGAAGAATAATTGTGTGCAGAATAATAGAGAACACCGGTTCCCTGTCAAGTAGGAAAATCAATTTGGTGCAGTTAAATCACCCCTGGAAATGTGTTTCCTGCTATAGCACAAGTTTGTGAAGGAACTGAGGCAGTATTCAAGTAGTTTGGCAAATCAGTACAAGTTCATCTCTCCTGATTGCAGTCCTGTGCAAGGATTTCACAGTATTTAGCGCAGCACTGAGCGTGACCTGGCACAGAGGCTGAACTGCATTGCAGACCGCGTCAGTAGATCCCTACAGGTTCTGGTATAGCTCACAGCTGTGGCAAGTTTGTTACTGCTTTACAGATGATATTCTCATGAGGGGACGAGGGATTAAGTGATCCAGTTCCTGGAGAGGAGCAGGGTATGCATTTCCTGAGAAACAAATGCCAAATGGCTTCAGAACAGTTTTGTTTTTCTGTACTGCTCTGTTCACCTGAGTGTATCTCCTTCTGTTATTTATCTCGCAGTCTGACACCCCTGACACTACCCCTCAACAGCATGTTGCAGTCGTTCTTAAATGTGCTGCAACACGTCACAGAGAATAACAAATGCTGCACTGTCTGTTGCAAGACAGCAGAGGAGTTATGACCAGAAACACAAGGGACATTTAGGTGTCCTCTAAAGACGGGCTGGAATCAGGCTGCTCCTGTTTCAAGAGACAGCTAGTTATGCAGTGTTTGGGATAGAGAGAGCTTCTCTGCTGCAGCCAGTGTGAAGGCAAGCTGACGTATGGGTACATGATATTTGAACAGGACTCTAGTTGTTCTTAAGGGAGGTATAAATACAATGTTTTTTATTTGCAAAGGCAGTATCTGCTTACTACAACTTTTGACCTCTGCCTGCTGAGAGGCGAGCTCCTTTTGTCTACTGTACTAGTAGCTGTCAAAAACGTTCTGGTTAGTCTCAGTGGTAGTAATGCCTGGGATATATGCAGTAGGCCTATTTCTTATGTAATACCTGTGTAAATCCTTGGATTTCAGAGAAATGATTCTTGATTTATACTGAGATGCAAAAGAATGAGATCCAATGAATACAGCCACTGGAAAGAGGACTTGCTCAGGAAAATCTTGGAAGGAGGACTTGTTCTCATAAATCATTGGGCCAATGAGATCAGCAGACCCTGCTAACAGGCTTTATTTTATTTTCTATACCTCACAGCCTAACTAATTCTGTATTTGTTGTATTGGTTTTCATTCTAGGATCATTCTGTATATATATAAAGGGCTTCCATCTGTCTGTCTGTCTGTAACACTCTCGGAGCACTCTGATTGGTTGTCTCTGCAGCCAGTCACAATGCTTCCTGAAATAACCAATCAGAGTGCTCCACAATGACAGACGGCCGGACACAGACAGATGGCTAGACACAGAGGTGGGAGGTGTTGCCGGGATGGACATGAAGCAGGGGAGGAGGAGTAACGTGCAGCTGGATGCAGAGTGGTGGTAGTGTGGGCCAGTGGCTGGTGGTGGCCACGTGCATGATTTCCCCCTCCCCCCCACTCTTGGGAGGTGGTGGTAGTGCAGGATGGTGGTGAGCGGTGCTCTGTCCCCATTCTCCCCCCCCCCCGTTAGTCTTGATGTGCAATTCACTAGTAGAATCATAGGACAGTAGAGCCGGAAGGGACCTTACATGATCATCCAGTTCAGCTCCCTATTTAAGGCAAGATCATCCTTAACTAGATCGTCCAAGCCAAGTCTCTGTCTAGCCTGTTCCTTCCAAGGATGGAGATTTCACAGTTTCTCTAGGTAGTCTGTTCCAATGCTTGACCACCCTCATAATCAGAAAATTCCTCCTTATCTCTAACCTACATTTCCCGTGCTGCAGCATAAGATCATTGCTCCTAGTCCTCTCTGCTGTGGCCACAGAGGAAAACCCATCTCCATTTTTCTAGCTTTCAACTATTTGAAAGCTGTTATCAAATCCCCCTTCAATCTTTTCTTTTCCAGACTAAATAACCGTAGTTTCATCTGTTCCTCATAAGTCTTGCTTCCTAGGCCCCTAATCATTTTTGTTGCTCTGCACTGGACTCTTTCCAGATGGTTCACATCCTTCTTGAAGCATGAGACCCTAAACTGGACACGGTACTCCAGGTAAGGCCTTACCAATGCTGAATAGAGATCACTTCCCTTGATTTGCAAGTGATACTCCTGTTAATACAAGCTGGTATGCTCTTGGCCTTTTTTGCAACAAGAGCACACTGTTGGCTCATGTTCAGCTTATGGTAAGCCATAACTCCCAGATCCTTCTCTGCAGTACTGCAGCCTAGCCAATCCTTCCCTAGTCTGCATTTGTACATGATTCTATCCCTCTTCTTTTATTATTTCTCTTCTTTTGCCTACCACTAGAGTGGTGACCATCAGTTAGTTGGAAGTATAGGACTGTGGCAGGGCACTGGGTGTGCCTGCCTCTTTAAGGCCCTGGAGCTGGCAGCCTCCAGGTGCCTGATGCGGGCAGCCATTTTGAGACTGAGGCTGCCTATATAAACAGGGCAGTTTGGCTGTTGGAGGCAAGGCAGCAACATTGCCTGGCTGGAGATCTGCCGAGAGAACACCCGGAGGTAAGGGGGAGCTGTAAGGGGATGGTAGGAGGCTCCTGGTCCTGGGCATGACCTGAAACTGCACCCTGCCGGGAGTGGGTGGCCTGGTGAGGCTCTCAGTGGCACGGGAGCCCCCAGGAAATGCCAGGCCAGTTACCATCCCGGTGGAAGGTGAGTCAGGGCGCCTTAACCCCTTGCCCCCACCGCCGGGTGGGTTACTCTGTGATTTGGAGGGTCCAGAGGGGGACCTGAGGCAGAGTGAGGGGCTAGAGTCCAGCCCAACCAAGAGAGTGCCCTCGACTGGCCCAGGCTGGGGCCAAGACCCAGAGAGGGGTCAAAAGGGCCAGGGGGCCCACTGCGAGGGACGCCCAAGAGCCAGGGGCCTGGGGTCCCGACTGGCCTGGAGGTGGGCCAGGGCAAGTTGCTGAAGGTCCGGGAGGAAC
>JAGPOW010002067.1:2939985-2953968 GCA_030014935.1 Caiman crocodilus
ATGGGCTCCCAAGGGAGGTGGTGCTCTCCCCTACCCTGGGGGTCTTCAAGAGGAGGTTAGATAGGCATCTAGCTGGGGTCATCTAAACCCAGCACTCTTCCCTGCCTATGCAGGGGGTTGGACTCGATGATCTATTGAGGTCCCTTCTGACCCTAACATCTATGAATTGTTAAGCCACTAGCGTGCATTGCTATGCTGTGGAGAGAAATGTATTTCTACCTTAACTCATAGCTCCTGTCTCTCAGGGGCTGCAGTACATTTTGAAATATAAAGCCCCTTCATAAATAACCACTTTGAATGATGAAGTCAAATCACACCTGTAATACTTGAAAAATCATGAGTCTTATGTTAGTATCATGAAAATGCATAACTGCTATATTTGCAATATGAGGTTTTCAAGGCTGTAGATCTGGAGGCTAATAGGTAGTTACTCTATGGACAGTAACCTTTTATGTTGATCAGGGGAACTGAGAGTGCCCTGTCCCTTTTCCCCATGAGAAATGAGGAGTCAGTTGTGATGTCTATATTTTATTGCAAGACGCTGATGGCTTCGTTTAATGTAAAATTCTTTAGTTTGATGTAACTTTCTTAATTAGCTTTACCCTAATGTTCCTAGAAATCTATTTGTCTGGAATAAATCAGGAATAATACATGGAATGACTGCCAGTAGTTCAGTGTAACTACTGAATCCCCCTGTTAATGAGAGAAATCATTTCAGAAATCTCCTTGCTGCAAGAACTGCTGTAGGCACAAATGACTTACCAATAAGATTTAGTTTTTTTGCCCCTGTATTCTTCATTGACCCATGTTCTTCTGGTTGATGTGTCTGTTTCTTGCTGAAAAGCAAAAGAAAATGTGAAATTCCCTAAGGCAGGCACACTGACTGCAAGCTCCCTTGTTGGGAGCAGTAAGAAGTCTGTTCTACAGTGAAGCCATTAAAAAGTCAAAGTTTGTCAAGTTATCAGTCTATGCTGGCTGGCTGGCATCATTTCCTTTATACTTGCAGAGATCACTGCAAGGCAGTAGTTGGCAAACTGATTAATTGTCCCATTGTAACTCGGGAGTTACAATGAGCATCTCAGGAGTTAGAATGGAATCTAAGCATTTGATAGTATTATGCATTTTTTGTAAAGGCTAAAATGAGGCAGAAGCAGGACAAACATTTCAAATGCTGTAGCTGAAGTCGAGCATTACAGTGGTGCCTATATTTAGGGCTGTTTCTGACTAGCTCTGACTCCAGCTAATTCTGAGATAAACAGCAACACAGCAAACTTATTTTAGAATAAGTGGATCCATACGTGGAGTCAGTCAGGAAAACTCCATGTTATTAGATAATCCATAAATGTCTTTCATCACCTGTGTTGAAATCAACAGATTCTGAGAGTAGGATTAGAAAGAGCACTTTGGTTCATTTTTTGACACTTCTAATCTGGGTTTCATTTGTTCTTTGCATCTTGGTTGCAGACAGACATACAGCTCACAGCTGTAACTCAGAATGTTTTTTTGCAAAATTATTCTGAGTTACAACAATACCCCAGACCAAAGAGAAGCTCACTCTTGGTTCCAGAGGAGAAGGGACTCTAGCTGCCCTGGGAGCCTGCAGCCAGGTTCCCATAGCAATAGCTTAGGCTTGCTGGTTTCCAGAATGGGAGGGGAGAAAGGAGCAGAGGGAGCTTATTCTTGGAGCTCCCCAGCTGGTGCTGAAGGGTTGGTGGGGAGGCTCCAGTTCACCCACCACACCTTCTAGGGCAGGATCTGAAAAGGCCCCAGACTGAACTTCCTTCGCTTCCTTTCCTCCCTCCCATTCTGAAAACAGCAACAGGCTGGGCTCTCTGCAGACACAAGTTACAAAACGTGCTACATTTTGAAACTTCTTTATCTGATACCTCATGCAATAAGGGGTCAGATTTTCACCTGAGCAGTCACTTTGAAGCTGTTTGCAGTCATGCACATAGGTGGTAGAAGGCCAGGGCTAAGGGAGATCAGCCCCCTCAAACACGGGGCAGCAGGTAGGGCTGGAAGAAGGTGAAGGAGGCAGTGGGGCAGAGGCAGGGGCAGAGGCTGCACTGAATAGGGCCCTAGTTGCTTTAAATGGTAAGATGATTGGAGCCTGGGTGGCTTGTCCAGGGGCACAGCGGAGTTCCTGTGTATGCCCTGGGGGGGCCCAAGGGGGCACATGCCCCCAATCTGTGTGTGGGGTGGAGGCTGCTTCTGCTACATGATGTGCTTTGTGCCCAGCTGCACCTGGCCCAGGAGTGGCACAACATTATGTGCCCACCAACACTGGGCTGTGCTGTGTCCCCTGCCTGCCCCATGGTGGGACACACATGGCATCACATGGGTCTAGAGGCAGCAGCAGCTGCAGTGGGGCACTAAGTGCAGCCTGCAACTGTAGCTGCAGCCACGTCCATCCGGTGCAGATTGGGGTGGGGGATGTGGCATAAATGCCCTTTATTTGAATAACTGTGCTTGATAGAAGCATGGAAGTTAATATCAACAATTTCAGGATACTTTTTCTTCAGAAGCTTTACACCTTCACACAGCTGTTTTTCCACGGCATCTAAATCAACCAAAAATGAAAAGAATTTTGCAAAATTTTCGTATATGACTGCTCTTTTCTTCAAGTTTTGTTTCAAGTCTATCCATCATAGGACTAAAGGATTTCACTCGAAACTTGTCTCTTGGAGAAAGTGCTTCATCAGCATTAGGTGCATCACCACCATTGATTTGTTTTTTTTCTCATTCTTTTCCTTTTATTCACACTCTTGTAATCTACATTAGGCAAATTTTCTTTTGCTTTGAGTTCAATTTCATCAAAACGGGTTTCTTTCAGGAAGTGAGAGGGTGCTGTGTAAAGCTTTGCACTTGTACTAAGGGATATCTGTATATCCTGTAGGGTTTTGCTGGTTTCGTGGCACTGATCTAACAAACAATTGCTAAGTTCTAACATGAACACAAACTCTAATTCCTCTGTTTTCTCCTGAAGAAAAGCCAGCTTTTCTCCTTCTATCACCTTTTTCACAGTCATCAGTATGAACGTGAGTAAGAGCAACAATAAATGAATCATAACTCTCAGCTATGGCTGAAGTAGCCTTTGCATGTGCTTCCTACCTGCTGTCAGAGAGATGTTTTGGTACTGTGGAATCAGGACCCAAAAAATGATTTGAGCATGGCCCAGCATTTTGTAGAAGCAGAGAAGAATGTGTATATTTGATGCACAACAAGGAAAAAAAATACTGCATCTAGGCAGCAATCAACTGCAGCTCGGCCAACAAGATTCAATGAATGTCCAGCTTGTAAAACATAGCATGCTTATTTTTCTCCAAAACTTTTTGCTGCATGCCATTGTACCTTCCTGCTATGTTGTCTGGACAGTCATGTGACTGTCCTCTGCACTTACTGAAGTCAACTTTGCAGTCATTGCCTAGATAATCCAGCACCGTGTTAGCCATAATTCACCACTGTGATTTTCTAATAGAAGGAAAATTAGAAAGCGTTCAGGGGGAAAACCATCATCAGGTGACACATCTTACGATAACAGTCAGTTGATCAACATGTGAAAGATCTGGTGTAGAGTCAACAGACAAACTGGAGTATCCTGGTTTTCTCAAGTCATTCAAAATCCAATTTTTCGCCATAAATTGGTTGAGTTCATCACATATTGTTTTAGACAAGTATGAAGGCTTCCCAGATCCACTGCTTCCATAATGTAAAGAAATAGATCAAACTTAGCATTGAGTTCTATCAAGCCAAGAAAGTTCCCATTATGTGGCAAGCCAAACTTTTCATTGCCTCCCCCTCCCCTAAACGCTAATTCACATTCTGATAATGTCCATACAACTGCAATAACACATTCAGGTACATACATCCAGTACTCTTGCTCCTTGTTCATCTGTTCTTCCAGGTGTGAATCCAAGGTTAGCTCATGTTGCCTCATCAAATATGTAAGCAAAGCTGTTCTATGTAATACTCAGAGTTCTCATAATTGTGAATTCCAACAGGGTTTCACCAGTCATTAAACCCATCACTAGCCAGTGCTGTCAATGATATTGAGAAGAGCTTGCAGACAAAACGGTAAACACAACCAGTTGTTAGAGAGTATACTAGCCTCTCTCAATAGTATTTTTCACCATTAACTTTTGTTGAATGAAATAGACCATTTGAACAATATCTTATTTGGTTTTTGAATGATTGCTTCGATTTCTTAAATGGGCTGTTCCAGGATTGACATTCTGAGGGACTTTTTTGTATCTAGAATGAAATCTCATCCTCAGTCGAGACACCCCAGAGACCAAGATCATTGGACTTTGTGTAGCTACTTTCTTCAGCTGGATTTCAGGCTCTGTAACAGTCTCAGATGTAGTAGTCATGTTCACATCTGTATAATCTATCCTAGTAAAAGAGGTGGATGTTTGTGGTTGCTGTGGTACGGGCTGAGTCTCTTGAGTATGAGGTCCCTTCTTTATTACAGTGAAATAACTCAACTTTCAACGTTCAACTTTTTTTAGCTGCCCTTCAATCAACTGCATCTTTTTTCTGTTCTGACATCCACTTTCAAAAGCCCCCTTCATTTTTAACAACAGATTATGTAAAACTTGAAACTTTATATTACAGTATAACTTCAAGAATCTGGATATCAAATATCCAGCATTCTCAAAAATGTGGCACTTCTCCCCACCATTTTGGGACCAGACACCATCCCTAACCCCACACTGCCTGTCCAAAAGTGGCAGGGGAAGCTTGCACGTGGCACCTGCCACCTCCATTATAAGCACCCCATGCCACTGCTGTGTGTGTGGCTGTTGCTCCGGGACAACCCACCGCTTCCCTCCCCACCCACCTCTCCCCAACTCTTCAAATGGCTGCAGTGCCAGTTTAAAAAAAACCTGGCATTTTCATATTTTTGGCACATGCTAAGTTCCAAGCACACTGGATTTGTGAGGTTTTACTGTATTTTTTTTCATAATTAGAAGCCCCTCATAATGTGAAGCCCAAAACTGTTGCTTACTTGGCTTGTGCCTAAACCCCCCCCCCACTTGAGTTTATAGGCTGTTTAACAGCAACGTGTATAAATGATTTGCACTGATGCATAGCAACAAAGGGTTAAATACTACAAATTCAAGGCAATGAGATTCAGTTGCACAAATTATTTGGGAAATCCTCCAACTATGGGATAGATCTATGCTACCTAACATGAATGGCTTTCAGGCACAAACACTCTTCTTCAGGCATTGGGAAACTCTGTGACATAATAGCAGCAGAGTCTCACAATACCTGAAAAAGGGTATTTATTCCTGAAAGCTTGCAAAGAACTTTTCCCCAACTATTTAGTTGATCAAATAAAAGATATCACAGTTACCCAAAGAACCTTGCTTGCCTATGTCCTCAGACCATACAGCTACAACCAACAACCCTACCAAATGTGAATAACATTCTCATGTCAGGTGTAGTTACTTGGACTTTAATTGTGGAAAATAATCATAAGGGTACCAGTACTTGGCCATAAGTTATTTTCATCTGTACAGTCTTTCCATGACAAATTTTCTTCAGTATATGCTGTGCTGCAGGGCAGAATGAAAATAAACTGAGCAACCTAAAATAGTTGGCATATTCACTATGACAGGAAAGGAATGAGAGATGTCCTAGAGCCCTCTTCTCTAAAGCCAAGTAATCAAGCAAGACCCCTGTAGTATTCAGCTATCAATCAGCATTTCCTAGGGACCATCACTTCTTAAAATTGATTGCAGGCATCTAGGCAGCTTGAATCATGGATTCCCAAAGGATAATTCTCACTATATCAGTGGGCTCAGAGGACTAAGTTTCTCTGCAGTCTAATTTTTAGTCAACCTTTGATTCTGATATCACCTGTGAGATCTGGGAGTAATTCCACTGAAATCAGTGGGTGTCCCAGAGCAAGATTTACGGTTAGAATCTGTTTTTTTAAATTGTGAAAGTTACATTTTGTCCTTTGATACTCCTATAGTGGTTTGCATGATGGAATGGTTGCATTTCACATGAGGTCACTGGTTAGGGGTTGTCATCATGTTTAGCACAGGAGAGACCAGATAGAGACCTGGAACTTTCCTCCTCAAACATAGGATTCTCTAGGTTATCCAAGAAACTTGCTTCTTGACTTTGTAGAGAGGAACAAGAGAAGCAAAGGGCATTTCCAGGAGTGGTTTAAAACCTGTTTCCAGATACTTTAAGTTCTGGCACCAGCACATTTTAAAGTTTCCCTTCCTGGCACTGTCACCAGCAGTATCAAGTGTAGACTGGTTCTCAGCATTTTTACCATCTCATGGTCACTCAGACCTGCATACATTCTAGCCATTCTACTAAGCATTTAAGAAAAATACTAGTATAGATGAGTTCAAACCATATGGAATTGATTTTACCTTAGAAATACACAGCTGTTCATGGCTGCATGTATGGGTGACTGGTGCCTTTCGAATTGGGAGAGTGGGGGGCACGACTGGGGCGGGGAGTCCCCCAGGGGCCAGCCAGCAGCTGTAGGGGGAGGGGAGTCCCCCAGCAGCTGGTCACTGAGCTGAGCTGCTGGTGGAGCCAATTTCAGGGGGGGCACTGGTGCTCTCTGTACCCCCCTACCAGCTGGAGCGCTCACTCTCAGGGGGACACCAGCACTCTCAGGCAGGGCACATGTCCTCCCATACCCTCCCTACTCATCACCTATGGCTGCATGACAATAGAGAATACCCAAGCATCTCACAGTATAGACTGGACATATTGGAAGCAGTCCTGGAATTGTGAAAAATTTTCTTTTGAGAGTTGTTAGTGACAAAGGGATATTTTTGGACTGGGGAACAAGACTCTTCAAAACCTTTCTGCATGTATGTTCTATATTAGTATTTCTCAGTTGTTCATAAATAGTCAGAGACATAAAACTCAGAATCAAGGAAGAAGACTCCCAGTTTGCAAACAAATCCAATTTCAACCTTTTCATGTGGGCATTGCTGCTGGGAAATGTGTTTAAGGGGTAGGAGAAGGGAAACCAGGAGAGTTCAGCAGTGAACTTTTATTATAGAGCTTTATATGTTTAATGAGTGCCTAACTCCCAGCAAAAGCCATGCAAATTGGACTTCAGTCAGTTCCATAAAAGATTGGTACATTAGAATTTATATATGGGTGAATACTGTATTCTTCTTTGCTCATTTTAAATGCATGAAACTAGAACAAAGCAACTTATTAAAATAAATCAGGCTGCTGCCTTCAGTAAAGGTGCAGAAAGCTAAAAAGAGGTTTAGATGTCGGGGATTCAGTGATCAGAGGCAGTATGACAGTCCAAGATGATTTACAGCAGGTATATCAATCCAGTCCACAGAGCCCAATCATTTGCTCACCAGTGCTATGTCTGAGTCTGGGGTTGACCCACGTGGTGCACAGAGTGCACATCAGACCAGCCCTGCATGCAAGGCCCAGGATAGAAGCCACACATGGCACATAGTCTGGCTTGCCCAGGACCTGTGCTGCATACTGCCCAGCCCCACCCCTGCTGGACTAGGACATGCACCCTGGGTGGTACTGTCTCCAACCAGTATGGAGCACACCACAGGGTGCCTGTCCCACCTGGGCCAGGACCTGCATTGGATGCAGCACCTTGTGGCAGTGGAGCTCAATCAGCTGCACACGCAGTAGGGCCAAGACTCCCAGATGGTGACCTGGAAGTATGGTAGGCATGCTAGGGGATGCCATCCCCAGGTCAAACCTGGCTTATAAAGACTAGTGTGTCCTTATGGGAGGGGCGGAATGCAGTGGCAGAGTTTAAAATTCACCCAGAACAGATGCGTGGGAGGACTGGAAATGGTTGCAACAATATAGTGGCAGCAGTGTGCCTGAGGAATACCCCTGCAGGGGCGAATGGTGGGAACCATGGCAGGAAGTGGCTCCCATCGAAGCCAGCTTGGGGGAGCCGGGTAACTTATCAGAAGGTGGGGACTGGTTCTCCTCAGTGACGACATCTAGAAGCAGTCCAGAATGACCTGCAAGCAAGACAAAAAACGTGTGAGTACTAGAGCTGAGCAAAGGGGAAAGGAAGCCAACTTCCCCTAGTCTCAGCATATGACCTGTGTTTTTATATGGACTTTTTACCTCCTGAATGTTTTGTTTCCTTTGTTCTCAATGCTGGAAAAAGACTTAGGGAAATTGTCTGGACATTCTTTATCTGTTTGTCATCTGAGTGGCACCAGGCAGGGTGGAGGGGAGGTGGAGCCCCAAGATGTGGGACCCGTGGTGTCTGCATGAGGGCTGTATGAGGGCATTGGAGATCAGCCTCTCTATTTTCTATAACCTGAAAGATGTGGCAGACAAGAATTTATGGCGCTCACACTGATGCATGAACTGGCAACCTGTCCATGTACCAGGGAATGAGCACACCCTCTCCAGGAGAGAAGTCCTGTTGGGCAGCAAAGGACAAGCAGAGAAGATTATACACCCCTCCTATGCAGCACGGGTCTTGGACCAGGTGGAGTGAGCATCACATGGACTGGGTCCAGCATGTGGCTGGAGGGAGGGTTGGTGAACCCAGTCCAGCCTTAAGGGACAGCCACATACCATTCTTCTGGCCTGTGGACCAGTCCCCCATCAGTCATCCAGCTTATGGGGTTAAATGAGTTTGACATCCTTGAAGTATAGGCATCCTGATCCTTGCTGTCTGGGTAGGAATTGTTGGGAAACGGGGCAGATGTGTTTTTCTATGGCCCCATTCGTATAGCTTGAGCCCCATTCTAAACTTATGTCAAGGCCTCTGTCAACCCAGCTGTAAATGGGTACCTGGTCAGTTAAACCAAATAATCAAATGTGGCTAGATGTAATGCTAGCTGTCTTGCTCCTTTGCATACTGTTGGTTACCAGGACTGGTATGCATTTATCATGCTAGCCTCTACCATACAAGACCTTAAATTTGACTGTGGGAGAAGCAAATCAGATCTTTTTGAGCTACTTCACTTCTGGGAATGAAACTGCAATAGCCAAAATCCTATTTCAGCTCTATCTTGCAGAAAAATTGTCAGACTGCTGCATTAAAAAAATTCACCATGTGCCATATTGTCTCCCCTGTACAGTGCAACCAGGGATAAAAGAAGGATTTGAAGGGTGAAGGATTGAGGTATTATGATTTCTTTCTCTATCCTCTGGTAGAAGAAGCTTGAGAATCCATAAAAAAAAATGGTTGCCTTTATGCTGACAAATCTGCCAGCTTTGAATCAGAACCTTCTTCATCACATAGCCATTTTCTCTTTGATTGCTTGTATCAAGCATCTGCAGTGAGCACTTGCTTCCATTACTATTATCTGCGTAAGACCCCAAATGTCCGGGAAAAAATAAATGTCTTATTATCTTTTAGACACCAAGTTACTGCTGTTGTGCTTTGTATTGCTCCCTAGGGGAGCCCATATGATTTACATACTCAAATGTTTTACTGCAATGTAAGATGAAGAGTTTTACAGTTTGGCAGCTGTGTCACAGTAGTTATTAGCAGTAAGAATGATAATCAAATAAGAGTACTTAGTAATTAGGCAGCACCAAAAAGAAGCAATGGTGGCTGTGGTGGAGTCTTGGGTTTGGATTAATTTATCATGTGCAGAACCCTTGGTGGGTCATGTGCAGACAAAAATCTCAAGCTCAAGCGATATGGTGCTTTAAATTTTAGCTAGCTGGCTTGTCAGGGGCTGAAGCTTGAATGCTACTATTGCTAGAACGAGTAAAACAGTCAGGATGCAGCCACTCTGTCCGACTGATGGGGCAAATACTCTGCTGTGAGAGAATTCTTTTGTAGGGTGGCTGCTTATTTGAGCTCGGCTGACTTAAGCACAGTTAGCTTGCACACATGGCACAAGCCAACTACAAGGAAAACAGAACTTAAAGTACAAAATGTATGGGGAAACGTTGTCCAAACCAGGGCAGCATGAAGTCTTGTGGGGTTAATTTATCCTGATTCTCAAGTAGGTTTTGATGTCTATGCTGAGCTGCACTGCTGTTGGAGTTATGCTGTTATATTAGTACCCGAGCTCCTTGGGTTAAAGCTAACTTAGATAGGTGGAGGCAACATTGCAGTAAATACCATTGTGAGTCTGGGTGTTTTTCTTGATCTACCACTGTGCTGAAATGCTATGGATTTTTAATATACTCTCCCACTTACCCATCACACCTTGATGGTTTGGTTCTTCTAGGGAGGTTTGATGACTCTTTAGGAGAAGATCCATCTGGTGGAGTCCTGGGTCTTCTGCAGGGCTCCACCTCCCCTGCACCCTGCCCCTTTCTGCTTAGACCTGTAGTGAAAAGTTCCCTGGGTCTTGCATGTGGAGATCTGTCTGGGTTTACACTCCAGACTCCTTCATGTTCCTTTGTGTCCAACTCTATGGCTCTTGTCTCCTCTTGTGCGAAATTTTTATTTTTAAGTTGCTTGCTTATCCACAAGTAGGACATTCATTACACTCTCTTTGCCTCATGCCTTCTTTCATGTAACTCAGAGATTTATTTAACTAGCCCTTTAGATCAACTTATTTATTATTTCTCCAGCCTTTCCTTCAACCTTACTTCAGGTTTTACAAATTAATTCCATCGGTGAGTCTTGGATGATAAGACAGTCAGTGGTAAGACCAGTCCCAATCACAAATCAATATCCTCTGGGTTTCACCTTTGCAGCTGTAATTCATTTGCCCTGATAAAGTAAATTACAGTGAAGTTTACAATCAGGCCTCAAATTCATGTAAAATTCCTAAATGAATCGTGCACTCTTCTTTAAACTGTACTTTAGTTCCAGCAGGCTGTATAACTCAATCCCCTTTTCTCTTCTTTCCCTTTTTGATCTTACTGTGTAAATCTCCCTATGGCATTTACCTGCCTTGGCTTGTCTCTATACTCCACCACTCTCTTTAAGATCCATTCAGCTTCTTCTGCCAGCTTCTGCTGGATGCCATGGGAAATGCCTCCTGCCTGGCCCCATCTCTAGTGTTGCTGGCATGGCTCCTGCTATCTAGCCTCCTACTTCACTTAGCTTTCTCAAAGGGCTGGTCAGATCCTCACTCAGGGTTCATCTGGTCCTCAATGACTCAAAGTGATTCAGCTACCAGGACCCTCTTTTTCCTTGGTCTACACAGCTCCAGGTTTCTCTGTGTAGTTTTCCCTTCTCCCAGGGGTTGCCAAATGCTTATTGCCCACTTATCATTGCTTTAAATTCCCCATTCCCTTCTCCTGGCCACTCAGAGCCAGTTCGCTGGGGCATGTGGTTCAGTGTCCCTGGAGGCCTGTTCATCTCTTGGATTTTCCCCAGACACTTTTCCCTGGTGCACCAGGGATGCACAGCCCTCCCAGACCCATTTCCAGCCCCTGCTGCAACCATCATTGCAGTGTAGACATACCCAGACAATCTAATTGCATTATTATAGACTACCAAAATGCATCTGGACAAGATAGTAGCAAATGTTACCTTCCACTTGGAATTTCCCAACTTTTCAATGCTTAACTGTATGACCTTAAAGATCTTGTGTAGTTGTAGTATGGATTTACCCACCCAACAAAGCAGCTGCTAATGGTGTCATCTGGGTGCCATCAGTCAGTTTGATTCTGTAATAAGGTATTGATTTTTTTTTCCTCATGCGTACTATCCAGTTGTGATGATAAATGAAACTTGTAAGGAAAATGTGATTAGTTATTTTTCACTGAAGTCTTGCTTTATTAGAAGAAAACCAGGACCTTAAAATAGCCTGTTGTCTTAGTGAAAAGAGCTGTATATGTAATGCCATGCTACAAGTTGTGAGGAGAAGATTTGACTGGAATTCAGAATGTTTGAATATAGCTGTCTATATTGAGTGGGCCTTGTGTCCTGGGGCAAAAATGACGGAATGAGTCATTTTAAAATATATTTTGAGAATTCTTGTCTCAAACCAGCCTTATTGACATTCACAGAGGTCTCCAGATGACTGAAACATCCAGCCTCTGTGAGTAACTTATTCTTTTGCATCTCAAACGGCTGAATAATGAAGGATGACATATAAAAGAATTTTAAAATGGCAGCAGCATTAAACCCTGTAACCCATTTCACATGGTAGCACAGGATTGTTCCTTACAAACTCACTTCTTAGCTATTATTTTCAGACTAGTTAGTTTTTAAATACAAACCAAAATTAAATGCCCCTGTTTAGAAAGTTCAGATTCATATTTGCACTTTGTGTGTGTGCCCTAATATGCTAAGATGTTTTACTGCATATTTTAACCAGGACATGGGTATTCACTTCATGCAGAATTTACATTCCTGGTTAAAACTAGTCAAAAGAGATAAGGCTAAGAAGATAATGCAGGAACCATATTTAACCTCAAGGTCATGCAAAAATTAGAAAAACTGTCCTGTGTGTACTCTCTAATACTGGAAAATAAGTCACATTGCATCTATGACCACTTTAGCTGTAGGAGCATGAGTTTAAAGTAACAAATGGCTTTGATGCTATACTTGAAATGAAACAAGGATATTGACAGCGCACTTGAGATATCTTTGAGAGCCCAACCCACTTGTTCTCACTAATATTTTGTCTAGAATATGAAATTACAAGTGTCATGCTGAGAATTTTAAAAGCAGGCAAAGTTGGAAACATTATAAACACTGACTTACCACCTGCATTAGTATGAGTGGCAACACATGAATGGAATATGGAATATGAGTGAAATTGTTCACTTTATTTCAGTCACTTTTTTCCTGTACAAAACAAGCCATTCCTTCTCTCCTGTTCCCTGATCAAGAATGCCTGGACTCCAAATGTAGTTCTGATTAAATACGTAAATCCTTAAATATTTAAGTCCCACAATAAATCCCCAAATACGTCTACATTTTGCTTCCTTGGTGTCAGCCAAGGACACAGCACTAAAATGCTTTTTAAGATTAAAGTAGAGCTTCTAAAAATGCTTGTTTTATTTCTTATTTGCACACTTTTGAAAACAAACTTAACATAATTGATCAACTATAACAATTTAAATATAATGGTTAATTTTTTCCAGAAGAGAAATCTGTTCTTCTGTATGCTGCTAATCTAATTTAAATCAGTACTATGAATATCATTACACTGATAAACTCAGTTGGAATCAATGATTCTTTTGAGTCAGTGATAAGCAGATTACCAGCAGGTAGTAGAAAAGTTCTGTGGTTTGTTTACAGTGCCAAATTTTCAGAAACAAGACGATTAAAAAGTCAGGATGCCCACATAAACAATAATTTATCACGCTGTAAGGACCCAATATTAATTTTTGCATGCTATTGAAATATAGTGGTTCACCTTAGTGGAACATGTTAATGAAGTGCTACAGGTAATTAACTAGGGCCACTACTTAGTTCTTTGGAGCAACTTACCCTAGCACAATTTTACCTTGCCAAGAGCTTAAGGCAGGGGCAGGCAAAATATAACCTACAGGATGGATCTGACCTGCCAGGCCATTCTTTCTGGCCTGTGGGACCCCCCACAAAAAATTAGAAAAGTAGTATTTATCTGTCCCTGGCTGCCTGTCAAGATGGCAGTAGAACCCAGGGGAAGCCACCAGCAGGATCAAGCAGCCACAGAAGCAAGGCCCAATGCTCCCCCACCCCACCCCCTGCCCTCAGCTAGAAGCTTGTGCTGAGCAGAGAGTTCTGGTCTAGGACTGTGGGGCTGTTCCTGCCTTCCTGCACTGGAAGAAAATTCAGATAAGAAGAGGGGAGGAGGAAGGCAGGAGAGGACCACAGGCAATGGCCCCAGTCCCCAGGGTCAGGCCAAGCCGGCTGCTGCATTCCCATCCTGCAGCTGGGAGCCATGTGGTGCTGAAGCACTGGTGTGCTGGAGCCAGGGCCAGCAGGGGCCCAGAGCAGGGTGGCAGGAGTGCGGCTCTGGACTACCAGGGCTCTATGGAGCTGAGCCAGCTCCCCACTCTCCCTGCTAGTGCAGCCTGGCCTGGCTCCATAGAGTCCCTGCCAGTCTGTGCCCCACGCTCGTGCTGCCCTGCACT
>JAGPOW010002067.1:2968207-2986803 GCA_030014935.1 Caiman crocodilus
CCCGGTGCTCTTTCCTGCCAAGGCAGGGGGTCGGACTAGATGATCTGCCCAGGTCCCTTCCGACTCTAGACACTATGATACTATGATACTATGACATGGCTGTGGGATAAAGAACCCCGGTAGGCCAAGCTTGATTATAGCCAAGCGGCTTATGTTTAAATTATAGCCAAGAGGCTCGAGTTTATGTTGCTATTTGTTACACTGGTGGTTTGGGTGAGGCTATTAGGGGTTGGACCAGGCCTCATGGGGGACTCACAGCAGTGTGGGAACCCCAACACCAGCAAGGGCGCAGCATTCGGGGTGCACAGACCCCAGCCCCAGTGTGGGGTCATTGCTGAGAAGCCCCAGAGAAGGGGGCAGCTTTACTGGTGAGCCCCAGAGAAGGGGGCGTTGCTAAGAAACCCCAGTGCCGGCATGGTGAGCTCTGAGAGAGGGCGGCATTGTAGAAGGGCCCCAGAGAGAGGGTGCTTGATTGAGAAGGTCCCAGAGAGAGGGCATGGAGAGAAGTAAACCCAGACCGAACAATGTCTATTCCATCTGTAAGGCTTGGGGCGCGATATTGGGGTGGTAGAAGCCATATATTGCTAGGATGCCCTTGAAGCACCCGTTGTAGAGTGGGACCCATGAAGAGTCCTTGAAACCATGGGGTCCGATTCACCACTGAGAAGTGACCAAGAGGGCGTAAAAGCAACCTCTCTAATGTATTGGAACATCAGAAACATGGCGGGTGAGAATCTGAGGGTGCCCTTGGGCCAACTTGGCATAGGAAGGGGGCCTTGAGGAGATCACGGCCCTCCTGCAGGACCCTGCCATGACAAAGTGGTGCATTGACCGGGAACGTAATGCTATGCACAGGGAAGGAACCCATGTCCCCAAGGAGGGGGAACGAACCTTAGGGCTAAAACAGATGCACAGAAAGTCAAGGCAGTGAGACTGGGAGGCTTAAGAAGAGAAGCCCAGATCAAAGATGAGACTGCCATTAGAAAAGGTAGAAGGGAAGACATTGGGTCTGGTCTAAGACTAAAGTACAACCATGGAAAGAATAGAGGATATAGAGAGCCTGAAATGAGAATTTTGCCTGGCTATTATGGGTGAATGAGCTGGAGGAAAAGACTGCACACCTGGAGTGGGAGCTAGAGGTAGCCCAATCCCAGAAGGAGCAAGCTGAGGCAAAGGATTAGAACAGCGGGTACAACCAGGGAAAAAGGAAGAGAGTTCTAAAGAAATTGGGCGCCTGATTGCAGCAGAAGCAGAGAGGACTCGAGCACTAGAACAGCTTATGGCACAAGAGGCCAAAAGGAGCAGATGGGGAGAAGAGAAACTGCAAGAGATGCAGAGGGAGATGGAAGAATGGAAGGACAAGGTCTACTGAGACCTACGCAACCCAGGCAGGAGAACTAAAGGAGATGCAACGGTAATTGGAGGTGTCACAAAGCCTAGTCAATTTCCTACAGAAACAAGTCCGCAGCCAGGAGGACCACGTAGACGAATTGCACAACGAGCTGGAAGACTGGCAGCAGAGGTACATAGAGGCAGAACACCTAGCACAGGGGCTGTGGGACAAACTACTCAAAAGCCTTGCCCAAGCAGAAGAAACAGGCAAGGCTGTCACCCGGGAGATGGAAAAAGTAAGGGCTAACATGGCAAGGTACGAGGTGCTGCACGAGCAAAAACTTGTCCCTTGAAAAGGAGTTGGAGGCCAGGGCGAGAGAGGATGAGAGGTTACAGTCCCAATTGCAGAGTTCGGTGGCGGAAAAGGACCACTTGGAAGAGCAGGTACGGTCCCTTAAAACCCTCCTAGATGACAGCTCGTCTAAAGAAGCAGTGACAAACACTGAGAAGGAGCAGTCACAGCTTCAAAGGCAAGTTTTAGAGCAGCAGATCAAGGCCCTGGAGGCTAAATGCTACGGGCAGCAAGCAGTCAGATGGCTACAAAAGGCCAAGATTCTGGGGAGTCAGGTAATAAGTACGGTGTCCCAGATGGAAGCAGGACCAAAGGCTCAAATGGTAGAGTTTGGAGAAGCAATGAATGAGGCATTCTAAGATCAGAGACAGTCCCTCAAAACGGAGGTAAGAGCCAGAACTAAGAAGTGTGCAGAGTTGTGGGCTCAATGGCAGAGAGTAGAGAAGGAAAAGGACCAACTGGTGGAAGAGATATGGTCCCTGAAGACCTTATTAAAAGAGAGCACAGCCAGGGAGGCAGTATTGTGAGGAGAGATTGAACAACAAACAGTACAGACTGCTCAAATACAGAGCGAGAGACTGGCTGCAATAAGCAGGCAGCTGGAAAAACATGTGTCCAAGGCTAAGGCAGGATGCAAGGAGCACCTTCAGGAACTTAAAAGCTTGAAAGAGGTTTTAATAGACACAGAAAGACTGAGAGAGACCGCACGGCCCCTGCTTCTAAAGGTCCTGAGAAATCGGGGGCAACTCAGTATGGTGAGTTTGGAAAATCCTAGAAAAGAAGAGAAAACAGGGCAACAGAAAAAGAATACAACTATGGAGACACTCCATGAGGATGCGAGAGGGGATCATCTTCACAGTCATGGAATGCCTAGATTGGAGATGGGGGCAGTGGGTGAACCAGTACACCAAAGAAATGAACTTCCTGGAGAAGAAACTAGAGAAGCTTGCCAGCAGGTATGACCCCGGAGTATCAACAGTACCAAGACAGGGACAACAAATGGAGGTAGACGAGAGATGTGGTAGCTGTACAAGACGGTGAGCCGGCCAATGCAAGAGACAAGAACAGTGACCTAAGCTACCTTGGCCACGCTTGGAAGGGGGAATAGACAAAACTAAAAGGCCAGAGACCAAAGATGGCCCAGGCTCTGGAATATAATAGACAAGGGGCAGGTTCCAAAAGAGAGACAGCAGCAGAACCTCGAAGTAAAAGAGAGGTCCAAAGGCCTGAGATGGACCAGAGGAGCCAAACCCCCAGGGAAAGTAAGAGGGGAGGAAAAATACGTCCCGAGCTCTACCCTCGTGGAGTCTGCTAGCTTGTCCCATGGAGGCAAAGACCATTCTGAACCCAGACTGCAGGCCAAGCTGAGGAGGTAGAAGGTCCCTCAACAACCAAGGTAATTCGGGGGGAGAAAGAACAAAGGAGAGGAAGGTGGCCATGTGTTACATTAGTAACCTCCCAGGGCAAGTCAGACGGTGGACCCTGAGAAAAGGGGTTGAAGCTAGAGTCGGGGGAGTAGCCTTTGTGAAGGTGTATGCTGGGCCTGGTGGAAGATCCACAGGCCAGGGAAAAATAGAATTTTGGAGGGTGGAAGATGCCCAGTGAGCACTTCGGGTGTAGTGGGAGCTTTGGGGTAAGCTCATGGACTGGCAGGAAACCAAAGGAAAGAGGGATTCATTACAAGGGGCGCAGAGAAGAGGAGTTCTGAGACATATGAGAAGGAGCAAGACACCCCAAGTAGTAGGAAGCAGCTCTCCCAGGAAGAGAGAGGAGGCTTTGCCTTCATATTGATGGGGTGGTGAAAGAGGAGAAAGGATAAGCCTGGATTGCACCCTACCAGGGATGGCTAATGTGGGGGGACCATCCATGCGGGGTAACTCCCAAAAAATCCCACATGGTGTGTCCTGGGTAAAAGGCGAGGAGGAGGCACCTGAAAATCTCCGCCTCCTGCATTTGAGTTACTGGGTGCCTGAAGAAAGGCCAGGAAGAGCCACAGAGTCCGGCAACACCTGACGAGTGAAGATCCGCCTTGGTGAGTTGGGAACTTAAGGGGGGAGGTGTCACACTGAGGTGCCCTGCTCCTAAAGAGGGGAAACTGCCGGGGAAAGAGCCCTAGCAGGGAATAAGGAGCCCAGCTGGGGGTTGCCCTGGCAACCCGGGGAGATCAGCTGACCCAAAGGGGCAGGGCCTGGCTCCTTTATAAACTCTAGGAGCTGAGGCCAGAGGCAGTTCCCTGCCAGCAGCCATGGAGGAAGGAGCTCTCTGCTGGAGGAGCCGAGCCGAGCCGAGCCGAGCCGAGCCAAGCCAAGCCAAGCCAAGCCAAGCCAGGCCTGAGCAGCACATGACATGGCTGTGGGATGAAGAACCCTTGTTAGCAAAGCTTGATTACAGCCAAGTGGCTTATGTTTAAGTTATAGCCAAGAGGCTTGAGTTTGTGTTGCTATTTGTTGCACTGTTGGTTTGGGTGAGGCTATTAGGGGTTGGAGGAGGCCTTATAAGGGACCCACAGCAGTGTGGGAACCCCAATGTCAGCGAGGGTGCAGCATTCGGGGTGCACAGTCCCCTGCCCCAGAGAGGGGCACCTGAGTAGCCTCAGTGCAGGGGTGTTGCTGAGAAGCCTCAGAGTGGGCGCGGTGAGCCCCAGAGAGGGGGGCATTGCTAAGAAACCCCAGTGCGGGAGTGGTAAGCCCCCGAGAGAGGGCATGGAGAGAAGAGGTAAACCCAGACTGAACAGTGTCTATTCCATCTGCAAGGCTTGGGGCGTGGGATTGGGGTGGTAGGAGCCACGCGTAGCCTAAAAGCTAGGGTGCCCCTGAAGCACTCATTGTAGAGTGGGACCCATGAAGAGTCTGGGAAACCATAAGGTCTGAGTCCCCACCGAGAAGTGACCAAGAAGGCGTAAGAGCAGCCTCCCTAACATATTGGAACATCGAAGATGTGGCAGGCAGGAATCCGAGGGTGCCCTTGGGCCAACTTGGCATGGGAAGGGGGCCTTGAGGAGATCATGGCCCTCCTGCAGGACCCTGCTGCAACACTTCCCTTTCCAAAATATGCATGCACAAAAATCAAATGCACGCAAACTACGTGCCCATTTAAAATACTTGCTGCCTTTCAAGGTTAAGCTTCCAGATTACATCCTGTATCAGCATTAATTTGTATTTTTAAATGTATTTCTATTTATCATTAAATATATTTATACGACTATAAATTTATTAAAACCAATATACCAATTTAATGAATATAGTAATTAAAACTTTAATACATTCTTAAATATTTACAAGTCCCAACAAATGTTTGGTTTCAATTTTAGCTGTGTACTCATATCAAGCTATCGAATGGCCAATGAATTACTGAACTGTTGTAACCTTTAACGCAAGGTTAGTTGATCACATTGCATGGCAGTTTTTGTTCTATTTGCTTTGCCACATGAAACAGATATTACAACACTACAGAAAAACATAGCTTGAGATAGTATTATTTGTCTGGCTTAATTTTAGTTACCTACTTTATCTTTAAGCTTATTCATTTTATTGTGACAAAACAGTTGCATTATCAGAGCAGAACTGTATTTTGTCCTTGAAAGTTCAGTGCTTCTTTGATATGGCAATAACTCATGGAAATATTTCCACGGGCTCAAAAAATTGATGGGAAACAAACATTTGATTTTAAAATTATTATAAATAATTGGACTGTATTTGGCACAATTCCAATAGAGGTCTGTCTTGAGCAAAGTTCTGTTTGAATAGTCTGGGTATCTGGAAATTGTAGCATGCCGTATGCTAAAATTACTGTTTCTGTGCTGCACAGTCTTCCAGTACTGTAATGTAAAAAATTATACAACCTGGATCTTGGTTAGGTTGTGAGTGGGTTAATGCATGTCTGTCTGAATTAGTGTGGACATGATAAGAGAAACCTTAAAGGCATGTATATGTCAATTGTATACAGTAACAAATAACTATGCTCTTACAGACAAATATTACAAACAAACAAAAAGAAAGAGAAGTTAAAGATGAGTGCATATCAACAAATGTATTTGTAAAATCCTTACAAAAACAGATATACCTATGTAAAACATTTAAATAGTCAGGGCTTTCAGCATTATCTGCCTTTAAAGGCACCACATCCTTTCAACATTAACACACAAATGTGAGATGATCCACAGAGACCTAAGAGGGAAGGATGCATTAAAGAAGTGAGCTGATGACTCCAGCAGTGGTGCTACTGAGAGTGCTTTGGTTTCTTCGACCACAGATCACATTTCAGGGAGACAGGACTCCTGGGAAGGGACAGCATCCAGCTCATGTGGAGGGGTGAGTTCCTGTCCTCAGCCAGGATGGCCGATCTTCTAGATAGACTTTAAACTAAGATCGTGGGGAAGCACTGACTGGATCATGCCCAGAGACTGGCACGCAAGAAAGCTCCAAAGTTGGGGACATTACGAGAGCCACTCTTGCGAGAGGTGAGGAAATCGTTCTCCCTCAGTAGGACAGGAAATCAGGGATCTCAACTGGAGGGCTCAGATGCCTGTACGCTAAGGCCAGGAACATGGGGAACAAGCAGGAGGGGCTAGCTGTCTTACTGTCCAGTGGGCATTAAAATCTAGGAGGGATTATGGAGACTTGGTGGGACTCCTCACATCATTGGAATGTAACCATAGAGGGCTACACCCTACATAGAAGGGACTGAGTAGGGAAGAAAGGTGGAGGTGTAGCTCTCTCTGTGTGGGAGCAGTACACCAAGGGCAACTTACAGCGGGGGAAGGCAGTCTGAAAGAACTAACTGTAGGTGTATACTACAGACCATCAAACCAGGGAGAGGAGCTCAATCTGGAGTTCTCTCTAGAACTGGCAGAGACTGCTTGCACACGGGACATTGTTATCATGGGTGACATCAATTAGCCAAACATCTCTTGGGAGGAACACTCAGCTAAGTCGGATCCGTCACGTTGCTTCCTGACCTATATCGAAGAGCTGTATCTGACTCAGGAAGTGCACAGGCCAACCAGAGGTAACACTCTCCTAGACTTGATCTTGGCCAAAGGAGATGATCTGGTGAGTGACTTGAATATAGAGGATAGTCTGGGCAACAGCGACCAGGAAAACATCATGTTCACTGTCCATTGCAAGACAGGCAAATCAGCAAGCAGGGTTGAAGTTTTGGACTTCAAAAAAGCTAATTTCAACAGGCTTAGGGTTATAGTAGGGGAAGCGCTGGAGGACCAGGGACTGAAGGTGAAACAAGTGTGTGAAGAGTGTTTGTTCCTCAAGGGCATGATCTTTGAAGCACAAAAGAAGTCCATTCCCATCCACTAAAAAGGTAACAGAAGGGCTAGTAAGATATAGAGATATTGTGGCTTAATAGAGATATTGTGGTCCTCCTGAAAAAGAAAGGGGTATACAAACAAAGGAAGCCTGGGACAGTCCCCAAAGAGGACTATACAAGAACAGCCCACACTTGTGTGAAGCAGATTAGAAAGACTAAGGAAGTGACTGAATTTAAACTAGCAACAGAAATCAAGGACAAAAAGAAGTTCTTCTTTAGGCATGTAGGGAACAGGAGGAAAACAAACGGAAGAATGGGGCCATTGCTTAACAACTCAGGACAGCTGGTTACCAACACTCCAGAGAAAACTGAACTCCTGAATGACTACTTTCCTTTAGTATTTCACCAGATTAATAGGCAAATGATACTAGATAAGGTTCAGAATGGGCATGGTGAGAGTGAGCACCTTCCCACTGTTAGCGCTGAGCTGGGGCATGATCAATTATCAAAGTTAGATATTTATAAGTCAGCAGGACCAGATAAACTTCACCCTAGAGTGCTGAAGGAGCTGGCCAAAGTCATCATGGGACCTCTGATAAAACTCCTCCAAAACTTGTGGCACTCAGGGGAGGTCCCTAAAGACTGGAAGAGGGCCAGTCATAGTATCATAGTGCTTAGGGTCAAAAGGGACCTAAACAGATCATCAGGTCCAACCCCCTGCCCTGGGCATGAATGGGTGCTGGGGTCATATCACCCCAGCCAAATAACTGTCCAGCCTCCTTTTGAAGACCCCAAGGTAGGAGAGAGTACCACCTCACTTGGGAGCCCATTCTAGAGCCTGGCAGCCCTAACTGTAATGTAATGTCTCCTGATGTCCAGCCTGAACTTTCTCTCTAACAATTTGTGGCCATTATTTTTAGTAACCCAGGTGGTGCCTGGGGGAACAGAGCCTCCCCCAATTCCCACTGGCCCTGCTGGTGAGTTTGTAAATTGCCACCAGATCCCTTCTCAGCCTTCTCTTGTAGCGGCTGAATAGGTTCAGGCCCTTTAGCCTTTCATAGGGCATGCCCTGCTGCCCCTTGACCATGCGAGTGGCCCTCCTCTGGACCCTCTCAATGCTAGCCACATCCCTCTTGAAGTGTGCCCAGAACTGGGTGCACTACTCCAACTGTGGCCTGACCAGTGCTGCATAGAGAGGAGGGATCACCTCCTTGGACCTGCTTGTGATGCATCTGCAGATGCACGGCAAGGTACAGTTAACTTCACTGACTGCTTCCTTGCATTGGCAGCTTGTGTTCATCCTGGAGTTAACAATGACTTCAAGATCCTTTTCTGCCACTGTGTTGACAAGAAGGGTGTTCCCCAGCCTATAAGTGTGTAGCTGGTTCCTTCTCCCTAGACGTGCAATCATCTAGCTAATTTGCTACACATCTGACTGTGTAGGAATCAATGCCACAGTCACTTAGTTTTTTTAAAAAAGAATGTGGTGGAAAACTGTGTCAAAGGCCTTCTTAAATTCCAGGAAGATGACATCAACCCTGACACCCTCATCCAGGGACTTTGTGACCTGATCATAAAAAGAAACCAGGTTAGTCAGGAAGGGCCTGCCCTCATTGAACCCATGTTGGTTGCCCCTGAGCATTACATCCCATGCTGCACCCTTGCAGATATGCTCTTTTATAACTTTCTCAAAGGTCTTCCCAAGGACCGAGATAAGACTGACTGGCCTGTAATTGCCGGGGTCCTCCTTTCTCCCCTTCTTGTAAATGGGGACCACATTGGCCCTTTTTCAATCCCCTGGTACCTGGCCAATGCCCCACGAGTGTTCATAGAGCTGTGCCAGGGGCCTTGTAGAGCCGTGCCAGGGGCCCTGCTATGACCCCTGCCAATTCCCTCAGCACCCTTGGGTGAAGAGCATCTAGGCCTACTGATTTAAACACATCCAGCCCCTACAAAAGTTCCCTAACGAGGCTGTCCCTGACCCTAGGCATGGCAGTGCCTCCCCTGGGTCCATCCACAATTCTAGTGGGGGAGATGTCTCCGTCCCTGTTCAGGAATATGGAGGCAAAGACTTTGTTAAAGAAGTCAGCTTTTTCATTTGCTGCAATCACCAGATTGCCAAGCCTATCCTGTAGGGGCCCCACGTTACCCAGTGCCTTCTTACTTCCTATGTATTTGAAAAAGGACTTTTTATTATCCTTAATTCTCAATGTTGAACTTCATCTGGTTGTGCCCATCTTCAAGAAGGAGAGGAGAGAGAACCTGGGCAACTATGGGCCAATTAGCCTAACTTCTATCCCAGGGAAAATCCTGGAAAAACTCATCGAGGTGTCTATATGCAGTATGTTTGCAGAAGGTATGATTCTGAATGACAGCCAGCATGGCTTTGTTGCAGGCAGGTCTTGTCTTACCAATCTCATCTCCTTCTATGACCAGGTAACTTGCCACCTGGATAAGAGGGAGGAGGTCATCATTGTATACCTAGACTTCCAAAAGGCCTTTGATCTGGTATCTCATGGTGTTCTCATGGGAAAATTGGAGAATTATGGGCTTAACTGCTTGACAGTTAGGTGCATAGGAAGTGGGCTGCGGGGTAGGACCCAGAGTTTTAATAAAGGGATCTGTATCATCCTGGCGAGAAGTGGCCAGTGGTGTCCCTCAGGGATTGGTGCTTGGTCCAGTGCTTTTCAACAACTTTATCAATGATTTGGATGTGGGGGATAAAGAGCTCACTGGCTAAGTTTGTGGGTGACACCAAGTTATGGGGGAGCATGGTCACAGTTGAAAATAGGTTGCAGATACAGGCGTACCTAGACAGGCTGGCAAATTGGACCAATCAGAACCAGATAAAGTTCAACATTGAGAAGTGTAAAGTGCTCCATCTGGGGATGAACAATCCCCAATGTACTTACAAGTTCATTGGCCCCAAACTGACTATCACCACGACTGAAGGGGACCTAGGGGTAATAATAGACCATTGTATGAACATGAGCCATCAGCGCAATGCAGTAGCCAGTAGGGCAAGCAATACTCTGGCATGCTTCAACCGATGCATCTCAAGCTAAGCTAAGGAAGTGATTCTTCTGCTTTACTCAGCACTGGTGAGACTGCAGCTGGAGTACTGCATCCAGTTCTGGGTGCCTCAGTTCAACAAGGATGTGGAAAAGCTTGAGAGTCCAGAGAAGAGCCACCCGTATGATCAGAGACTTGCAAGGCAAGCCATGTGAGGAAAGGTTGAGGGACTTGTGTCTTTTCAGCCTAAAAAAGTGAAGGCTGAGAGAGGACTTGGTAGCAGCTTACTGCTATATCAGAATACATTATGGGCTTGGGGAACAACTGTTCACCAGGGCATCTTTGGAGAAAACCAGGAGTAATGGCCACAAAGTCTTAGGAGGTAGTTTCAGGCTTAACACCAGGAAAAACTTCTTCACAGTTAGGGTATCCAGATTGTGGAATAAACTCCTTCCTGAGGTGGTGTAATTGCCTACCCTGGAAATCTTCAAGAGAAGACTGGACTGTCACCTTGCTGGGGTCACTGCCTGGTGCAGGGGGGCTGGACCTAATGATCTTGTGAGGTCCCTTCCAGACCCTTACAGTTTATGAAGATAGACTCTAAGATAACGTATATTCAAAGGGATAGATGTGATCATGCTTTTAGGTATAACCTTATCTGGACTAGAGGCACCCCTCCAAGTGTTTTCTGAATTGAGTGGCACCTATTTCAAAAGCTAATTTCTGTATTTATAGTGCTTATCTCCCTGCAGGGTGGCATTCAGGGTGGAGGATCAGCCAGGCAAGGAGGAGCCTGAGCCTGCACTTATCTGTTTAGCCAGTTCCACCCTCCTCCTCCTCCACCCTTTCAAAGAACCTGTCAACACCCTGGTCTGTTAAGGCAATGGTTATGTTCCTGGGAAAATGTATACCCAGTCCATTTGCATAGAATTGATTTCTGTGGAAGGGTCTTCAATAAGTATGTGGCATTGTCATAGCAATAAACCTTGCTGATTTCATACAAGTTATCTAATTTCATGATCTAGGCCTAAGAATTTAGGCAGGAGAATATGTATATGGCCTGGTACATAACATAACAGGGCTTGTTCTGTGAGGTATGGATCAGCCTTAGGTTTTCATAGGATTGTTCAAAATTGGAATTTTCCAGGGACAATAAATGATTGTAAAGCAAACTGGAGCCAGGGTAACTGCCAATACTGCTAACACTAAGGATTTTGAATTCTTGTAATCCCTGTTAAAATAAAATTACTATGGACAGATCATTTTCTTCAGAGTGTTGCTGCAAGGGCAAAATGAGGTGTTGTAGGTGCCTTTGATGAAAGGGAGTGAATGATGGAATTAGGAGACTAGTGTACAGGGCATGCCTTGCTGCTCTCTTGGCTTTGGAAGAGATGCACAGAGTATTCTGATATGTATACCGCCCATAGAAAATATGAATTTATACTCTTCAAAACAAAATATTTTTTGTGTACCATAACCCAGAATCTGAAAATAGCCTCTACTGGATACTGTAAGACAACCCATCCACACACACAACCTAAAATGTTGTTTTCCTTAATGCCACTAGTCTTAGGGATACAGAATCTAAAAAGTAGAGGGAGTTGGAGTTCCCAAAGTTTCTTTTTCTCTTGAGTGCATAACCATAAAACACTTAACCAAGTGTACATCAGCAGAAGCTCCTTGTGTGACTGGCACTATTCCTTGAAAATGTTAAGATGTATTCACTATGGATGGACTATGAATTAATGCACTACACTTCTTGATTTTGATTTTAAAATCCAATGGTACATTGTATATAAGAATGCATTGTCTCAATTAGACTTAGTGATAAGTATCTTGATTGCACTGCAGAATTGCTGGGTCATCCGGTCTAGAAAATACTTTTGACTAAAATAACAGAGACTTATTTAATGACTGACAGGATGCCTATTCTTCTAGAAGTTAGAATAAGTCAGTTTTGAGTCAACGCTCTTAAAGAGCCCTTTACTTTTTTCCCTTCCCTCTCTCTAATGGTAGGGTGACCATAATAATTTGAAGGAAATCCAGGATGGGGGGCACCAGTGTGTGCTCACACCCCACTCCTGCAGCACCCAGCAGTGGGGCCAGGCAAGACAGCACAGTGCATGTGCACATACATACATACACAACCCCGTGGCTCCCCATACACCGCCCTCCCACCCCAAGTCTACTGCTCAAGCAACTCTGCTCACAGCCCAGTGGAGTCCAGATCACAGAGCAGCCTGCTGGCTGGGCTCCCTTGAGAAAATTGAAGCAAAAGTCCCAGATTGGAGTGAACCTGCCCACATGGGAGGCAGGTTCATGCAGTCAGGAAACGGTCAGATGTGGGCAGGTTTGCACTAATCTGGGACTTTTGCTTCGATTTTCTCCAACAGTCAGGACACTGAGACAGCCTCCAAAATCCAGGACTGTCCTGGCCAATTGGGGATGCATGGTTACTCTAGCTAATAGAGAACAAGAAATCTCCGTTAGACATTTCCAGAAGTGAATTAACGTTAAGGAATTATTTGTATTAGGAATGTTTTTGTTATTCGTTAATAACTGTTTCATTGGTGCTGTTCACAAAAGCATCAGATTCATAGGTCTGGGGTCTGTTTTACCCTTTTTCCTTTGTAGTTTTGTACTGACTTATCCTTTTCGGGCACAGTTATAAAGTGACTATTGATTCTGAGTATCTCAGTTTTGGCTGCTCAATATGACACTCAAAAGGGGCCTAATTTTTCACAGGGCTGCATATTCAGTCCTTTCTAAAACAAGGCCCTTTTAACAGTCACATGCTATTGATATGTCCCAAATCTCTTGTTACTTTGAAAATCCTAGCTCTAGCCTTTAGGTTAGTACAGTTCTAAATTTGAAATGTATTTCATTTCACAATGAGCTAAAGAATTACCACTCCTACTTCAGGTCATATTAGATTTTTTTCCTAGCTGGAAAACACATAACCAAATTATCTACTGTTTCCTTACTTAGTTCTTTCTTCCTCATCTGTGTATACAAATGCTTGTTCTTTGAAAGCATGTCCAGAGCCCCCATAAATGATATTTTAAATTGTTCCTAAACCTTGATGCTCTTTTAAATATTACACACAAGGTATAGCCCCACTAGCTCTTCCTCCTAACTTAGAAACCTTGAAGATTAGCATGAGTCAAAATCCTTTTGGGCTTTTTTCTGTATTAGTGTTCAGATTTCATACTCACTCCACAGTGAAATGCACATTCTAATTTCTGCAATACAGATGGTTTATTTTCCTGGTCTAATTATTCCCACTCATTTTTGTTTCATTTCTTTTTTTTAAAGGAAAACTCCCTCAGGGCATATTGTGGAATGTAAACTACAGCTTGCAGCCTTTTACATCATTTCAGTTTTAATATAGTTAAATAGTCATGAAGTTTCTATGGTAGAAAACTATTATTGCTGTGAAAACAAATCTAATATGCCTAGTGCATTTGCAAAGGCATTTCTCATTCCTGAGGTTAAACTGACATCTACTGGTATCCTGTAATAGTTAATATACTAATAAAAGCAATTAATTCAATTTACCATTAATCCATATAATCCATTATAGTATGTCTTTTTACCAAGAATTAAATATTTCTGGTTTAGTTTCATCATATCTTTTCTCACTTTGTTTTTGTACCAATTGACTTTTTAAATTTCAGTAAAAACAACATTCTAAGAAGTAGCCACCTCATGTGGAGAATGATTTTCCTCATCCCAAATTTCCCTGTATTTTAGGAAATTGTATATGGGTCATTTTATAAGAAAATGAGTTGTCTGAACTCTATAAGCAAGAAGAACCCCAGTGTTCCCTTCAGTGAAATACATACCACTGTAACAATTTAGAGCAGGATAAGATCTCAGAAATACCCATTTTCTAAAAACATGCCAGGTGGTCTGGACTACTGATATCCAGCTGAGACGGGGGATCAAAGAATATACTTAACCCAGCTGTAGCTAAATCAGGACACATTGGTTAAGAAATCCTGTTCAGTTCTTGGAGAGGAAAAGTGTCATGATATCATAAGATCTTCCTTCTAATAACAAACAATAATCAAGATGTCTGTTTGTCTCATCTGAAAGAGCAGTGCATTATTCTCAGGTTTCATAATGAGGTTCAGTCCTGGATGATAAGAAAGATTGGGGAGTATTGAATCATTTATGTGCAGGAAAGCAGATTTGGTTTTTTTTGTGGGTTCTCATCAAGTACTCACCAGATCTAATTGTGCTTGATTTGAGATTATTTGAACACAAAGCCTTGGAGAACAGAACTGCAGGGAACTCAGCAGAATAATGCAACTGCAAAGCATATTATTAGAAGTCCTATTGCCATTTTAGTAAGAGTAAAGTTACATTCAAATTCTAAACCTGGCTCCTGGATGCATTTGTATGGATGCTTCATGCAGTTAACTCAGGACCAGCTCCAAGATTGTGATAAGTGTGTATGACTGCACCAGGTTCAGACAGGGCTGAGCCTAAGTCATGTCTAAGTCTGGGTATGATCCAGAAACTAGGTATTCCGCCACATGAGCCCCCGGAGGACTTGATCTCAGAGCACACCTGTAAGACTTGGCTGCTAACCAACAGCTGAAGTTGCAGATATCTTTCTTTTACAGTATAGATAAAAGTAGTGATGTTTTGAGCACTCCTTCGAGAAGTGGTGCAGTCAGATTTAAAACCCTTCCTAGCTGAAAGGGTTCAATCCCTATGTCCCAGGAGAATCCCCATAACCCATGTCTCAGGTCTGTTTTACCAGGCCATAGGCAGTTGGGCATTCCTTCTCTTGAAGCGATGCCAATGTGCAGAAAAGACTTAAAGCTTCATTAGCTAGAAAGGGAAGAAAAAGAGCATGACGCTGTAGACTTGTGATAAAGGTACTCACCAGGGAGACCTGGAGCCTAATCCCCAAATGACAGTTGCGAAGGAAGTGCAACAAGTGTTATTTGACACAGCAGTGTCCAAATGAGATGTGAAGGTAGCTAACATGGATACATCAGCTAGGGTTTGCCAGGAACACCTAACTTTATACAGGCAGTCCTCAGACTTATGACACAATTGGTTCCTGAAAACCGTGTCTTAAGTTGAAACATTGGAACTAGGAACCACTTTTCTCATAAAAAACTGTTATAAATGGGGGATTGGTTCCTGAACCAAGGCCCAATACCCTATTTTCACCAAAATACCCCAGAATTTTGTACTTGATCAATTATAGATGAGCAATATAACTACATTAATATATTTATATTGTAAATAGCAATCATAATGATTTGGAAGGACTTCTTTGAGGTGACTTTGCTGGACTTTTTAAAGCGCTCTTGGCTGGACTTTTTGAAGGGTTCTTGGCTGGAGTCTTCTCAGGAGTCTTGGCTGTGGGTTTTTCTGGAGTCTCATCTGCTTTCTTAAAGAAAGTGTCCAAGGAAGTTTGGACAGATGTTCTCCAGGGAGATGAGTGAAGCCATGAAGTTGTTCATTGGCGTGGCATTGCATTGGATCAAGCATTGTAAGTCAAAATTGGTGTTGTAAAGTTGAAACAGGGTGTCAATTTATAAATGTCGTAAGTGCGAAATGTTGTAACTCAAAACGTTATCAGCTGAGGACTGCCTGTACATTTCTGGCATGTGGCTCACACTTAAGCCCAGCAGAAGCTTCCGGGCTTTAAATTCAGATATGATCAGTGCTGTGAATTAAAATAGCAAATTCACCAGAATAAGCAAAACAAGTTGCTTGAAATCTGTAGATAGTAAAATCAGTAAAAATGTAGATGGTGAAATATTACACATGGTAAACAAATGCATGCTCCTCAGTATGCTTTGTCGCATTAACAATATGTTGTCATCAGAAGCCCCCAGAGTCACTAGATCTACTGACAAAAATCACTGAATTGGCAACAGTAGAAGCTGGGTGCAAATTATGGGGGAGCTTGGGGAGGGGAGGAGGAGGCAGACACTCCCCATAAGAGACAAGAGCCCCCCCATCAGATTTAAAAATCATAATCTGGGGGGGTCTCCAGTTGGATTGCTCCCTCCAATGAACCAGTTTAATTTTTTTCGCAGACCCTCCCAAAGTCAAAGTGTAATCTGAACCCTGACTAGAAGTAATAGGTGCATCCTCTTGCAGCCAGAAGGAAAAGCCTAAAACCTTGTGAAGGGATGGAAAGTAAGCTACTCTGCTGTCTCAGGGACTCCTGGGGGCTGGTTTCGTGCCTCCCCATGCATCATGCTGCCTATTGTGAATCCCATACTGAGGTGCAGTTCTCGGGCACTGTACAGGTAGTCCTCGACTTGGAACATTTTGAGTTACAACGTTTCACACTTATAACGTTAATAGATTGACACTGTTTCAACTTTTTGACATCCATTTTGACTTTACAGCACTTGATCTGACCTGATGCCATGCCAGCGAACAAATTTGCTGTGCCGCCCATCTCCCTGGAGAACATCTGTCCAAACTTCCTTGGACACTTTCTTTAAGAAAGCAGACAAGACTCCAGAAAAACCTGCAGCCATGTCTTCTGTCAAGACTCCAGAACCCTTCAAAAAGTCCAGCTAAGAGCCCTTTAAAAAGTCCAGCAAAGTCACCTCAAAGAAGTCCTTCCAAATCAATATGATTGCTATTTACAATATAAATATAATATCAATGTAGCTATATTATTCATCTATAATTGACTGAGTACAAAATTCTGGGTTATTTTTGGTGAAAATAGGGTATCAGGCCTTGGTTCAGGAACCAATTCCCCATTTATAACATTGTTTCCTATGGGAAAATTGGTTCCGAGTTGCAACGTTTCCATTTAAGATGCGGCTTTCAGGAACCAATTGTGTTGCAAGTCTGAGGACTGCCTGTATAGGTACTTTATCCAGAGCAATGTATTGTATGTACTCCAGGAGCAAGAAGCTCAACCTTTACGCACTGCAATATTTAAGTCCCTCCAGCCTTAAATTCCTCCACTCAGGGTCAGACCAGTCTAGGTGGGGTCAGGAAGGAATTTTACATCATGGTCAGTTTGGTATGTTTGGGCGGCTGTTTCAGGAGCCTGGGTACAAATCCAGCTTCACTCCAATAACCTGCCCAAGGGGGAGAGGTTGGCTTTCCTCTGTAGTAGGGCGGCATGGCTCGCTCCTGGGGATCTCTTGAGCATAAAATGACATTCCATAAAAGTAAGACATTGGCTACCATGGATCCCCTGCTTAACCTGTGGCAGGTTATGGTGTTAGGTCGTCTGTGCTGTGTCTTTGTTGATGGTAGTCTTAAAGTTTATATCAGGGGTGGACAAAATATGGCCTGTGGGCTGGATCTAGCCTGTAAACATATTCGGCAGGCTGCCAAACTCAGTGGATCTGGCCCGCAGCTGGTGGCTCTAGCTGCTGTGGTTCCAGGTGGCTGGTGTGCTGTTTCTGCCCAGCAGCATCAGTTGTGGACCCAGGTGAGGCCTTCTACCGCAGCATCAACTGTGGACGCCACCGGCAGGTTCAGGAGCCCCAACTGAGAACCTGCTGGTGGATGCACAGCTGATGCTGCCACCCTCCCAGCACAGGAGAAGCTCCTGCCTTAAGCCCCAACCTGGAACCTGCTGCCAGTAGTAGCTGTGGACCCAGGTAGGAGCTTCTGTGGCACTGGGTTGGTGGTGGTGGTGTCAGCTGTGGATGCTGCCGGCAAGTTCTGCATCAGGGCTCCTGAATCAGAAAGCGGTGTCCGCAGCCTGCTCACCATGGCAGAAGTCCCCATCCAGGCCCACAGCTGGGCACTGGGGTTCCTGGCAAACTACAGCTCACACTGGGATCTGGAGGGAGGGAGAGAGAGGGACTAGGAGAGAAGAGTGAGACACAGAGAGAGGGATGCGGCCCTCAACTGGTCACCAAGACGCATGAAGTGGCCCTGCAGCAGAAATACCTGCTCCCCCCTAGCTTAAACTGTGAGTTGTAGGGGACGGTTTGGATAGGGACAAGGATGCTCTTGAAGGGCCAGCAGAGGCCTGGGGGGCCCTTCCCGCCCCGCTGCCCCAGGATCGCTTTTCCGTCCTGGGTTAGAGGGAGAAGTGCCGAGAGGAGCCTCGTGGCGGGCCGGTGCCCCAGCGGGAAGGGTTTGCCTGCTACTTTTCGTGTCCGGGGTTAGTCGCAGCCGCTGGCTTCGAGCCCCGCGGGGAGCCTTCCCGCCCGCCTCCAGCCCCGGCCCGCGCGCGAGGCCGCCCTGAGGGACGAGCGCGCCAGGCTCCGGCCCCGGCCCCTGCCCGGGGGACGCTGCGCTGCGCGCCACGGCGGACCAGCGCCGGCCTCGGGGGAGCGCAGCGGAGCACTGGTCAAGCCACGGCCCTGAGCCGTGGCGGGGAACCCGGTCCGGCTGTCCCCCCGGGCCGGGGCATGAACTTCTCCTCGCGCCGGCGGATCCCGCCGCCCCGCTGCCGGGGGAGGGGACCGGGCAGGAAGGGGCGAGGCGAGGCGGAGCCGGGCCGGCCTTGGGCTGCGGCAGCTTCGTGGAAGCCGCAGAGAGACGGTGGGAGACGCGAGCCCGGCAGGTAGGCGCGGCGCGGCGCCGCCCAGGGGCTCCCGCGGGTCGGGGCCGGGGCCGGGGCCGGGGCCGGGGCCGGGCCGGTGTCCCGGGCTGCCGTCGGGGGGGAGCGCTGCTC
>JAGPOW010002067.1:2986903-3017129 GCA_030014935.1 Caiman crocodilus
CGGCCCCGCAGTGACAGCGCCGAGCCCCCCGCGGCGCCTCTCCCCGGGCCGGGGGCGCTGCCTGCGCCGACCCCCACCGCCCGCCCCTCGGAGCGGGGCCGCCCGGCGCCTCCCCCGCTCGCAGCCCCGCTTCCTGAGCCGAGTCACATGTCGGGCGGTTGTTTTCCTCTTGCGGTCCTTATATCTAACTCCGCGCTGCCGCCTGCGTGGGGCCCCGGACATGGTTTAAAGCGGGTTGGGGCGCCCGGCTCCCTCGGGAAGCCTTGGAGCGCCGTCGGCCCGGCCCGGCCCCGGGCTCGCCCAGGAGGGAAGTGGGCGCCGCTCACTTGGGCTTAGTTCGGCTGCTTGGCATGAAGTGACTCTGCGGCTCCTTGGGCGTTTTTTAAGGAAAAAGCCCCCCCTCGTTCCCCCATAGTTGGCTCTCATTCCAGAAAAAAGCCTTGCCCTTCAGTTGGCCCTTAAACATCCCAGTCCAGAAGTGAGTCACCAAGGCAAGGACCCAAAGGGGGAAAGACACTAAAAATACTAAAGTGAACATTGAAAAAAACCGTGACTTGGTATTTTTATTGCATGTACAAAAACTACTGGAAGTTCAAAAGTCAAGACTGGGAGGGAGCCCGAGGTAGACTGACAGTGTGCCGAAATCAAGTTCAAGTCTGGGTTTTTAGGAGGAAAAAGGCAGACTTTTACCATCTAAACAATAGGGGAATTTGGTGCTTAGGTTTAATGAACTTTAATTAACAGGCTTCAAGGTCACACCTTTAGTTAATTCAACTTCACTTTTCCAAGCGACTCAGTGGACAAAAGCTCAAAAAGAAGCAAAAGTGACTAGGTCATGTACGTACCTGGTTGTATTACAGGTGCAAAAACTCAGGGCCAGAAGCACAAGTTTCATCAGATAACATTTTAATAAGCAAGTAAGATATTTTTAAGAGGACGTTTTGAGATAGGAAGCCAAATAATAGTAATCAAATAACTGATATATTTTTATTTTTCAAATGCACAGTGCTGCTGTTTCTGTATCTAAGCTTACAGAATTCTTTAAATTATTCCATTTATTGCTTCTCAAATAACATCATAACCTGTAATGTTTGAAAACAAGACCCAAAGCCAGAGCAGAATTCCAGTTATGCCCATCATAAAACTTCTTCAGCAGGACGCTATATAGGATTCTGCTTTTGGAAGGCACTGCCACACCCAGAGACCTACTCAAATTCACAATTTCATGGAACCTATGAAATTGGGCATTGTTCATGAAATCCTCTAACTTAAAAAAAAAAATCCTAAAAATAAAATGCTGGCTTCCCAGTGAGAGGGCAAGCTGCTGGTAGGCGGAGTGGTCCCTGGGCTGCAAGGGGGGGTGTTGGTGCTTCCCTCCACCGCAGTGGTGGCCCCCCTCCAGGATTTTTTTTTTCTTTGGTGGAGCCTGTCTTTACAGGCTGCTGCCTGGCTGCTTGCACGGACTGCCTGCACAGCCCCTGAGCTGCACGGAGCCCCATGCTGTAGTCGCTCCACGGCTGTAGGGCAGCAACCTAAAACTCCTTGGAGGTGTTAGTTTGCTATGCCCCAAAGTCATTTAAGGTGTATTAGGCCACGAAATGTACTACAGCGGCTGGAATTAATGCACAATATGCCACTGACGTGTGCAAACACCAATGCCATTAAAGTGATGCAAAAGCATTTAACCTGCTTTAAAGTGTCGTGCACACACGCCCAATAGCAACAGCCTGAAAAGGATTCTGTTTAACTGTAAACAGTTGACAAGTTATGGAAAGCCTTGTTGTTCAGAACATGTCAAACTTGATCTGTACAAGAGTTTATTAGTTTGTTGCTCTTCTACTGAAACATTTTGGGTACCCTGACAAACCAGTATATATAGGCTGGTGTCAGAAGGAAAGACTAGTTTATGTCTGTGTTTTCGTAAGTGTCACTAATGACAATGATGACACCCAGATACATCTGTGCTGCATTGTGGGGAGGGCCAAGCCATGTGCATGTTTGGGTGACGAGCACAGGACTCACTAGTGAACAAGAGCCTGAGTAGTTGAAACCAGAACAGAGAAAGGCAGGCCAGACATTCAGAAGTCAAGAGGAGGGGGCAACTATTCCCTGCCACCCCGATAGATTTGAGATTCACTTCATACTAGGAAAATACTTTGTATTTTTTAGATCATTCTCTTGATTCTTTTCCCTACCAAGTATACAGGTGAGTTTTATTTCTTCTTCTTTTTCACTCCAAGTAGTGCCTGCCCTAGTTCTGATAAAAGATATAGGTTTCCTTCACTTTATATGATTTCTGTATGTGCAAATTTGCTCTTATGAGACTATCCTTTTTATACCAAAAATTTGTTACGTGCGAGGCAAATTCATTCTTATGTGATTGGTGCAGTGCATCGTGGGAGTGACACACAGCAACATAGTCTCCTGTGTGGATCTCTGCTCCTTGCTTGTCTGCCCCACGTGTTTCTGTAGTTGCCATCCCCATTATGAAAGTGTCATGTGCTTGTGTGCACTGTCTGCTGTTAGCGAGTACCAAAATTGTCTTGTAAAAGTGGTAGAAATGGGTCTGGGGTGAGTACAGTCAAGGTCTTGGAACATATCCTTGTTTGTTACATTGTAAAGTGGGTTCGCTTTATGCAAAATTCAAGTTACGCGCCATTTTCCAGGAATGCATGTACAGCATAAAGTGAGGGAAACCTGTATCTGCACCAACATTTAGACTACTCATGCACTGATTGAATTTGTCATCTAAAAGCAGAAGTTATATTAACAAAATGCTGTTGCAAACGACTGGTGACAGCTAGGATTTTTGTCTTCTATAATTGTATTTGTATGGTATACTGTGCAATGCCAGTATCTTCATAGTCCTGTTATGGGAACTTCTGCATTATCTGTGAAAAGCAGATAGCTTAAAAGCTTTAATGATAGATATTATTACAGAGACGTGACCTGAAAAAGATCATTTTTCTTTAAAAATAAGTGAGAGATGTGCATTTTCTGTAGTGTCCGAAAATGCCACAAAGCCTTTGTAGAACTATACACACATAACCAAGGAGAACTGTTTCATCCACTGTCTCCTTGTTTTGAGGAAATGTGGCAACCGTTATAACAGAGCCAGTAACTTAAAGCTATTTAGGGATAAGGAGTGAAAAATACGAGGTTGGGTAAAAGCAATGAGATGACATACATAGTAGCCTGACTCCGATTGCTCAAGTTGAGATGATATTCTTAACCAGTCACTATTTTGAAATTCATTAATGGATGACAACTCATTCACCGAGACAAAGCAGTTACAGTAAGTTGTGTGGATAAGAACAGTCACTTCTAGGTCTCTTAAACAAACAATATAATTTTTGTTTTTGAAGCTGAGTTTTACACAAAAGCCTACCTAATGTTTTCTTTCAGTGCTCTGAATAGTGGACACACAGTTGTCTTGAACTTCTAAGCTATGTGGAGTTATTTATCTGTTTTCTTCGTGAGTAGCTCTGGCAGATTTTTTTTGGTTTGTTCCTTTTGTCCAAGATGGCATCAGTTTTGGTATTACTAAAAAAATGTAATAAATATTCACATATAATGAAAGCTGTAATACTTGCAAAAGAGCAATAGAGTGAAAAGTAATATAGCCAACCTTGTATAATGGTGATGGCAGATGCTGGACTATTATCACAGTCTCAAATAGTACTGCTCTTCTTTATAAAAATAGCAGTGGTTGAAGGGCAGTTGGTAGAGGTGGTATTATGTGCCTCTTTATTTCAGTTATTAGAGCAACTTTTTTTTCCTTTGAAAAGAGCAGTCCATGAGCATTTATAGATTGCTGGTGTTCAAGTCCTCCATCTCCACTTAAAGGAGGATACAATTGCAGACCCATTTAAGCTGATTTTCTTGTGGGCAGTTGGGAAATGTTTATTTATCAACATCCTTGTAACTTAGTAAAAACAGAATTACTGAAAATGTCTCGAATCATCTTTACCCTTTTTTGAGTCTCTTCTCAATTGTCAGTTTTTTCCATTTATATTGGGAGTTCTTTGTCTTCAGCAAGCTGGGAGTGCTACTAGAAACAATTACTGCCCTTAAACTATACCCACAGCTGTATTTGGAGTCATCTGTCTAAGTGTCTGAGGATGACACCTGTGTTCTTAGAAATGATACAACTGTAAATTCCTAGCAGGACTAAATGCAAAACTGCTTCTTTTAACAAGTGTTTCTCTCATTTCTTCTTATTCAAATGACTGATGACTGATTGACTAGTGCCAGGATTTAGTGTTTTTCCAATGCAGCAGTTTGACATGTTACATACATAGGAGGAAAACTTCTTCGCTGTCTGAGCCCCCAAGGCCTGGAATAGACTCCCTCCAGAAGTGGTGCAGGCACCTACTCTGAACTTGGATGCTTATCTTTCTGGGATCCTTTGACCCTAGCTGACTTCCTTCCCTTGGGGCAGGGGGCAGGACTTGTTGATCTTCAAGGTCCCTTCCAGTCCTAATGTCTATGAAATCTATAATCTAGATCAAGGAACAAGTTTAATGTGACTGTTGGAGGAAGTAAACATTTATTTTACCGAGCTCCTGGCTGAAATTTGGTTAATCAGTCAAGTAATCTAAAATGTTTTAGAGACTCTTCATATTCTTGGAAATGCATAGAGATCCGTAACTGTCAGATAATAATTGTCATGCAAAATTGACATACTTATTTGGTCCTGCTTTGAATAGGGGGTTGGATTCACTTCCTGAGGTCCCTTCCAACGCTAATTTTGTATGATTCTATTTGAGAGTCACTCTAACATGAGCCACAACGAGTGACACAGGAGACAGTAATGTCCAACCCCTTCTGCATTTGGTCAAAATACATTAGAAATCTTGCATTTCTTGAAAGGACATCCATCTTGAGAAATGTGTGTAGAAATAAGGAGAGGGGGAGAAATTATAGAAAAATCGTAAAAGCTTCTTGGAAGCAACAGAATCTTGAAGAAAGTAAACAACTCATTTAAAAAAATATAAAAATTTATAAAAATCTATAAAAAATAGTCCAACTTCAAGAGCCTTGTGCTATAATAATTAGATAAACTAATTGGGGTTATGCTGAAATAGTCAATGTCTAGGGCAGCAGGCCAAACTTTTTGGCAGGCATGCCACATTGGCCCTGTAGACTCTTTGAGCACCACTCTGATCCCTTTCCCCTGCCTGATCTGCGACTCTGCTTTCTGCTCCTGTGATCCCTGTCTGGCAGATCTGCTGCTCTGTTCTGTGCTCCCTTCCCAACCAGCTGCATGCTACACATAGAAGCTGTGACACAACTGCATTCCCAGCCTCCTCTTCTGGTTTTTTTGTATTTCCTCTTTCTTTGTCCTCTCACATGTCTGTCAACCTGGTTGCCCTGGGTTACTGAGTATGTGACTGATGTGACCCTCAGGGAAGAGGGTGTGAATTTAACTTCTGTTGTTTGGAGCTCTGACCTCATGACCTAGGGGCAGGGGCAGGGGCAGGGGCTTAAGCCCATGTCACTTTTCTAGGTAACTGTGATGTTTTTCAAATTGATTGGCCAGTATCAAATGATACCTGTTCCTGACCGGGTATAGGTGGTGAGGTCAGAAGGGCTATTTAAAAGGGTCCCCTCTAGGAAGAAGGACGTTGGACATTTTAGAACTCACACACACAGAAGCGTGGACCTTCGCAACTCTCTCTCTCGTACTCGGGATGCGGAAGTGAATAACTTATCAGAAACTTGACTAGGAATTTAGATTAATGTACTCGAGTTGCATGTCAAAGGGCTGCCAAGCCTCTCTGTTTGCTCAGGGTTAGTTTTTTTGCTACTTCTCTGACTTGTACCTCTTCCCATGCCTATCTTGTCTACAATAAAGCGATCCAAAGCCAGCCTGGTTGTACATGCTTGAGAGGGATTAGGCAGGCCTTCTTGCTCTCTTTACTCGGCTGACTAAGGAAGGCTACTTTCCCTGCTTCAGGCTGTAAGACGCACCCAGATATATCCTGCTGGGGTTTAGCAACCTTAAGGTCTAGAGGTCTGTGTATCCTGGGTGGCATAGGGCACAGACAAAGAACAGAGTCCAAGCGGAGGCAGTGGTTACCCCAGGATTGTGGGTGTGCTCCAGGGAGGCAAGCAGCCAAAAGATGGCGCCCCTGGGGAGGCATCCAAAGCCTGTTTTTTGGCCAGGCACAGTGAGGCAGGTGACTCAGCCCAGGAGCGCCTCCTACTGGCCTGCCACAGAGCCTGCCCATGTTAGGTGTGTTGTTTGATTAACACACACTAGATGAGTGATTCTCAACTGCGTTGCCAGGAGATCCCTTTAGCACCATTAGGGGTGTATTCCCATGAGCAGGAACATGTGTTTCCCCAGGGACAGGTAGTAGCAGCATGCCTTGTACCCTTCTACTTGTCCCTGGGGAATGCGTGTGCCATACATGCTCTGGCATGTGGCAGGTTACTCCGAGTGCAGTAGGGGAGGCTGGGGCCCCAACTATCCCTTACTGGGATCCTGGAGCTGCAGTGTCAGCATTTCTTGTAGCAGGGAGCCTGGTTGGTATCTGGAGCATGGCTCTGGCTGGCCAGGCTCCAGTTTTGGGCTGTGTGTGCTGCCACCACATGCACCATTGCTTTTTTTTTGGGGGGGGGGTGGGGGGGAAGGGGAGTTTGGCATGTGTTTTTTTTTTTTTCCACACTATAATAAGTAATTTAGGTTCTAATATGGGATTGCACTAAATTCAGAAACATTGTGGAGGGCTTTCTTGAATCTAAAAGGTTTCAGAAGTACTGCTCCAGTTGGTGCTGTTTTGTTGTATTTTTCAAAAAAATCTCCTGGGAAGTCACCTGTCCTGGCTTGCAAGTAAAGTAAGTCTTAATTTTTGCTCTCTGCATCTTTTGGATAGTTAGGAATTTAAAATGTAGGACTTGATTCTTGCTTTGGAAAAATGTTGATGACTGAAACTAGATCTGATATCAAGTAAAGTGTTGATGTCCCAAGAAGAGGTCTGGGACAGACATTGCATAAACTGATTTGACCCAAATCAGTTAAGTCTGATACTACATTCAACCAAATATATCTCAACTGGTTTCAGCCATTTTCAGACTGGTTTACATGCACTGAATATCTGTTCTGTTACAGGTTTAAACCAGTTTCTGATCACTTAAACTGGTTTGTGTGTGGCAGGGCACTGTTGGTGTGTGCCACTTTAAGGGCTGGAGCAGGCAGCAGCCAGATGCTTTGAGTACAGCTGCCATTTTGAGAACTAGGTATATAAAAGCTGTAGTCTGCTGCTAGCCCAAGGGGAACCATTGCCTGGCTTAGCTATAGCAGGAACACGTGGAGGTAAGGGCAAGAGCTTATAGGGATGTTTAGGAGGCTGTTGGTCCTAGGCAAGACCTAAAACTGCACCTTGCTGGGGATGGGTAGCCTGGTGGGGCTCCTTGCGGTGCGGGAGCCCCCAGGAAATGCCAGGGCAGTTACCACCCCGGTGAAAGGTGGGTTAGGGCACCTTAATAACCCCAGCTCCCACAACCAGCTGGGTAACCCCATAGTAAGGCCCAAGAAAGGACCCACGTAAAAGAGTATGGGGTGGTTGCTCAAACTTTAGGCACCCTCAACTGGTCATTGCTAAGGCCAAGACCAGAAGGGTCAAAAAGGGCAGGGGGCCACCATGAGGGATGCCCAGATCTGAAGGCCTGGGGTTCCTGACTGGCCTTGGAGGTGAGACCAGGGCCTGTGTGGCCAGAGGTCCTGGAGGGGAGCACACCCGAGAGGGGGAAGAGTACAGGGAGCTACACTGCCCCAAATGAGGGCAGAGTAGGCCGCCTGATAGGAGGGATCTGGTTGGGGTCCAGATCGGAGTGTTACGGAGCCCAGTGTGGGGCTGGAGACATTAAGACTGAGATGCCATCTGCGAGGCATGGGCTGCAGTGTAGGGAAGGTTTGGAGCTGCAGAGGCACCCCCTGGCATCGGGGAGCAAAAATGGGCAGCCTCCTGCTTAATTAACACCATAATTATGTATAATCAAGGTGAGGCATACTAGAGAGGCAGGCGGTTAGCTGAGAAACAGGTGGGCGGGCCAACATCTAACTGGCACTGGGAAGGCCCCGTGTTACTATGTGTAATGTCTGTCCCTAGCCTATGTGCTTGCCTAGCAAGATATGGACAGGTGGTTCATAAATGAAGAGGGTGACCTATGCAAGTATGTGATCATGGGGACAGGGCACCATTGGCTACTGGGGGAGAAGTACTGTAAGGAACAGGTTTGCTGCACTGGAAATCTGAGAAGAAACTGGTAGAAACAGAAGATAAAAGCTATTCCCTTAAGAGAAGGAAGAGATGATGGAAATAGACTGGAACTTAAGAAGATATAAGGATAAATGTGCAGGTGATCATACAAAAGAACACAAAGAGGGCCAAAAGGAGGACTTGTGATTCATGCCACCACCAGTAAGGAAGAGGCCTCTTGGGAACTTTCGTTGAAGAATTACCAGGCTTATCACCAGAGCAGAACCAGAAATTAGCAGGTTCTGCTACTTGCTAGAAGTAAAGATACTGAGACTTGGACCTGAAGCTTAAAGGAATCTTGGTAAGATGAGAAAAGAAGCCTTTGTGCTTCATGTTAGGACAGTGGCATACATGGCAAGATTCTCACTGAAACAGGATAAGTTGGGCAACAGAGTTGAAAAAAAGAGCAGAATTCTTCTAGTCTCTGGAGAAAGGAAAGCAAAGATGTGACAAGATGATGATGATGATGATGATCAATGCAACTCAAGAATTGGTGCCACGTGGAAGGTTTTCAGATACTCAGCCATTAGGATGTAATCATGGAAAAAAAAGAGTGTACCAGGGTGCTGCAACACCCTAAGGTGCCTTGAGATCCTTTCATTTGTTCCACAGGGTGCTGTGTAATGCTAGCTGTTAAGTGTGCACACTTGATTTGCAAGAAAAACCCAAAGATCTCAAATAGGAATCTATAGTGTTAAGAATATTCTGCCTTGTTGTCATCTAAGTTCTTTGCAACAGAAACTTCTCAATTTTTTGTAATCAAAAAACATGGTAAAAACTAAGAGCTGGCATTTCTGGGCATGCCATAAATAATAATTGAGGACAACTCGCTGACTACAGCAGTTACACAGCAGTGTAGGTTAAATCAGAATCCAGCCCTCAGATGGAGCACATCCTGTTCAGCTTCTGTTTGCAAGCTTGTTTTGCCTTGCATCTTCGAATTTGCATTTCCCACCTCTGATTTGTTAAGAGATTACTTCCCACTAGTTACAGTTCCTGTGGGGAAATTCTAAATGAGTTATTTCTGACTCACCTGCTATGCTTTTTGTTTCCTTCTAGTAAAGCTGGCTGGTCACAGAGCCTACTTCCTTCCACTGAATGAACTCTGTCCAGGTGTGTGTAGTTCATTCATTACACCAGTATTTTTAGTGCTGTTCCTGGATTAAAAAATAAAATGGCAGCTGGTCTCTCCCCAACATTTCCTGTGGAACAGAAGTGCAGTGGACTAAATTTTGTCTCTCTCTCTTTGCTTTAAATACAGTGAATTTAACATAAAGAGTCATGAAATTTAAAACACAACCGACCTCTGTTTTGAAACCTAATGAACAAAAGGATCCTCATATTTATACACACACTCACTCCCCTATGTTGCATTTCCTTCCTTTTTTACTTTTTGTCCGCATCTCATTCTTTCTGTGTAGTCAGATGTGGCTATTAATAAAAGCTGGAAACCTATCCTTGCTGCTCTTATCTGGCATCTTGTTGGCTGAGGTTCTCTGAAGAGTCAGTAAAAATAAACTAACATAAAAAAACAAGCTAGCATAATGTAGCTCTGACAAACCTGCATTGGGCAACAGTCACTACAGTTACAGAGCTAAACATTAACATTGGTGCTCTGTTCTAAGCCACCCTGTATGACCATTAAAAAAACAAAAAACAAACCCCTTTTCTTCACCAAAATGTATAGATGCGCTGACGGAGTTTTAGAGCAATTATTTTTAGCAGGCTTTATTCTGAAAAGTAGCTGATGATGGACACAAACTTTACCTATATATTTTTACTGTACTAGTTTTAAAATGTGATTTTAAAAAATAAAAGTTAAACCTGTTTGTAATCTGGTAAAGTTATACTTTATATTTGCTGGGCCAGTTCTGTGCCTGGAGTATTGCTAATTGCTCTTATCAATTTTATTACAGCTAGAGTTAAAGATAGTTATATTGCAGTGTCCTTTTAATCCTGATGCCTACTCAGATAGGTCTTTGTGTTTAAGAAAATTGGGGACAAATTAGTTCAGGTTTATATACAGGTGTGGAATAAATAGTTAAATCTAAACATGTTCATACATGAGAACAAGAAATAAAATAGGCTGTAAGCAAACATATAGCTAATTAGTTTTCTTCCTAAGTGTAATGATGTGCAAAAAGTTTTGAAGAAGAAAAGAAACCTGAACTCCCTACCTATAAATAATGGTGAAAAATGTTTTTTAAACCACAGCTTTAGTTTTAGCAATATGGCTTTATTAGTAAGATGGCTAAAGAAATTTTAAAAAATATGTGTTGCTATGAACAGATACTTTTCAGCCAGTTATTTGTTTATATCCTCTTTTTCTAATGTGGCCAATAACTGTGATCATTTTATCTAGATATTAGTTTGTATTATGGAATCTATGTGCATGTCTACGTATTCTGAAATAGTAGCATCAAAGTAGGTATTTTTCTTTCATGAAATGTTTCCTTAAGAACCAGTCCAATTCACCTGCAATTCTGGTGAAGCCAATGACTGACTTTACCCTTACTTTTCACTTGTTCCTTTGCAGTCCAGTATCTTGCCCTACTGCTGTTTCTTGCCTATAGACAACAAAACAATCCTTACTCTTTCTTCTCCCTTTCCTTTTGGGTTCCCCAGTAGCACACAATTAAGCCCTGGTTTTACAGACAAAAACAAAAGTGCACTTTTTTCAGTTACCTAAGCTAAACATGCTAAAGAAGATCTTTTAGGATGTAGGTTACATCCATGGTAGAAGGTTTCTTTACTAGTTTTTGGCTAATGTGTTAATTAAAACCTGGGAAAATGCTGGTCTGGACATGGTAGTTCATAGTGTTAACAGGTTAAAATAAATGATGGCAGAATCCATGCTTTTCTTGTAGACCACAAGCCAGTGTTTCAAGACAAACTTGCTTGCAGTATTGTTGTGGTATAGGGGTAAAGTGTATGTTATAACAGGACCCTCTAAACACAGCTTTAAACATGTTTAAGTATGTGTCAATAGATTCTGAACTACTTAAATTATTCATTCTCTTCTATAGTACTTACCTCAAGCTGCTACATCTAGGGACAGCTACCCTTGTCTCCTGTGGGATTTGAAAAATCCTTATAGGAATTCAAGCTAGCATCACCTCCCTTCTTTCCCCCCACCCCGCACCAATCAAACACATTCTTATGGTTTGTAATGCACAACCTGTGGCAGTCATAGACCAGGTGTAGCCTGCATTTTAGTGACTGTTCCAAAAACTTTTCAAGCTTAGATAATGGTTGAAAAATACTTTTGCCTAGTGGGACATGCCCTTGCTGCAGCTCATACCATGAGGTCAGGTGTTATCTCAAGTCAGTGTAGTTTTTTTTTGTCAGTTCTAGACTTGAGTCCATGAGGGAAGTGTTACTTATAAGAATTGGGGCTTCATAATAAGTCCTTTAGCTAATAAGTTTCCAGGTTGATGTATCCCTAAAAGGTTTCATAATTTTCTCCTTTAGCAAGACTATTAGTATGTATAACTAGGGGTCTGCTTAATTCATAGTTGCCACCAATGCAGTATTTCCTGGCAATCATGAACAAGTTCACACACAATTAACCTAACCCCCCATTATATAATATGCTGTTTTAGACTGTCCCAATGCTCACTGCAATACAAAGACAACGCAACAATCACTGCAAACCAAATCACGATTGACTTGCTGTCTGCTAGTTGCATAGACTTAAGTGAAGGCACCAGTCAGTGAAGTGAACATGTTTCAATGCCATCCTTTAAGAAGCTAAATGCAATACCAATGCCTCTCTGCCAGTCAGTAACCAGGGGCAGGGCCACAGGAAATGCCCACACAATCAATTCTGTATGTCAAGACTTAAGCTGTGAAAATTGCTTTGTCTTGCTGTGAGTTATGTAAACCCCTATGTATAACCAGATGTGGCATACTTCTTTGAGATTTTGCCTGTTAAACAGTCAACAGTTTGGAGCAAGGTGGGGTGAGTGAGAACCCCGTTAATAGCTTTAGGCTTATTCCCCTGGAGCTGGTTTGGAGACGCTTGGTTGAGGGAAGCCAGCTTTTCCAAGTAAACCTCAATGAAGCTATCAGGGTTTGTTTAGGTTCCACAAACAGGTGCAAGATGCACCTGGCCTCATTATGGTTAGGAAAGTTTCATATTGCTGAGGGTCAGACTCTGAGAGAGGAGTGCTTTGGTGCATCACTCTCTGGAGTTGAGGTTTGTTGCATAGTTCTTGTATGCTTTATACCACTGTTGTTAATCTGAACACTTTTGATTAAAGCAAAGCTGTTTATTAGGGTTTTTTCCTTCCTTTTCTCTGCTCAATGAGTTAGTTTTGTATGGAAGGAAGCAGAGCTGTGGTGGGAGCCTGACTAGGTGGAAAGTGATCGAAAGGGGTGCTGCTTCTTTTCCCCAAAATATGCATTGGATAAAAGTCTGTATGGTGAAAAACAGGCAGGATTGTGGAGTAGTGGCAGCCTTCTATATGCATGAAAGTTATAATTATAAAAATTATAATTAGCAATTGGAAAAGTTGAAGTGAGTACTTAAGTTGCCTCATTTACTCCTGGCTGGCACTTCGGTCAACTCACTTTTATGTCACTGAGTACAGCTGGGTGTAGTGAGTTTATAGCCACTGTCTTGCACCATGAGTTGGTGCGGGAGGGGAGCACTTACAGGCAGTCACTGGAGTCTTGAGCACGCACTGGGGCTGATGGCCAGAATCTTTGGCCCACATGTTCTATAGCTGCATCCTTTGGTTGAAAGCATATGAGGTGCATAGTTTTCACCAAGAAGTTGCAGTCTCTGTCAATTGTTTTCTTTGCTCTGAATTAGAGGCACGTATTATGAAGTTTACTGAGATGATTAGGCCCTTCCTATGCATCATTTTTGCATGTAGTCTGCATGCTGCTCCTAAAGTCTCTTTGTATATTGTAGGTTTAGATCATGAAAGTACCAGTAATTTTGCCTAATTTGCAAGTTGTATATGCAAATAGTCTTGTGTCTGTTGCTTTAGCCTTCTGTTTTTTAAGCCCTTATTGTCCTCTTTTAGATTGTCTGGTACTTTTCACCACCATCTTTCCTATCTGAATCTTAAGGAAGGAGTGTCTTGAGAGGAGGAACTCTGCTACCAGCCCATCACTGTGCCTGTTCCATTAAGGTAACTTCTCTTTGAATTAAATAAGTGGCTCATTTTGTGTATAACTCGCACAGTTCTTTATAACTTTGCTAGACACTGAACTTTTGCCTTCTGAATGGGCGCTTTAAATCATACAGCACTTATAAGATTTGGGGCTTTCCTCAGGGCAATTGGTCAAAATTCCTCCTCCACACAGTTGGGCAGGGGGCTTTCCTTTGTCTTTCTGTTTAGAGAGATCTGAATGTCAGCGATGGCTGGTGTGAAAAGTTGCGGCTGAAACCTTGTCTGGCTGAATGAGTGGAATATTAATATCTTTTAAAGTACTTGTATTGCACAGTAAACTGCACAATATTCATTGCATCCAATGAATGTCCTGTCTTGTTCTCACTGATGAAACATGTATTTTGAGGAGTGGTAGATGTTTGTTTCTGATATCAGTCTTGCTCTGTTTGATTGTTTGAACCTTAGTCTTCTAAATGTTGGTCAATTCCAAAACAAATATGGCTTTGGAATAGTTCGTTTTGCAAATATCGAAAGAGAATGTTCTGACTTCTTGTTCTTCATTTGGGACTACATTTTTTAGGTAAATTGCAAATGTGACAAAAAAAACCCCCAACAGCTTTTTTTCTCTGCTCCCTCTGAAAATAGTATGAGAGGCATACTTAGAGCATTTTTGTTTGGGAATGTTTTCATAAGTATAAAAAGGGGGAGAGAAGGGAGACTTCTATTGATGTGTTGTTAGAAAAGGTAAAGTCCTATAAAGAACACGTGATCCCAGCAGACTCTCTGCCTGAAGAAGGGTATTTGTGCTTGAAAGTTTGCAAAGAACAATTTTTTCCAACTATTTATTAAAAAACCTGTTTTTGGAAGGCTTCTGAAAGAGAAATTTTGCAGAACAGCAGTAAGAACTTTCCAAGAATATAGATTTAAATCGTTTTGTTCCCCATCCTTTTTAGCTAGTGATATCTGAATTTGTTTGCAAATTTTTGTTCACCCAGCTGTTTTTATATTATATTATTATTTCAGCATTGAAACAGTGCAACTCTTAATGGTACCCACACATGGATTATCCTTGGATTCTGGTTCTGTTTTATGGAGAGTTGTGGCCAGCCTTGTAAATTTAGTTACTAGCTTTCTAAGTAATTGATTTTAAGGTATTATGGTGCGATCAAATTATAAAGTGGTAGTGTACTTTGTAACATAGTTGGATCCCTGAAGTTTGGGTCAAATAGACCAATTTAATTGACCAAGTCTCTGGTTTTTCTACCTCAGTTTCTATGTGTACCTAATGGTAACAAATTTGTACTGTCTACAATAATATTATACATACATTGTACAATATTACAAGGTTTAATGTTAAAAAATGCTTTTAGTCCTTTGCAAAATAAGAGTTAAGAATTCAGCCTTTTATCTTGTTGAAGGCTTTATTCATCCTTAGAGAATGAAACAAGCTGCTGATTGACATCCATTATTGGGGAAATAAAATAATGGTGTCTGACCATTGAATTAAATTGATCCACTGAGAATTTCAGGGAATCTCACTCTACAATCTCAGTTGGCTGCAGTCAGGGTAACATAGGCTGCTACATTCAGTAAGGATCCTGCAGGCTTACTGAAGGATTCTTGGCTTTTCAAGAGAATAAGTATTTATGGCTTTTCAAGAGAACTGGAGCTTGGAAGAATCTGACCAAATATTAGAAATCTCTTGGGACACTATTGCACACACAAAATACCCTCTGAAACTTAGAGTTGGACAGTGGGAATACATCTGGAATGACCAGCTACTTGGTTTAGTTTCCACCTTAATGCCTACCAGTTTTATAGCAGCTAACATTCCTATTTAATGATAATTCATGTGGAGGATATTGTTTGATGGTACAACACTTAGCTTTTGGCTTTTCCTGTAGTGTTTCAGGAACCTTGAAAGATATTACTCTTTTTCTCCCCTCCCATGAACAACACAGGGGTTGTTACTTTTGTTTCTTCATTTTTTTGCCTGTCAGACCTACTGGTTGGACAAGTTCTTCTGCACCCACATGACTGTCATGCTCTATGTATTTCTCCATTGTTAATGCTTACTGATTCACATGGCTTCATTGTAGTAAACAAAATTCGAAGTCTGTTATAATAGATTAGCTCCCAGAAAAGTGTGCCTGCTTCAAAGATATGAGTGTTTTTTTTATAGTTTTTCCACAAACATTCATTGCTTGCTACTGTGAAATTCATTTTGCCGAGTTAAGAAATTACTGTGTTTTCTCATATATCATGTACTCCCAAATAAAATATTCACTTTGCTTTTGAATGAAGGGGAAAAAGTTCTTTCTTTAAAAGACTGGTGAGTAGCAGCAAGTACTTCAGCTAAGTTTCTGCATCAGGAGCCTCTGCTTGCAGGGTGGGGAGAGGAGGTAGTAGCTAGGGAACCCCATATACAGCCACTACAGCATTACTTTCCCTTTCCCCTACTAAAAGCAACAGAAATTGCTATTATAATGTTTTGTTCCTTATAATGCACACCCCCAATTTCCAACAGATGGATTGAGGTGGGGGGAAGGGAAGGGAAGGAGTGTGTTGTATGCAAAAAAAAAAAAAAAAGTATTTAGGTTGTACCATCTAACTAAAAAGGGTGTTCTGTGTGTCTTTAATTTAGTTAAACCAATATAAAACTGTACAGTACTTGATTGGGGTGAACCATTAATACAAGCCAGGTTTAAATCAAACAAAGTGTCTACTGTGTCCATATTTACTAAATTTTGTTTTAAATTTAATTTTAAATTTAAACCAATTCATATTTGAATATGGATGAGGCAAAAATTTAGATGGATGGGCAGCTTGCATTTACATAGATGTCTGGTTCAGCTACCACGTGCAGCAAAAAATGTAGCTGAGCAGAGTGCTTAAGTGATAGTTAACTCTTATTTATTAAGTAGTTTCTTGGTGTGGTCAATATAAAGCTTGTGTCTGGTTTTTCTTCTCTCATTTTTCTTTCCACTGCTTTTCAAAGGCCAGGTACATAGAGACATTACACTTTTACTGGTATAAGTGACCAGTAATTGGTCTATACCTGTAAAGAACAGAAGTTTGGAGCACACAGAGTGATTTAAAAATAGACCAGGTTCTGCCATGATTTCCACCTTCCACCCCCCGGATGTGTGTTCTGTTGGCTACTGATCTAAACTACACCACTTACAGAAAGCTGCATAACATAGTTTCTGCTTCAGGCTTTTTGAATGTCTGTACCCAGCCTTTGTGTTTATAACTGAACCGTTTTTTCTTCTGTGCTCTATTTAGACAACATGCTTTTCTAAAAGCACAAATGGCTGTTACTAAAATGCCATTCTTGTTCAGCAAGTCCTATAGGATTTATATACCCAAATATTTTCCACTTTTTACAGGTTCTCTCTTGATGAAATGTGTTAGCGTAGATTGATTTCATTTGGTTTCTTTTTTCTGATTGTAATTGAAACAACTTTATATAGTCACGTTTACCTTCCACCTAGTTTCTCTGATAATCAAGCTTCTCTACCCACTCCTGGATTTTGAAATGTTTAAAGCATGTCTTGTTGTTTCAAGCATTGCTTGCTGTATTAAAAATACTGTTTACTTTGTGATAACATGCTAGCCATTATGACCTTAAACCTGCATGTTGTGTCTAGGTAATGCTGAGCACTGTTTGAGCACTGTACTATATAGGTTTTTTGGGGTTTTGCTTTTTTTTTTAGATAAATTGAGACAGCATTGTTGAAATTGCTGCTATGGCTTGAGAGTTCTAAATGTATCTAATCTTAGATTGAGTTAATGTCAGGTTCCTTATATTATGTTTCAGATAACCAGATGTCAACTGAAAGAAGCCAAATTTCAGAGGTACAGAATTTTCTAGCAGCAGTCAGATGGGCAGGTTCAGGATAGTTTTAGGCCCCTATCTAGCAGCATGCTTTGTAAACAAGGTAAACCTTAATTTGTTTACAAGGCCCAGATGCTGATTTCTGAAATAAGACCTATAAAAATAAATTTGTGGTTAAAAGGAAAAATTCTTAACATTTTAACTTCCAGAGCTGAATGTCGGGTTTATTTTATCAACATATATTGGACAGGCAATTGATTTTAGAAAATGCATGGAATTTAACATCCTTTCTTTTCATTTCAGTCGGTGACAGAATGATGGGTTTGCATGCTCTTTATAATTGCCTTATTAGCTCACTGAACTGATTCCACACGTTAGTTGAAATCCAAAATGCTTTATGCTTAGAGCCATTGCTCTCAATTATTTCCAAAAAAAAAAATGTGCAAGGAAACTCCTGTTCAGAGCTTTCCAAAAGGTAGCTCCTTTTTACACTGTCTTATTTCTGGTAATGTAAAAGCCAGTTATATCAGGAGCGGGCCACAGCTCCAGGGTTAGGTTGATTCTGTTGGAGACAGGGGCTAGGGACAGACATTTCACACAAACTGGCTTAAGTGATCAGAAACTGGTTTAAACCTGTAACAGAACAGATGTTCAGTGCACATAAACCAGTTTCAAAATAGCTGAAACTGGTTTGGGATAAACCTGGTTGAATGTAAGGTCAGACTGAACTGATTTGGGCCAAACTGCTTAATCCAATGTCTCTCCCAGATCCCCTGCTGGTTTAAGATAAATCAGAGTCATCCAGCATCCTGGCACGCTCCCTGCTCCAAGCATAGCTGGCCCCTCTCCTTTGTTGCCTTAGCAGTCTCTGCAGGCATCTGCCTGGCTTCTGCTCCCCCTTCCCCTCTCCCCTCCCCACTCTCTGCTAAGCAGGCATTCCCACATCCCTCACAGACTCCTTAGCATTAGCTAGCAGACCACATGCTGGTTACAGTCTGTGCTGTGGGAGATGACAGAGGCAGGCAGGCTTTTGGAGCTATTCAACAGTTAGCTTAATGTTGGAAAAGCTGTTTAAGAGCTATTTGCTCCCTCCTTTCCCCCCACCCCGCCACTCCCTGCTAAGCAGGAATTCCCCCCTCCCCTCTGCCTTGTGGGGAAGGTATCTGTATATTAGCTAGAGACCACATACTGAGTCTGTGCTGAATCAACAGGTAGCTGGTAATGTCTGTCTGTTTTCTTCCAGCCTGAGCCACTCCAGACATGTGCCTGAATTTCCTCAGTTCAGAGAGAGTGTTTGTATGGCTGGAAACTGGTTCAGCTAACCAGGTTAAACTAACCTGAAAGGGTTGAATCAATTCAGGCTCAGGCTTTTTGACTTTGTCTCTAGCTAAAGGGTATGGGCAAGGAGCTGTAATCTTTTTAACTGATCCTGTTGGGCGTCAAAGTCCATTGAGGAGAATAAACAATTTTATGAACCATATCTGTGTTCTGCAATATATTTGGAGATTTTTCTTAATGATAGCTATTGTCCTGTTGCAGCAGAGTTCGATCTGCCTTCACCTCTTCTACCACTTTAAATGAACTCCTAATGGGTCCCTTATGGTCAGTACTGCTTTTTTTTAAAAAAAGGAACCCAGCTCTGTTGTCTTTCTGTTCTTATTCTACACAATATCCTAGTAACAGTGTGTGTTGTAATAGCTTTAGAGGAAGTGTTAGTAAGATTATGTTTCTGTAAATAGACTTTGAAAAATTCACAAAGCATGTGACGTAGCTTGCGAGAAGAGGTTTGTTTGTTGTTTAACTTCATTTTGTAAGCCTTTTTGTATAGTGTTTGGGTGGGAATTCAGACCAACAAGGAAGTTGCCTTTGTTTAAGACATCCTTTTATAGTTTTGCTGTTGGAGGTTGGCCTTAAGGCCTTAAATGGCCTTCTTAGATTTTTAAGTTTGGAAATCAGTTAAGTTGCTCACAATAGTTACCAAAAGAGTAAAGTATTCAAATTCTGATGTTCATTACACTTACCACTATATATCCTGCTGATAGACTGTATCTTGTAATATGTAAGTGCTAATAAGGTGATAAGCGTATCCCAGTAGAGGACTGTTTTTTGGAGTTGGACTGAGGCCAGTTTCTGTACAACTGAAATGCTATGTCATCTCTATGGCATTACTAAGAGCAGCTTCTCTTCAAATTGAAACATTCCTCATAGTTGTCTCCTAAAGAATGGGAATAGTTATGAAGGAACCGATCATTGAATTTATTACTATATCATCAATTCAATTTAATTGATTTCACTGAAACATTTGGTTCACTAGCTGTTTCAGCTCAGTACCACATCAGTATTGGAAGCAATCTTTGGCAAGTTTAGCTATGTTTGAAAGAGAGAGAGAGAGAGGGGAATTAACCCACTTTATACAAGCATGGGATCAAAAATATGCTAATGGCATTTCTCTTGTTTTGAGGTTTGTGTTTCTATTTCTATACTGCCATAAGTATATGGAGTAAGTAGCAGATGGGTTCTGTCCTAAATGCAGGTTCCATCTAGCCTAGTATAAAGACATTTTGCAGTGTCTATCTCTGACTTCTTCCTGGTTTAAGTTTAAACCAGAGACCCCCAGCATCCCAGACGCTTTGCAGCCTTAGGCTCGGCTGGGCTGGGCTGTCTGCTCCAGAGAGCAGGGCTGGCTCCACCCCTCTGCTCCCTATCCAGAGCTCTGGCAGAAACTTGCAGGCACATTAGGATCTCACTGGCTTCCCCCTGTCTTGCCCTTCACTGCCACAGACCTTAAGCATGTGATATGCTAGCTGATGCTGAGAGGTATGTGTGTGTGTCCCTTTTCACTGGGACAGGCAGACGGAACAGCATCCACTTAGGGGTTTTAGAGATGATTAACAGGTAACTGGTAATATCCGTACATTCCTTCCTTGGAAAGGGCTGTTTAAGAAAAGCTTGAACTAATGAGAGGTTTTTGTTTTCTTGATGGGCTGCTAATGCTGTGTTATCAGCTCCCTCCTGGCTCCCTTGCCTGTCAGATTTGTTGTAGACAATATGAAGAAGCAGGAAAATGGAAAAGCTCAATATCATCAACAGATGCATGCAGTGCACATCCTCTACCCTTTGCCTCAGAGTGCTGGGTGGAGGCTGGCAACACTCCCACCCCTTGAGCAGTGAGTGGGGAAAAGCCTGGGACTACAGGCCAGGGTGGAGGTTTAAATGCCTCTTTAATCAGAATGGCCTGGCCACGCCCTCCTCAGCTCAGCATTGTCAAATAGAAGGGAGGACTGCTTTAGCATCCCCCGACTTGTAGTCTGAGCCACTGCAGGCAAGTGCCTGCATTTCCTCAGTCCAGAGGGAATGTCTGTTCAGTTGCAGACTGGTTCAACCTAGGCAGGTTAGGCTAACGTGCAGAGTCTGAATGTTCAGACTCAGGCTTTTTGAATGTCTGTCCATGGTCTGGGAGACAATAAAAGTAAGCATAGAGCCAGAATGAAATAAATGGGGGAAAGAGGAAAAAAAACATTGTTTTTATGCCGGTGATATATGGCTATAAAAATGATTGTTTGAACTCAACCAGAATTGCATTGAATCTTTAATAGAAAGTAGCAAATGTAACATTGAGAGCCTTTGAAAGGTGAAGGGGCTTTTTAAGTTGCATTTACCTATGCAAACTTACCAGTAAAAATGATCCTATTTTAACTCTTCCATGATGAATCGAAAATAACCGCCATATCCTGAACATGTATTTTATTTTAACATGTTCCAATTAATACAGAATGTATTTTGTACTTTTTCTATTTAAAGGGATATGCAAAGAACCCTCCTCTCCCCTGTCCCGAGAGATGGAGGGGACTGGTTGCTAGTTTAGTACATATACCAGAGATAATGGATGTGCCTTAGCATTTTCAGTTTAAAGTGCAAGGAACCCTGGGAAGAGCACTGTGGAAACCTGTCAAGACTTGTATTTAATATAAGAAAACTTGTCCAGATTACCAAGTAAAAAATCTTCACCAGCAAGCCCTGTTCTTGTTACGTGAATGCATGCTGTATCAGAGCTGAATACCTTGCCAAACATTTTATGTTCTTTTTTTTTCCCCTTTTTGTTTTAGACGCAATGGCTGCTCCTCAGCCCTGTCCATCAGCTCCTGGAGGCTACCCAGGCCCCTCTGCACCTCCTTCCTATGAAGAGACCACAGGAATTAATGTAAATTATCCATATCCTTATCCTATGCCAGGACCTGGGCATGGACCAGGCACAAAGGGTGTGAATCCTCCTCCATATCCTACACAAGCTGTACCAGCTTCTAATCCAAGTAAGTGATGTTTTGGATAATTTTCTTATACTTGTGGTAGCATGTAGGGACCCTAATCCAGGTACTGTTTAGACTTGTAGTGATCATGGTTCACAGAATTTATACATGCAGTCTGGCAGACTATGTAGAGTGAAACAAATAGAAATTTTGTTAACTTTTCACTCAAGGGGGATTGATGATGACTAAATATCTATGAGTGACTTGTCAGTATTTATCATTTGTTAGCCATGTTTTTAACTTTTTTTGAGATGAAGACTAATTAACTTGAATGACTAATTATTACATCACGGTATTTTGTATGTCATAGAAACATGCAAGAATGATTCTTGATGCTTATAATGAAAAATATGGTAAATAATAATTATACATATAAATGCATCAGGTACAATGTCTTACTTCAACACTATATTTGAGGTATATGAATTGTTATTCTGAAATAGTCAAAGTATCTGCATAATTTTGAGTTTTTCGCTGCGCAATTAGAATTGTAGTTGTGACCAATTTTTTTAAATCGTGCAACTAATCACAATCACATTTTTTTTTAATTGTTTGACAGTCCTAGAACATGTTTTTTGTTTGCTCAGTTGCAGTTCAGACAGTGTATGTGCAGCAACCAGTAACATTTTACGACCGTCCAGTTCAGATGTGCTGCCCTTCCTGTAACAAGATGGTAGTGACACATCTCTCACACAATGCAGGAGCATTGACCTGGTTGTCCTGTGGCAGCCTCTGCCTGCTGGGGTACGTTGATTTACATTCTATCCTTTCATTTTAATTCTGTCCACCCATTTCATTCTCATAGAGCAGGTGCATGCCAAGAGGCTGTGCTTGCTGAGGTGCTTTCACAGGAAACTTCCTAGTCTTATTTTTACTTATTAATATTAACACATTTTTGGTTTAAAAGCCAAGTAGGCAGAAATAAACTTCCACTGATACATCTGTTAACTTACTCCAGAAGCAGTAAGTCAGAAACACTTCGCACTTCACATTTCATATAAGGGGCAAGAGAGAATCATGGATACGAAAAATGGAAGCGCCCACATGTTTATAGTTGCTTGAAAACTGCTAGGACTCGCTTGGTTCTGCCCAGCAAATGTGACATGGTGGTCTGAGTGGCCTTCAACCACAAGCCACACTTAAAACTAAAGTGAAGGCCAGTGCTATATATATATTAATGCCAGTTGTGCAGGCATTGTGTGCAGGAAGACTGTTACTTGCTGTGAGCTGAAGATGGCACAAAAGACACTGTTTTGTCTTTTGCAGGTGTGTAGCTGGCTGCTGTTTTATCCCTTTCTGCATTGATGCTCTCCAGGATGTGGATCACTATTGTCCAAACTGTAAAGCTCTCCTTGGTACCTATAAGCGTTTGTAGGCAAAATAAAATGCTGAGTACAGATGGATGTTCAAGATTGTTCAGCACCTTTATAAGCTGTTTCTAAACTTCATGGAGATCTCTGTATGATGCTGTGTATTTTTTGTCATGAATCAGTCAAGATGTGTGTCACTAGGTTCGTTTCAATGTTAAGAATGTGCTTGAGGACTTGGGTCTAGGAAGAAGGTAAATAATTTGTCACTTGACAGGCCACATGCTCATTTTGGCCCCTTGTAGTGGTCAAATGCCATCCCTGTCTTGTTGGCTTCTGTAAATTAAGTTGCTGATGACAATGCAGCTATTTTTACCTAATTAATGTTGCACACTGTTACCTTTTTGTTAGCAGATTCAGCACAGATGTGAAGGCAGAACTGGCAGGAAAAGAGACTTGCTCTTTTTTCCTCGGGTGGGGAAGGCCTCTACAGAACTGTTGTCTATAGTCATTCGTTCTTCAGCTAAAAAAGACTCTGATCTCCAGTCTTGTCAATCTGGCACCTTTTACAAGCACTAAAATTCACTTTAATTTTTGTTTAAAGTTGCCTTTAAGAGAGAGCCAAAGAAGTCTGAAGTTTTCCCTTCCCATAGATATTTTACCAAATAGAAACAGCTCAGACTATTATGCGAAAGGGTTTCTTAACCTGGCTTTTTCATTAGTTTTTTTTTCTAATAGTCAAGGGTCTATCAATATTTCTATATCAGTATGGTCTTTCCTCCTATAATTATGTGAGCCAAATGGTAGATCCTGAACAAACCTCAATCTTTTGCTAATTGTGTATAGCATATATCCTACTTGTAAAACTGTAAAATCAAATCCAAATGTAATCGTTTTTTATACTTGGTAGTCTGATAGCCATATATTTCCATTTAGAAGATAACTTTTGTATGAAGGAGTTTTTCAGAGTATTAGATATAATTTGTACACTGATTGTTTGCAATGAAAGATGGGTTTCTGAAATCAAAATAAAACTTGAGTAAAGGTGTTAAGATGCTGGTTACAAGCTCTGAGGGACAAGTCTCTGATGCTTGTAGCAATTTATGCTTGAAACTCCAAATTAGCATCTGATCCTTGTTTAAAGTAGAGTATGATTTGATAAGGAAGGTTCAAATGTGTCTTATCTTGATTGGATGATGCCTTAGTAAAGTCTGTTAGGAGTGTAAATATAGGCTATGGTTCTAAAACTGTTAATCTATATAAGCAATAAATATTATAACTATATTCCTTAAACTGTGCCTTTTTATAAATAGTTGGAATATGACTAACTTTGAAAACACTTCAGCGTAATGTTGAAAACAGTGGCTGCTAGATAGACTAAGGATACAAATATGTATATACAGCTGATGCATTACTTACTTTTGCTAAATTGATGCTTTTTTGTTTCAGGTTTTTTAAAATGTTTAAGAGCTTTTTTCACTGTTGCAAGTTTCAGGTCTGATGTATAGCTGTACCATGAGAATTTACAACAGTGGCTACCACCTGGCAACACACAACAGTAATCTCTGGTGGATTTGTCTAATTCTGTCATTATGGTTTAATTTGTTGCTGTTTCAATTTACTACTGGACAATCACCATCCTTTCCAAAAATCTACTCTTGATAATTGAGCAGTACTGGATACTTTTGCCACTTTTTGCAGTGGTAGCTTGGAATGGTAAACTAATCAGATTTGACTATGATGAAGTATAAAACAGTATGAGTCTTTAAATACTTCACACTGCATTTACAAGGTGAACTCTCACAAATATACCAGCTGTGAGTATAAGTTATCTTCAGTCAATAAAGCTCGAGCTTGATGAACAGAGCAGTAGACAGTAGTGGCAAGAGCCCTAGATTGGGATTACTTCTGTGGAAACAAGAATGAGAAGTTATCATTACTATAGAGAAGGAAGGCCAGAAGGGACCTCAAGAGATCATCTAGTCCCACCAGGGATTGAACCTGATATTTTGGTATTTATTAGTACCACACTCTAACCAAAAGGGAAGTGTTTACATTCTGCAAGGTGTAAAGGCTGCTTTCTGTATTGCCATTTGAGCGTTGTGAAGTTAATTTTTTTCACATGGCTATTTCCAGTGTGTGCTGTATTATGATGTGCAGTGTTTCAGGGGGGTGGTTTGTATATTTTTTGCAACAGAATACCTTTCAAAAGATCAGATAAGATCAATGAATGTTTCATAGTGTATTACTTACACTGACCTCTGCAAATATTTGTCCTTATTTTGAATATTTTCACATTTTTTTAAAAAATGTTTTTTCTATGTTAGTATTGGGGATACTTTAATCAGTGGGTCTCATTTTGCAATTTTATACCAATGTACACTAACAGAGCATGAAGTGGTATAATAGTACAAGCCAGACTGTTTTGTGTGACATCCCACTGAACTCATCTGCAGTTAAGATGTCAGCGCCTTGGAGTGTTCTGCAGAATATGGGACTAGAGCTTTTGTTCAGTTTTTAAAAGTTAAAATACTTGTAAATCTGGTAGTGCAGAGGTCAAGGTATCGGGTGATAAATAGAGACTAGCATTAACATGCATATTGGTTGCCTCATGGCAAAGCATTATGTTTTTATTCTGTTTGAGCCAGAAAATCCTTGTTTAGCTCACAGTTTGAGAGAGACAGAAATGGTGAAATGCATGACATTTCTTAACTTTTGGCATTTGCTTGTATCACAAGAGGAGGTATTAATTTGCACCCCTAAGGTTGCTCCTTTCCACAAGTCTAACAGTTACTCACTTCTTGAAAATGCAAGTTTACTCCACCCTTCAAAGTGACATCATGGAAAATCTGAGTTGATAGCAGAACAGTATTTTCATAACTTGCCAGGCAAGGAGTTTGGTGTTTTGTTTTTTTTTAATGATATGTTGCATTTTCTTTGTTTTGTCGTGGAAGCAGAATAAGACTCACGGAGTGGATGAATCCTTTCAAATGTTGGATAAACTTGTTAAATCACCTGCAGACACCATCTTACTACCCATTAAATATTCCTACTTTGAGCTTTTTTCTTTGAAAAAGTATGTTTCTTGTGTAAAGTTTGAAATGGCAACAGAACAGACCAAGAAAATATTCATTGTCAAAATCAGCATAACAAAGAAATGCAGGAGATATTTTGCTACATGTAAACATCTTTGTTAGTTACTGCTGCTTTTTATACTGAATACATTTAAAATAAAACCTTTTCTTTTTTGTATAGACTAATTTCAAAACTTGTTATGAAGTGTTGCATCCATGTGTGTGAACAGGGGTTCTGTTAAAATATGGGCTAAAGATGTTACTCTTAAGATAGAAAGATGCATGTTGTCTGTCTTGGATTAAACGTCTTTAGGGAGAGTGGCATCCTCATCAAAGTTAGGATGCACACACATCCTAACTTTCAGATGTGGCTGCTTGACTTTAGGCAGCCACTGAATTTAAGATGACCTTGAATATAAGATAACCCCCCCAATAATTAAATTCTATACCTAGAAAATGTATACATTTATTATAATTTTCTTTGTATAGAAAATAATTATTTGGGGATCTTCTTTAATCCTCCCTCCTGCCCCCCACTGCTGAAGGGGGCTAGGCAGTAGGGGAAGCAGGTGGTGCTGGGCAGTCAAGTAGCTTGCCTCCTGTTTGTGCTGCCCTCCCACTACCTCTGCCCCCATCTTGCAGCCTCTGTCCACTACCTGGCCCCACTGTACCCTGCCAGCTTCTGCTCTGCCTTTGTCCTCCTTAGCCTTGCTCCAGGCCAGCAAGCTCTGTTCAAGCTGCAGTTTGGGGCATTGAGTCTAGCCCTAGCCCAGCCCCCATGGTAGCCATGCAGGCTGCATGCTGCTGCTGTGGGCTGGGCTCAGTGCCCCAGGCTGCAGCATGGACAGAGCCTGCTGGTGCAGAGCAAAGGTAAGGGGGGAGGGTTGGAGGAAGCAGAGGCTACGTAGGGGAGAAATGCAGGGATTGGGAAAGGCTGGAGGGGGTACCCAGGGACAGTTGAAGTGGGGAGGGACAAGCAGCAGCTGCTGCTAAGGCCGTGACCCTGGCTAGGGACTGGAGCCTGAGCCATCAGTCCCCATTCCCACCCTTGTATGTGATTCTAAGACAAGGGGCTTCCCCACCCATGTTAAATGGAGAAAAATCTTGTCCTAGAATCAAATAAATGTAATTTCCACTGTTCATTGATGTTATAGGTACTTCTGTATTTGGCTGCCCTACAGAAACTTCCAAAAGCTTCCTTGAGAATGAACTAGTACAATATAGTAGGTACAATGCATTCCAATAACAAAGACTTTTACGAGCAAGCAGGGAATAGCCAATATTTTGGAGGTTCTTTAGAGTACCAAAGGAAAAGCAAAGTGCAATCAGCCCAAGACTTTATGAAGCAACTGTGGGTTTACTACTCAAACTGAACTGTCTGGGGAGGGATTTCAACCTTGATGGCCAGCATCAGAACATCAAAGAGAAACTTGGGAAACCAAATTAAAAAATAGCAGCATTTTACTTGCTTACTTTAGCTATTAAGCATCTGACCAAGTGAGAGAGAGGGAATGAAGGTTGTACTACCACAATTCAAATACATTTCTGAAAATTGAAGTTTGCAGTAAAATTTTCCTGGAACTTTTGGATAATATGCTATAAAACATTTCTTGGTTATTACTTTAAAAATATGTATGTATAATGAACTTCATTATACTGGTGGTCAGTGAGCTGAAAAGAAAATTTTGACTTCATAAATTTCAGTATAAAAATATGGCTAGTAATCTGGTAAGGAAACCTTAACTTTCTTTCATGAGGATAATGATGTTATACACAACTTCTTCCAGAGATGTTAAAAGCAGTCTATTCTTTGAAGGCCTGTTATTTAACAATGTTGTAAAAATCTATTTTAAATAGCAGCCACACCTGCAAATTGACTATTATAAAACCAGAGCTATGTATTCATAGTATGTTTACAAATGAGAACTTGCATCTGTTTTGAAAAATGACTTAAAATAGCATAGGGTGGTTCTGTGTTTTATGGTGTTCGCAATGTATCCAATTTGTTCAGTTTACAGTTTGAGATTTCTAAGACCCTATACCTTCCCCTGTGATCTGGGGGTATTGGGCTTTTCCACCTGGCTCATCTGTGTATAAACCATTAATTTTCAGGATTAACTCTTCTTTGTTCCACCTGTTTAGACAGCTGACTCGGGCTGCTTATGTGTAGGTAATACAGGTGGCTTAGAATCTGAATTTAGTTAAGTTTGCTCACAATACAAACTGTACTGTCATTAGATTTGTTCCGTCATGCAAAGAGGTTCAAAGAATAACTCAGCCGAAGTTTTGCAAAGACCAGGTATGAGTAAGAATGGACAGACCATTTTTACATAGTTACTATTTATTACTTTGCTTCTGAAAGCACTTCTCTTACAGATATCTGTTGTCAAACTGTCTGTCTTCAGAGATGCAAGTAGTGCAATTTCATTAACTTAAATCATTTCTAACACATAGCTGAGCAACAGAATATTAGTGGTTAAACATACCCTGTCAAATAAAAGAAATATCTAAGTGAAGATGCTTCTATATTAGAAATTAACACTAGTTTTAACTGTATAACTTGATTTATTTTTATGTAATGCCAGTTTACCACTATTTCCTTTTGAAATTTTTTTATCCCTTCATCTCATGAGCACAGGGGGAGATACAAATTCATAATCTCAGGGTAATTTTTCAGGTGCATTTTGTGATGTGTAGCACATTACATAATGTGTCTGCTGTTGAGAATTTGACACAATTATAATACATTCTCCATTAATCCTCTGTTGGAGAATTGCTGTATTTTCTTTAAGGACATCAAAATATGTTAAGGGTTAATGACTCTGGGTGGGGAAGAGTGGGGATTTTCATGTGTTATAAAAAGTATTTAGATTTTTTTCTAATTACTTATAGTTCTCTTAGCCACTGAAGAATTTGGCTGCCTGCTCACTAAAAAAGGCTATGTGGTGTGTGGTTGGACAGCTTAAAAATAGCCATTCTGTGCGCACAATTATTTTGAGTAAAGTCTCTGGAAAAATAGTAAATCTCAGTCCAGACAGTCATTTTGTTTTGTTGCATGTGACCCTTTTTCCTTTAGTCTTATGTATATAGCTCTTCTGATTTAAGAATTCTTAAATATGATGCCAATTTTTTTCATGTAACTTTTAAAAAGTTACTGTATTTCTAAAGCGGGGGGAGGTTTATATGTGGCCCGCGGAATGGATACCAGTTAATCAAGGAATAAATGGGTACCTGGTCATTTGAATGATGACTCAAAGGCAACCAGATGTATCCTAGCCATATCACTCTACTGCATGTTGTTTATTACAATAATTAGAGTAAGGGTGGCCAGCTACCCTGAGCCACAAGTGGCAAAGGTGTTCGCTGTGTGGGGCACATGAGCTCTGAGCAGTCAGTAAGGGAGATTTGAGGAGTGCTTGACTCCCTGCATCCATCCCACTGAGTTCCTGCAAAAGGTGTTACCACCAAAAGCCAGGTTAACCCTTTACTGGCCCTGAAGGTGCCATCAAATGTAGGTCTTTGGATCCTTGTCCCTCCCCTTCCCGCCCCCCCCCACACAACTCCCACTCCCTGAGGATTGTGGGGCTGGAGAAGAGTTAACCTGGCTCTTGGAGATGACACCTGCTCCTGCAGCAATGTCCTGTTCCCACTGCAATCTATGTGGCTGCAGCAGGATGTTCTAGCCCCCTGCCTCCATTAGGCCTGTGTGAATAGGCAGCTATTCAATTCAGCTTTAGATCAGTCAATTTGGATGCCAGAGATCCGATTCGTAGCTCCAGATTGGTTTCCTGATTCGATTTGGCCAAAACAGTTCCAAAGCGATCTGGCCATAGGGTATAATGAATCAATGAAATATCTATAACTTTGGTGGTTTTTGTCTGATCTAGATAAATCTTGCAAGTGTGGTAACCGCTGCTGCGAGAATGAAGCCTGCTAAGTGTCAAGGAAAGAAGTGGAGGGGTTTGGGAGAAACTATCCTAAGTTCTTGGAAGCAAAACTCATGTTACGTGCATGTGTTGTTACGCTGCAGGGAAGGTAGCCCCTGTGGAGGTTGCAAAGCCTGGCAGCTTCCAAAGAGAGAGCTGCTAGGGGTTCAGGGAAACTGCATCCCAAATTCTTGAAAGCAAAACTCGTGTCACGTGTGTGTGTTACACTGTAGTGGAGTGAAAACTGCAGGGGTGGTCATTCCGAATGTATTCCTCCTCGGAAAACACTGCTAGGCCAAGGGTGAGGGTTGACCTAGTGGAAGGGCTTCTAGAAGGGCTGGATGTCTTTAAGTCGGCAGGCCCGGATGACCTACACCCGAGGGT
>JAGPOW010002067.1:3037019-3053806 GCA_030014935.1 Caiman crocodilus
AGTCAGAAGAAATTAAAAACTGAGATTTGACAGGGTGAGTAGTCTCATGTTGTCCAAAACACATTCTTTGCTCAGTGTTTTTGCTCATGGGCCAGCAGAGGTTCGGAGCCAGATTCACTGTTCCCTTGCAAGATGGCACTCTTTCTGTCTTCTGGGTGAGGTAAGAAACAAGTTAATCATTTGATGTATTTGGTCAGTATTGAGTGTGTATCTCCTCAGAAAAAATAGAAGAGGAAGGATGAAAAATCACAAAAGGATGGAATAACAGCCACAAATTGTTAGAGAGAAGGTTCAGGTGAGACATCAGGAAACATTACTTTACAGTAGGGGCTGCCAGGCTCTGGAATAGACTCCCAAGGGAGGTGGTACTCTCTCCTACCTTGTGGGTCTTCAGGAGGAGGCTGAGCAGATATATGGCTGGGGTGATATGACCCTGGCACCTGCTTCTGCCGAGGGCAGGGGGTCAGAACTGATGATCTGCTTAGGTCCCTTCTGACCCTAAGTACTGTGATGCTAAAAGCACATTTGTACATAAGGGCAAGTGTGATGCTATACCAGGGATTGGCAACGTTTTGGGGCAGAGTGTCAAAAACGCCCATAACTAGACTTGTAAGATGTTGGCATGCCAGGGATAGATGATGGGGGAGCTGTGAGGAGCCCGATTCTTGCTGTGGCAGTGCAGCCCCGGCCTCTTCCCCACTGTCCATCCAGAGGCATGCATGCCAAGCAAAATGCCATTGCATGCCACGCTCTGATGCTTGTGTCAGGAGGTGCCTACCCCTGTTCTTATGGTGAGCACCCATCCCTAACTGGGCAGAACAGTCCTGAAATGTAAATATCAAGTCCCAGTCCTGAGCTGAATGACTCTGGAACAGCATTTGTCATGAATTCCCCAGTCTCAACACCGTTCGATGGAAAGATAGCAACAGAGGGAGTGAGCGCTAAGCTTGGCTCTTGTAATGGCAGTGGCCAGGAGGATTCAGAGGCAGCAGTAACCAGGACTGGGACCAGCTGGGCGTAGAGGGTGGCCCTTGAGGTGGGGGTTGTGGCACAACTTGCCCCTGTGGAGCCGGTTGGGGGGCTTCCACTGCCCACCCCCATGCTCACCCTCCCGCCCCTATTGTTCTGTGTGTGCTCTGAAGGTGGTGTGGGGGCTACAACTCGTTCCCTAGGGCTGGCAGCAGCACTGACAGCATGGAGGGGGGGGTGGGAGCATGCATTCCCCCATGTGGGCTTGGGGTGAGTGGTGGGGTTGCACCACAAAACCCCTCCTCCCACTGCCCAGCTACCAGCTTCATGTGTCCCGTTTTTACTTGTTGTAAAGGTGCTCACCATACCTGTTCCATACCTATAGAGATGGACTGATAGTATAGCCCTTGGTGCAGTCCTCCCTGAATGAGCTTCAGGGACATTCAGATCTACATCACAGCTTTGTACCTGACTTGTATGAAGATCCCCTAAACCTTACATCTTAACTCACTGTGTGGATCTCCACTTTCCTGCTCTGGCCACTAGCGCCCGTTGTAGTACAGCAAACTCGGTGATAAAGATTACAGAAGTTTACTTGAGGCTGCCGGATTCAGACAGTCACTTTGGTTCTCCCTGGTGTGCCAGACTAACTACAGAGGGCCTGCATGGTGGCGGAGGGAGGATGGTGTTTGCATGCTGATTGTGAAATATCAAAGCAAAATGAATGCGTGTGTTCCCACATCCGTGTTCCCGCCACAGCATTTCCCCTAGTAAAGCCCTTGCTCTTAGAGGACTTTGTGTGCCGCTGCTTTCACATACCTCTTAGGTTTCCTGCAAATGAACAGCTATAAGATCAGCCACTGGAGCTGCACACAGGATTCTGAATGCCCTTCTACAATTACTTTTGATTTGTTGTTTCAGGATCCCAGGAGACTTTAGAGCAGGAAGCCTCCTGTATGACAGAGTGTGCTGGTGAGTAAGACAAGGTGGTATTCAGGGCTACGGCATAGTAGTGAACGGTAACTATAAAGTTTTGCCCCTCTGTATTGGGCACTGCTTTATTAGAAAGCTGATATTAATATCTGCACTGGGGTTTATTACTGCTAGGCTAGAAACACACAGGAGAACAGTGAGTAGTATTGGTGAATGAGCCTTGCAGTGCCCTGAGTGGCCACAAGTGAAATTCAATGGAGTTGGATCAGTTACAGTAATTATCAGTACAATATATGCAGAATATCTCTTCTTCCAAGTCCCAGTTTTATCTTCACATAAGCAGGTGAGGAGAAAGACCTATCTCTCTCCTGGCTGGTAGGCACAGGGCATGACTATTGCTCCTAGGGACATATTACAGCAGTAATTCTCAATCAGTGTAATGGGACCCTGGAGTGCATTGAGATACTTTCAAGGTTGCTACAGGTGCCATGCAATGTCAGCACTGTTAGGTGTGCAAACTTGATTCACAGAATTAATTCTGAGATTTTTAAATAGGAAGCCATAGTGTTAGAAACATCTAACCCGTTGTGGGCTTTCTGAGTTCTCGAAACAGAAGAATTGTCTGCTATTTTCCTGTAGTCAAAAAAGAGTGAAAATTAAAAGCTGTCAATTTCCTAAGTGTGACTTGAGTCTCCTAAGAGATGCCTTGAGTTAAAAAAAGGTTGTCAACCACTGCTTTATAGACCCCAGGGTATATGGCCTACTTAATTCATGGTTTCACAATCGTGAAAACCATGTGGATTTTGTGGAAACCACAAAAACTGGTGACCTCCATAATCACTATGAAAAATGGCATTGGCAACAATTTCTCAGGAAATCAACCAAAAAACCCCCGAACTTACTAAAAATAAAATGCTGGCTCAGGAGTCAGCAGTCCTCGCTCCTGCTGTCGGCTGGCGAAGCATCACGGACAGCAGCCAAGATGTCACCTGCCACCTTATGCCTCTCCGTCAATCAGTGCTGATGAGAAGGGCCACATTAAGGGCAACCAGCAGTCAAGATGGCAGCTGCCCCCTCGCCCCTCCTCCCCCTGGGAGGCTCTCTACCAATCAGCGCCAAGGCGTGAGATCACAGTGAAATGGCTGTGAAATTGGTTCTTTTAGCCTTGATCAAACTGCAAAAATTGCTTTTTTTCACTATGAGTTATGTAGGCCTCTAGATATAATTCATTGGCTCTGGGGTATGGTCAGTAACCTCAGCCTCACATTGGCAGCTGCTGCTTTAGTGTGCGCTGCTCCTTTTCTGAGTTACAGGAAGGGAAGCCAGGAAGTCCTGTGCTCCCACAGCTCCCCTTTCCTCTCGCCCAAGCTGTAGGCTGCCCTAGCCAGTGTGGTGAGAAGCCCTTTGCTTCCCCAACTGCAACATGCCTAAGAACGCTTTTATCTCAGAAAGGCTTGGAAGCTTGCGCAGGCAGAGACAGTGGTAAGGGAGGGCAGCTACACAGTGCAGAAAGTGTTGTGCCGGTTTTTGCAGGCAGAAGAGAACACCGTAGCCAAACTTTCCACTTCTGCCTTAAAGTGGTCCCACTGCTAGAGATGGTGCTCGACTCTGATCTTTTAGAGGCTGCATGATTGTCACCCTTTGATATACTGTGGCCACCTGAAATTTTAGGATCAGCAGGGGTATCGTTTTGATCCTCCACCCGTTAAATCACAGGTCCCTATCACTTTATTTCCTTTGACTATAGCCATATAGAGTGAAGACAAATACTTCAGCCCTTCAGACAGTCTCTTCTTTAGGGGGTAACGCTACCCAGACACAAGGCTAATCCTTACAGTTAAGTAGCTGTTTTCAACAGCATGCTTTGTAAGGGACTGCAGTGAAATGGGACTACTTTCCCTGTTTTGTGTTCAGTGAGAAATAACTACACAAGCTGAAAGCCAATCCATACACGTAGATGGCTGTTTATAGCCAAGCTCTCTTATTATTTGAACTGTCTCATGCATCACATATCTGTGAAACAGTTTAGTTGAAGTTTATAGCATAAAAACAGCTAATGTCTCCAGGAGGGAGGAAAGGGTTAACACTTGCACAGCTCAAAAAATCCACCCCCAGGTTTGATTGTTTGTTTTCCCACTGTTTGTTTCCTACCTTTTGAAAACGTAAGTAATGTGGCCATACATAAATCGTATCCCTTGCCCTATAGGGTGAGATGTACTAAACACCACGGTGGAAAAACATGTAATAGCAGACATTACAAGATGCAACTTATTTTTTTAGGCTGATTCCACTCAAAGGAATGCAGTGAATAATTCAGAACATAATATACAGACTCTGACTTCAGGTTTAATTATAACTCCACACTGGATCACTGAAGATCTGGGAAATGATTTCCCACTCTACTATGCCACTATACACTATGCCACAAACATGATTTCAGAAGACTAATTTCTGATTGATACTTGTATCAGAGGAATCTAGCCCCTTTCTGCTTGTCCTATAAACCTAATTTCCATCAGTAAAGGGTAGAAAGGATAAAGTTGAATGTATGCCCTGAAATCCAAATATCATTCTTGACTTACCTTTTGGTGCCCCAGAGTAAGCCAAAAAGTCTCGGGCTTGGTTCTGACTTAGAAATCACTCAACAGTTCATTTGTTAATGGAGATGCAGTTCACAGCACATGTATGAAATGAAAACTGTAAAGTCTTTGCTTTGGATTGTAGTCAACAAGAAGTGGTAGGGGAGGGAGGCAAGGAGGATGTCATGCCTTCCAGCCCCTGCATACTACTGCTGTTATTAGATTTTTACAGCCTCAGGAACTTTGCTGTTACAAAATTGTGGCTGGTCTCTGAAAATGTGCATGGGATCAGGGAGGGGAACTTCTCTTCCCTTTATCCTCCAGAAAGGATCCACAGAGCTGGGGTGAGTGGGAACTGTTGGGTGCTTTCATGCTTTTGAAAACCTGGCTGGTCACTTCTTAGATGCCTTGAATGGCCCAAATCTACAAATGTAGCCTTGATTTTTCTGAGACAATACACCAGCTCCTAAATGGCTTTCTGTGTGCTTGTTTCCTAGGACACAGCACCTTGCAATTCCATAAAGGCTCCAGATATATCTATAGGTATTCTACAGCCACCAACACATTCCTTCAGGGATCCATTTACAAAAGGAGTGGTGTTTCCCTTGAGAGCACAGTGATCCTTGAACCACTAGCAAAGTGCCATATGGTCTTAAAAGTAAGTATTTTCATGAATTCTGCAAGTGCTTCAATGACTGGAATTAATTAGCACAGAGCACTGCTACTCTGTAGGGTGACTGCTGCGTTTGAACCAGTGGAAATCTGCAATTAAAACAATAATGACAAAACACTGTGACTGGTTATGAGAACTGCAGAATTGCTTGGATGTTTCACTGCTTCTAATTAAACAATAAGAAGCTTTTTAAGGGCTGAATAATAGAAACCAGCTCCTTTCCTGAGTGAAATGAGCATTTTGCCTGTTGACTATATGAAGTGCAGAACTGGAGATGAAGGTAACTGCTTCGAAAAGGGCTAGGTGATTTTTTTTTTTAAATCACTTTCATATCTGCAACAGTAATTTAAATATAGCAGCAGCTTTTTTTTTAAAGAGACCTTTAGAAGCTTCTGTGAGTTGTTCGACGTAAGCCTTTTGTTACAGTTTAGAATCCAGGGGTCTCCTAATGCTGCTATTGAACTTGATGGGTAAAGGAGACCAGAGACTTGAATTGCATAGTTCATCCTGACTTGTGGTCTGCTGTAGGCCAAATTCAGTCTGAGCATTATGAATAGGTGCCCAACAAGAGAAGTATGAAACAATAATCTATCCATATCTATCTGGGCTTCCTTTCATATTCATAGACTGGTTAATTCAGAGGTTTCCTGTAGCAAAGCCATGAAGAGGCTTACTGGCACGAGACTAGTTTAGGGGAGTAGTTCAAGGTTTGAGGCATATCTGCTTTTCCTTTGCTCAGGAATATTGATAATGTTCCTGCTCAAATTATATCCTTTTCTTCTAACTGCGTTATCTAGCCACCTGGGAACTGGGTCCTAGTGGGCAAGACTTGGGGAGTTTGTGTGTGAAGAGGCTCTTAGCTGGAATAAGGAAGCATGAGTTGCTTTTTTGGTATGTGGGTGTTTAGTGACTCAGATCCCACAGAGGAACGATGCACAAAAATGTACTTCAAGAAGAGACTGCACCTCAACCAACAAATTACATGAAGGGTGAATTGGCTCCCCACCTCGTCACCCTTCAGGAACTGCTCCAAGGCTTTTCCTAAATTGACCCTGACAATGCCACCTGTGTAAGGGTAATTGGCTGAAGCTTCCATGATCCCATCTTGCCACTTGTGAGGGGTGAAAGCTGGCAAGCTACAGGAGATACCAAAGCTTTCAAAATCACCCTGCAGCACCAGCAGCCATACTCAACACCTCACAGCTCTAGTTTGACATAAGGGGCCTTATAACTATTTGGTCCCTGGTGGCAACACCATGTGATTCAGTATCTGTCTTGAGATTTGCAACAACTGTTAAAACAAGGTAGTGACCCGTGGTCAAACCTCCTTGGGTGCCAACAAGAAAGGCCCACCTTGCCAACTTCCTTCCAGGTTCCGGTTGGTAATCGGACAACTTCTCAGTGTCTGAGCAAATCACGCCACAGCCCTGAAGCAACTTCCCTTCCAAATATGACATGGTGGTTTCGAGAGGATGTGATTGAAATGCCAGGAAAATATCTGCTTTTTACTCAACTCAGCAGTAAATGCAGTAAGACATGGTTTCTCACTGTCCGCAGCTTCTGCTTTTAACTGCAACACAAAACAGACAGTCTCCAAGGTGTGCAGTAATCTGTCCTGACCCTAGTTAGTTAGAGCTGAGGTTTTTGAGTTAAAGCTGAAACAATTCATACTTTTTGGTCTAGAGGTACCTACTTCCTGGCACATCAGCCAAAATAGCTGTCATACTTGCTTTGCCTCTGTAGCAGTGTATTTTGTTTGAAGAACTGTGTCTAGCCAACTGTGTCTTTTTTTTTTTTATCTGCAAAGTAGGATGTCCCTTTCTATCTGAAAATTAAATATAGCTTGTATAAAATGCTGTAGGGCCTGACCCTACAGCATTTATTTACTTACACATCAGACAAGCAATCTCCAGAAATTAATCATACATATGTGAGTTGTCCCAAAGACTTCAGTCAGCCTGTTTGTGTCTTGTTTAGTGTTGACTTCATGAGTAAAGGCTGCAAAATTAAGCCTCTGCTTAATGTTTTTTTTATATGCCTAGGTCCTTGTGTGAATTTAAGCTTCTTAGTCCCTGTTGACAATGGTATTTGCTGTATTGGTATTTTCTTTCCTAGATGCAAGATGTACAGATAAAGAAGACACAGGCATCCAGAGAAGATCCACTGAAAGGAATAGATAGTTTAAGGTAAAATGATCCCTCATCTGGCTCAGTTCCAGGTGTTTTTGAAACTACATGGCTTTGCAACAGCTTGTTAACATTTCCCTGATATTTCTTTCTTCACATAATTTTTAACTGAGAAAAAAGATAGGGATCAGATCTCCACTAGCAAAATCATTAAGAGCCATTCAGTTTAAAAAATCAGGTCTACCTTCTAGGCCTCTCATGTAGAGACATACCTGCAATGGACAGTACAAATTACAGCATGTGCAAATTGTCAGGAGCATTGCTGGTTTGTGATGTGCAGATACGTGGTTTGTGCTTATGACTGTGATGGCTACAGGACCAGACAAGATCCAGAGTCCTTGAACTTTGAAAATGTGTCTCCAAAGTTGTAATCTTGGAGAAGATCAATATTTCTCACGAAGCAAATTTGCTTTGTGTTCTTCCACAACATTTAAAGGGCATTTATTTTTCAAGTGTCAGCTTCTCCCCTTTATATTTTAGGAGCTCATTCATAACATGCTGTCACTCTGGCTAAGGTACAGACACTTGTGGGGGTGTCTGTACAATAAGGGCTTGACGAGCCTTGGAGGATTGGTATTTTCCCAGAGATCTAATGCTCCTTGTTTCACCAAGAAAAGCTGTTCTGTTGTCTGGTCTGGCTGAGTTTGGTAATCTCCCTGCATTGTCTTGCTGCTTGGATTCCCAGCCTTTAAACACTGAGATCTGTATCAGGCCCTCAACAAAGATAATTGGCTCAGTGCAGAGGGTCAGAAAGAGCAAGTTTTGAGCAATTTTTTTGTATTCATTAGGAAAACCTTTTATTCCACAATACAAGCCCTGATATCAGAGTTCAAATAATTTGGGACACAGATGCATCTTCAAGGGGTTCTCTGTAGAGATAAGGGCAGTTATGTCAATTGTTCTGTGCAAGGAAGAAAAATGCAGAAGATGAAGCAGGCAAAGATAGTATTCACTGAAGTTTGGCTGCTCAAAATAATTATTCATACCAGCAAACCTTATTAGCATTCTCTTCAGCCTACTGCATATATGCTGGGGTCTAGCCTGCCTTCTATAGATGCCTGCAGTTTCCACTGAAGCTAGTATGGGTCACAATGGTATATTATTGGGAGAAACCCATACTCCATGCACATAGTCATTTACCTTCTACGAAGACTTTATCTGGGTGTTGTTCCATAAAAGAGTTTTTCTCCTGAAGCAACATTTTGTCCTCAGTGATCAGATGAATAGGTCAGTTTGAAGGTAAGGAGCAAAGCAAATGTATTGTCTGCTGTAGAAGCAGACTGGTCACTGGACTACAGTAAATCCTCTTCCTTGGGGCATCCCTGTGCATGTTATTTCCTTTCATAGTCAGAGGAATTCCTGATAAACAAAAACCAATGTTTTAATACCGCAGCTGTATTCAGTATTCCAAAGACTAGGTTGAAGGGACCCACTGGGATAGGCAACAAGGATGGATGCGTAATTTCAGTAATGGTGGCCAGGTCTATGTAAATAGCACAGAAGGAACAGATCTACAATCCTGAGGGGAAGCAGCAATTGTTCTCTTTTCTGCATCTATCCTAGTTGTGGAAGGCTTGCAAACATTAGAGGAAAAGACAAAGTCAGTATGCAGCTGAGTCACAGACACTGTGGCCCAAGACCTACTACATCACAAGAAGATTCCCCATTAAATGGAATTACTGTCTCCAGTTAAGCAAGAACCACTGCCATTAAACATAATAATTAGCCTTAAATAAATTCCCAGGGAGCTGTCCTGATTAAGTAGGTTCTAATTAAATAGAGCCTCCATGTTTCATAGCAATTATTTTAATGGATGCTTTAAAGGGCTTGTAAGGAACAAGATCAACTTGTGACATAAAAAGGAGCAGTTATAAAGTGTGAGGTATGTTTTTGGAGCCAGATATTCCCACTGGAAGGGAAATGCCAAGTAAAAAAATTTGAAGTCCATTAAGGTTCATAAATTCTTCTTGCAGCTCAAATCTCACCAAAGCAATTGTAACTTACCTAATTGCAGGGAAGTACTAGAGCGGCATCCTCTTCACTTTTCTTTCCATGAGGGGAAAGTTTTAACAATCTGCCCACTGAGGAGTGAACAGACCTGGGCACTGAACATCAAACGGGGCATTCTCAGCGTACTTCAGACTGCGCGTGCACCCACTGCCGATGGAATCGTCGAAGAGGTGAGTGCTGTTGCACTCCAGGCTGGCTTTCAGCTGTTGTGGGTATCATGTCGATGTCCTTTTTAATGAGCAAAAGTTGTTGCCACTTGATGGCTGGTGAGCATCCACTAGCGGTCTCTTTCTTAGTGGACACATCAGAAAATTGACTCTTACTTGTATTTTTGTCAGAAATCTAAGCGCAGATGGCTTAGCTACTACCTACCTACCCTAAAGAGTGGATCTTTCTTCTTGTGGTATAGAGCAGGGTACAGTGGTGTGAGGATGGGCATGTTATACCTGCTTAGTAGGGCTGTGCAAAGCTTCGGTCCCTGATTAGATTTGGCCAGATTCAGTGGCTGAATCTCTGAATTGAATCGCAAATCCCTTTAATCTCTTTGAATCCATTTGGGGAGATTTGGAAAGATTAGGAAATTCAGACAAAGACACAGCTTTAAATGTTTTTTCTACATTCCTCAAGGTACCAGATTACTTGTGAATGCTCCAGTGCTGGGACAGATGGTACGTCCCACAGGGGCATGGGGGGCTCCCCGGCGCGCTTAGCAGCAAACCCAGAAGTGGACCAGAAGCACTTCAGTTGACTTCCAGTCCACTTCTGGGTCCTCCAGGGAGTGCACTAGGGCCCCTCCTCCCCGTACGTCCTAGCTCGGGGACTGGTGCCTCCTGGGTTGGGGGGGGAGGCACCTAGGGTCCCCCCGTGACTGATTGCCGAGCTGGATTTTCAAGGCTTTCACTTGAACATCATCCAAATAGTACTTTTAAAACCTAAGGTAAAGTTCTGTTCTGCAATATTGTTTTAAGTTATTGTTACCTACTAGAGCTGGTGAGTTTATATGAGTGCAACAGAGCTCTTGTCATGTGGCCCTGCATGCTGTCTGGAGAAGGACCAAGGTGTTAAAATAAAGGAATGATCCAGCATCTGCTTTTAAGCAAGTTATCTGGTCCAAAATCTTTCAGATTACTATTAAATCAACCAACCAACCCGGACTTATGTAAAATGCAGCATTTCACCAAGGCATTTCAAATGACTGTACATGCCAGGCCACAGCTCAAGCATTGCAAAGGAAAATTTAGTTCTTGTGCAAATTAATTATTTTTAGTAGCAGTAATGATATGTAACTACTCTGCATTGTGTGCATGTGCATAAATATTATATTTGTCTAGTTATTGCATGTTTGTTACTAGGTGGACATTCTGGGAAAATGCCCAACCAAATATCAGCAAAAAGGCCCTATTCTTTTGAAGACGAGAGACTTAAACCTGTGTTCTCACCGGTATTCAGGTTTTACCTCCTTGCAGTCCATTGCTCTACCTGGCACAGTGGTAAGTGTGGAGAGTTGGTCCTACCATGAATCCTTCCAACTATTATCTCTCTGTAGGTATTAAGAGCCACGTCTGCTTCTACAGGACTGTGTTTCTAATAATCAAAATATTTCCATCAATTTAAATGAAAGCTGATTGAATGGTATCTTACGCTCAGTTTCAACTCATATGTTTTCACCCATCTCTGAATCCTCAGGAATAAAGCCATGAACATGGTGTTTCAGATAATATCAGATAGACACTGTGAAAAATCCACATGAGGCAGGGGATCCATTTGCAGCAGTACAAATAGCAGCAGCATAAATTTGTGCCACTACTTTGTGCTGTAGTGCACGCCCCTGCCCATGCGCTTTGCAGCAGAACATATTGTCCCATTGCTGTATGTGCTTTGGGGGGCTGGCTGGGGTACAGAGTGCCTCCATGTGGAGCTAGCCGGGAGGCAGCCCCACACAGAAGCACCCTGTGCCCCAGCCAGCTGAGGAGCAGCACTTGGGTAAGCAGGCAACCCAGGGCTGCCTGTTCCTCCGTCTCCATCTGTGTTTATCCCAGCACATGTCTCTTTGGCATTCTTTGTGCTGCTTTTTTCTTTGGGGTTTTTGGGGTTTTTTTGCTACTGGGAAATCCCAAAGGCATATTTTGCCCCAGCACTGCAAATTAGCAGCAGCATGCATGGTTTAATTTGCAACACTTATGGTTTGTGGTGCCACAAACTGTACGTGTCTGCATGTCCGGATCTGGTTGATGGGCAAATTCCCATAACCATGCATGTGTGGTCTACAGTGCTGCAAACTGCGTCTGCCACACCTGCATACATTTACTGTGCCGCTAAATTGCAGTGCAGCGTGTTCTTCTGACACCCTGAGATCCTGGTGTAAAAAAAAAAAACATGCAAAAAAAATTGTGGTGCAGCGCACACAGCTGCAGCATTGCACTGCCTGAAACCAGAGCATGGCTGGCCACATCCACTCTCAGGCTGCTGGCCAGGTTCTGCGCGCCTGGATTGCCACCATTGCAGCCACAGAAGGCCCCCAGAGCCTCAGATAATGGTGCCCAATTGCCCCGGGGGTAATTTGCCTTATGCCAGAGCAGCATACAGGGGTGTGCCCCAGGACAACTAGCAGTGGCACAAATGTGTCACAGCTATTTGTCTCTGGGGAAACGCACATTCCCGGTCACGGCAACACACCCTGTATGTCTTTTTGTTTTGTTTGTTTTGGGATTTTTTTTGTGTGCTATGGACGTGATAAAACAAAAACAGCATGTTCCATACGTGCATGCAGCTTTAACTCTGCCTTGGTAAGAGTATGCATTACACTAAAGTAATTAATGCCTTGTTCTCTTTTGACTATATTATCATGATCTGTTCATCATCTAATGTGCAGGCGAGATGGTTCATAGTCAACTTTTCAATTAATCTGGACTTTTTGGAGGATTTATCCTCACTGTTTGCAGGTAGTAGAAGAGGCAGCTGTTCAGTACTTCTTTCATCCTCACTGTTCAGAGGGAGGTCCCATGTATTATACATGACATGCCATTCAATCCATGCAGTGAATGCAACAGGGTCTTTTGGACTCCTTCCTCCTTGACTACTTATCTCTGCTTTTTTTTGCTACATCCTATTCTGAAGTGACTGACAAAGGTCCTTTGGAATGGAAATATTTAAGCAACCTCTATAGCAGATAAGATCTAAACTGATGACATCTCCATGTGTGTGAAAAGTCCTTTGCTAATAATGCACATTTGTGCTGTGTGCCAACTCATTACTCATATGACCGGTAAACAAATAATATATGAAAGAACTTGATTGCTGAATTGATTTAATTCCTAGAGTACATAATACATAAAGAATATTTGAAAGTAAAATATTTGACAATAGCACTAAAAGTGGGGAAGTATTACTCTAAGTTACTAAAAGCTGTTTTGAAAATGTAACACATCACTGAGTACAATCAGTGTACATGTCACTGCTTTTTAAAATGCTAACAACAGAAATAAGTCAAACAACTTACTGTATCTGCTGACTTTCAGATAGCCTTTTTTTTCTATTCAGATTTCCACTCGCAAAAGAGACCTGGTTAACGCTGGTGTGTTAGACAATTAAATATAATGAGTCTGTTGCATAATGAGCTTGTGCATGTATTATTGCCACCTCTTGCAAATCATGAAAGACCTAGCAGGCTGCAGAGCTGGTATCTGTGTTTCATAGAAAGAATGGTGTCGGTGGCCATTGGTCACAAAGATTTTCTCTAAAGTGTTTTTTGTTTTTTTCAGTCCCAGCAGCAGCTCCTGTCTTCCAAATTGGAATGTGTTCAGAGCTTTAAAGAAGCAATCCTGGCAGAGGCCAAATGTACTGAGTCCAATCTCCTTACCCCTTTCTCTAGGAAGGGCAGTGGAGCAAAGACACAGACACAGTCTGCACTAAAACTACTTCAAGTAGAGGCAGCGACCTTGTACCAGAAAGGTATTAAATGACTTCCTGGAAAAGTTTTTAATTGCATTTCACCTGTCTGCTGTAAGAACTTGCATTGTGCCAGCACTTTCCTTTTACATGTGACCGTGTGGAAAAGGAAACTTGTATTCTGGGCTGCTCCTTACTGCCTACTCTGGGACACAAGGCCCTGTGTGCTTCGTACCTGCAGGAGGAGTTGAATCTGAAGTGTGGATAAGGCAGGTATCTACCAGAGAGATTCCTTGCATCTGACTTCCTGCATAGCAGAACTCTACTCCAGGTCTTTCAAAGACCTTGACTTTCAGCAATGACTCAATCACCTTCCAAATGCATATATTCCTTCTGCAGTGGCTGAGTGCTACTCCGACCATTATTAATGCGCACTCCCTAATATAAAGCAAGTCCCAGGGGGGCTCAAAGGAGTGTGCATTGTAATGTTTCTATTTCCTTATTACTCACTCATCTCTGAGTGAATCTGAACTATAGCAGAATAAATTTGCTGAAGCCTTTGGAAGCTTTTCCTGAGTGAAGACTGACAGTTGAGATCAAAATATTGGAAACCATTTAATTTTATCTACGCACACTTCCAAGCAAAGTGTTATTTTCGTTTCTAAAAAAAATCTTAAGTTTCCCAGACTTTAGTTTGTTAATATCTATCCAGAGACAAAATGTCAAGGTCTTTACCACTCACCGTTTAAAACTGAAGATTCCAATAACGTGTTTGTTTATATACCAAAAATTGCCACTAAATTTGCTGGGACTTCAGGCCTGCATGGTCAGTCAGTAAATGGGTGTGTTAGAACAAGGAGTGCTGAAAGCAGGTTGATAAGGCTGTGATCATGAGAGAAACTATTGAAAAAACATGTGATTTGTTTGTGTGTTGAAATAAAAGAAAAAAAATAAATCACATGTTCCTGTTATTTCTGTCTTCCAGGATACATGCCCCTTTCAGCCCTGATTGAGCAGTGTACTTTAACACAGACCTCACTATAATGCATGTGACCACATCTCTTGACCCTCAAGGAAGGCAGTCACATGCTCAATTTAGACATACATTTTGAATGCTTGCTGTCTTGACATCCATCAGGGTAGTCCTTCCTATTATTTGACTTCAGTCATAGGAAATGATGCATAGTTTGTTTTTTCCTTTTTTCAGTGGACTGCAAGGATCTGTATGTGAGTGATATCCTATATGAAAAGGAAGAACCTGAGAGGCAACCTACAGAAAAAGATGTGGCTGAAATAGTGCAAAAGCTCTGCCTGGCACATAGCATGAGTTTTGAGGTATCCTGTTTTCAGATAAAATCTGTCCCATGTTTTTTAGTTAAATAAGTAACCACTCAGTGCCATGATGCATACCTCCAGGACATCACCCGTGCTTTTCATTTTGTTTTAACATAATAATTCCACAGTATCAAAGCCTCAGTAGACAAATGGACACAGACCCAGGGTTCAGGACACTTAGAATTTTCTTGTTTATTATAGTACACCCCAAGAGGTCCCGCTCGAGATCTGAGCCCTGGTGCGTTAAAGGCTGTACAAGCATAAAGGAGAAACTTTAGAAGACTAGTCCAAGTTGAAATCAGAAATAGTGCACAAGTATAATAAGCAAGAGGAAGAAAAAAGAAACGAGTGAGGGCAACAAGATTACATGGGTTCATAAATCTACTTACTATATGGCTTGATGGTTCCAAATAATTTGAAACCATTTTTTAAATATGAAAACAGCCACTTTAAACTGAGACTAGTCATTGTTAACTGGCTAACTTCCTGCAGGTTTCCCTCCCTGCTTCTGCCACAGACTTCCTTTGTACATTGAGGCAAGTCATTCAAGCTGTCTGCTTCTGAGTTCGTCATCTGTAAACCACAGTATGGTTGCATTTTGATCATAGACATGGCTTGAAATGTTTTTTCTACATACCTCATGGTACCAGATGCAGCTCATGAACTCTGTGATGGTGGGGCAGATGGAGCGTCCCACAGGAGCATGGGGGTTCCCCCAGCGTGCTCTGCAGTGAACCTGGAAGTGGACTGCTAGCCCCGCCCCTGGGCCGCCCCCAGCCTAGCAATTGGCTACAGGGATACCCAGTTGCTAAACCAGGGGAAATGCGGGGGGCGGCCCATGCACTCCCCAGTGGACCCAGAAGTACTTCTGGTCCACTGTCAGGTCTGCTGCTGAGCATGTTGGGGACCCCCCCCAACACACACACGTGCACTCCTGTGGGACGCTCCACCTGCCCCACCACCTCGGCGTTCACGAGTCGCCTGCTACCTTAAGGAATGTAAAAAAAACATTTAAAGCCGTGTCTATGTCTGAATCGCCAAATCTCTCCGAATCGATTCGGAGGGTTCCAATTTGATTCAGAGAGATTAACAGGTCTCCTGGTTTTGATTCAGATTCAGAGATTCAGCCACCAAATTGGCCCAAATCTTCACTGAATCAAATCAGGGACCAAAGCTTTGCACAGACTTAGTAACGAGTGGTAGCAGTATATATTGAAGGGCCCAATCCTTGAAGTCAGACCCTTATATAAAGTAAAGCTGGGAAAAATTCTTTGGCAAATAATAAGTTCACAGAAAAATCTAGTGTGGGTGAAGAGAAACAGGGCAAATATTGGAAAATGTTAAAACATTTCATGTTAATACTTTTCAAATGAAACTTTTTATTTTAGAAAAGTTTAAATGAAACTTTTTAGGGTTTTTTAATGGCATTTTCATTTAGAAAGTGAGAAATAAAAGGGGGAAACTGAAGGATTCAAAAGGGTAAAATAACCCAGGTGTGAAAAGCACAGCATTTAATTTTGTGTTGATGTGAGACAAAATGTGTTCTTTTTTTCCTCCCAGTTTGGCCAGTCAATCAAAATCCATGTTTGCACAGTCATAATGAAAAGACACTTGTTGTCTCCAAGGTATTTACAACACAGAGCTTGCAGTTTCTAATCACCCAAATTTAATAATATGGACCCTTTTCTCATTGTTAATCACCCTAGCTCTTGGCTACTATAATATAAATTAAGTACTTCTCTGACTAGCACAGGCCAGAGGAGATTTTGGCTCCATCAGCCCAGTTTTGTAAGGCATGGATCTCAACAGGAGCATTAGGGGTGTTTAATAGGGCTGCGCGAGGCTTTGGACAGAGCTTTGGATCCAGAGAATCTGCAGAAGCAGCACATCCACGTCGAAGCACTGGCCTTGTTAGGCTTCCTGAAGCGGTTCAGAGCTCCCAAAGAGCTTCAGAGCCACCTCAAAGCTGCCTCGGAGATCCGGCCATAGGGTATAATGGGGAAAAAATGCAATATCTATAACTTTTTTTTTTGTCTGATTTGGATGAAATTTTCAGGGATGGTGGGCTCTGTGGAGAGGATGAGGCCTGCCAAGTTTCAAGAAGATTGGTGCAGGGGTTTGTGGGGAACTGCCCCTCAAGCTGCAGACAAGCAAAACTTGTGCCATGGGTGCTGTAGGACTGACTGTCTCTGTCTTGGGGCGGGGAGGGGAGAC
>JAGPOW010002067.1:3053906-3095836 GCA_030014935.1 Caiman crocodilus
GCTGCAGGCCTGGCTGCTAAGGTACTGTGCTATCAGTCACCAATCAATCATGATTCACTCAGGGACCGGGGACTTGGGGACCAGCTCAATGCACAGGACCTAGCTACTACATAATGATTTAACGAGCATCAGGAAGTGCCTACAAAACCAGACTAAGGAGAGGAAAGAATTAATACAGACAGTCAACTGCCCCAAGACAAAGACAGTCTTGGCATGAGTTTTGTCTGTCAGCAGCTAGGGGTGCAGGGCCCCAGAACCCCCTGCACTGATCTCCTCCACAGCTGGCAGGTGTCATGGCCACAGCAGGGGCCACCGTCCCTGCATCTGTCATTCTGCTGCGCCTTAATACACACAAGGTCACGCATCGCATGAGTTTTGCTTGTCTGCATCTTGAGGTGCAATTCCCCACAAACCTCTGCATCTATCTCCTTGAAACATGGCAGGTTTCATACTCTCAGGAGAGGCTACCATCCTTGCAATTTTCATCCAAATCAAACAAAAAACAACAAAGTTATAGATATTTCACTGATTCCCCCATTATACCCTATGGCCAGATCTCCGAGGCAGCTCTGAAACTTCAGAGCCGCTTCGGTTGGATCAAAGTGGAAACCCGGTCTGGAGCTCCAGATCAGATCACGGCCGTCCAAAGTGGCCGGATCGGATCCCTGCCGACTTGCACAGGCCTAGTGTTTATTCCCCAGCACTGCTCTGTTTCTTCTTTCATCTGGCAATATCTGTTCATTCTGTGCTCCTCAGACTAGATTTATCCCTTCAAAACTTTTTGTACATTTCATGAAAAACCACTCCTGTAGAATCTAGATGTTTGTGGTAAATTCTAGTGCCAAAACTATTAAATTCACTAATTTCTAGAGTGAACTTGCTTGTTAGCTGACTGCACACCTTGAGAAATAGGAGTTTTCTTACTCCTCACCAGAAGCATTTTAAAGAGTAAATGTGTTTTAAATAAGGGAGGAATATCCTGCAGGTCTCAGACTGGAGCATGGGCAAGCTAGACCCCCATCCTACTTCCTCCACTGTAGCCTACACCGTGTCCAACATCAGTGAGGGAGTTGTCCATTTGCTATTCATTCAGCCTTTGACTTCTTTGTAGCATGTCAGCAGTGCAGTAGTATAGTCGGTATCTGTTTGTGATTTCTGTAAGGTAGGTCCAGTGGGACGCACACTGGGATCATCAGTTCTCCTTCTGTCTGAGACACAGGACAGTCAACAATTGATGATGTTTAATCACTGCTGACCTGAGGTGAATTGGGACCTGAAATTGAGGTGAATTGGGTGAATTGCAATTGGTGAATTGGGACCTCAGCAGTAACCTGAAAGAGACAGTCTCCATATTCCAATCATCCTTCATTTCCTACCAAGCATTAATGAGAATAAGATGTAAATACAAAGCCAAGAAAATGTGCTAGGTTGAACGCTGCTTGTGTCAAACATACAGGGAGGAACAGCACAGTGTAGCTGGAAAGCACTGGGCTGGGATTCAGAGCCATGCTTTTGCTATTGATCTGCTATCTGACCTTGAACAAGTGACTTCCCCTCTGTGTTGTGGCTTCTCTTTCCCTTTGACTGTCTTTTCTCCCTAGATCAGTGTTGCTCAAACTTTTTGGCCCTGTGGGGTCTGTTTGTGGGCCAGATGAAGCCCTGGGGCCCAAGACTGCTCCCTCCTGTCCTCCACGCACCAGGATTGGATCCTGGAATTGCAATGGGATCAGGTACCAGATCTAGAGGGCAGGGCCAGACACAGGCATGAGTGAACTGGGTGGCCTTCCAAGGCCTAGGCAGAAAGGGGGCCTGAAAATGGTAGTTTTAAAATTATTATTATTATCATTATCTCTGGCAAAGGGGAGATCAATACTAAAAGTTTGCCCGGGGCCACCAGGAGTCTAAGTACGGTGCTGCCAGCATGAAGAACCCAGGGCTCCTCACAGGTCTGAAAATGTAGTGCCAGGAGCGGTAGCATCACACCCCTGTTCCCCTATTTCTGGATCAGTGGAGGAGACCTATGGGCTGGATAACATGATGCCGTGAGCCAAATCTGGCCCATGGGCTGGAGGTTGAGCACCTCTGCTCTACATCATTAGCTCTTCGGAGCAATGACTGTCCTTTTACAATGTTTGTGAGCAGTGCCTTGCTTTGTGGCAGCTTCTGGTTGCTGCTGGAAAACAAACAATGATAGGTAGTGAAATATAACCCTATATGTCAGTCTGTTCCATTCAGGATCCAGTTCAAAGAAGAAAAATTGCCCTTAGCTTTTTGACAGGTGGGAACATAATAGGAGGTGGAGCGCAAGCCTTGAAGGCAACTCTGGCAATAATTGTAGAACCCACCTCTGCATTCATACAGTGGATGAACATATCAACTCTCCTGATTCTGGTCAGTGGTTAATGAGCATGTCATTAATGCAGGGGTTTAGGTTGTAGCCGTGTTGGTCTAAGGACATAGGCAGCCAAGGTTCCTTGGGTGAATTTGATATCTTTTATTAGACCAACCCAAATAGTTGGAGAATAGTTATTAAGGACAAAGGGTTTTTGAACCCAAAAGCTTGCTTAATAAATATTCTCCAACTATTTGGGTTGGTCTGATAAAAGATATCAAATTCACCCAAGGAACCTTGGCTGCCTATGTCATTAATACAGGCACTTTTGTAATGTGGTGTGAAACTCAGGGAAAAGGTCAGGGGAGAGTTCACATGCATAACAACTGAAACAGAGGACTCCAAGTCAACCATGCTTAGTCACAACTCCTCTAGTTACTCCCAGCTTATTAGATGGCCATAATAGTTTGACCCTTATATCACAGCCTAACAAAGACTTCTAAGTGATGGTAGAGCTGGAGAGAGGAAAGGAGGGTTGTGGAGGTCATTTTTATGTACGATGGACTTCCTGAGCTGAGATATAAAAGGTTGTGCTGTCCCTCTAGCTAGATATCTGGAAGCTAACTGTGGTTGTCACAGAAGTGCCCTCTCCCAGTAAATGCAACAGCTGATTTCCTATATGCTGGACCTTACAACAGAAATGCGGTATAGCTTCTAGTAGGAACAATGTATCTGTTGAAACTGTTTGGAAAATGTTATGATGCTGCCGCCATGGACTGGGAAAGTTTTGCTAGTAAGATGTCACCTTTTGAACATGCAAAACACAAAAGAAACTTTCTCTCAGGGCATGACACTTAATTTTTCAGTAGTAGTTGGGAATCATTTGCCTATCAGAAGAGCCACACCAAATTTGTGAGGAAGGTTTATTTTGTAAATTGCTAGGACTGGCAAAGTAGGTGTTCTCTGTTTAGTTGCCTAAAAGAGAAGTGAATTATTCATAATGTACAAGTCCCACCACTGGAGACTATTTGCCATTTTTAGTGTTCCAAGGTCTTTTTCCTGTGTGACAAGAGGTTTCAGATAGGACTTGTAGTATTTCTCCCCCTTTCCCCCCACTTCGTCTTCCTCATTCAAAACCAATCTAATGTGTTTTGGGAAGGGAGTTATGGGAATGTCTATGCTGTTGTCTGGGAGACTGCTGTTTTGGTATCTTTGTGTAGCTTATTTGTTCCCCTATTATCTGTCTCTGAATGAAGCAAGATTATGCATCTTATTCAGGAAACAAAACCAAGAATAAAGAGAGAGAAATCCCCAACTCCAGAGAAAATGGTGAACAGTGAAAAAGGGGGAGAAATTGTGTCACTCACCAGGAAGCTGGGTTTCTTTTAAATGCCATTAGGAGAACACATTGCATTTCAATGTGAATGTAGATTAGCTAATGAACCATTAAGTGAACAAGCTGAAATTTGAAAAAAGGGTGGTCAAAAGGAAGGAGACATTTGCAGGAAGGCTGTCACAGCTTCTGTTGTGGTTTCCACCGTTTTGTTGTGGGAATTTTGATGCGAGATTGATACTCTGAATGGGGCATGGCTGGCTTCCTGCTCTTCCCTGTTACTGTGCCCCAGCCGTGACCTGGATAGGTGACCTCTGTGGACTAGTCTATTCTCTACCCTATTTATTTTTTGGTCTTACAGCTCAGGTGTTCAAATAGCTTACTAATTGTTGCCAGTTGCAGTAGCTTTATGATGTGACTGCTTGTGCCCTGGGATCTGGACTTACTGCTTTTGACTAGAGGGAAGTAGAAATGAAGGAAGTAGAGCTGTTCCTTAAATCATGGATCTGACAGCATTTACTCTGAGGCCTCTGGCACACATTATGTTTCTGGCCCAATTAAGGCATTAATTGCATCAGAAATAGCAACAGAACAGATATTCACAGAATTTATGGTGCCATAAAATTGCAAAGCAGCTGCAAAGATATTACTTGAAAAATGCGTAATATCTTCGTGGCTGATTTGTATGGTGTCTTAACTTGAATGTTGACATGCCATACAGGGCTCACCCCAGGGCTCAAGCCCCAGAAAGGTCCTGATCGAGTGATTGTTGGTTGGCTGGGATGCTCTGGGACTTGAATCTTGGGGCAGTCCAGCTGGTGGGACACTGGGATGGCCCTGGTGCTCAAACCCTGGGGTAGTCGCTGCTAGCTGGCAGGGACGACTCTGGGGCTTAAACCTTCAAAGTAGTCCCTCCCCGCCGACTGCTGATCAGGACTGCCCCAGAGCAGTCTCAATCTGCTGACAATCAGCTGATCATTACCGGCTTCAGGGCCCACAGTGGGACTCCAGTAGCCCTGTGGGTCCTCAGCGCCAGCTCATGATCAATTGATTGTTGGGCATCCAGTCATGATCCCAGGCTCCCCCTGCACTGGCAATATAGTGTGATTGGGATCTGATTCTGGATCCCACTGTTGTTAGGCTTGGGGATCAGATCACACTGTGCCTTCAAGTGAACATCTGACAGGTCCTTAGTGAGCTGATGGCTGTGATAATGACTTTGAGGAGAACAGGAAGTTTTATGTACCATGAATAATAGAAACTTAGAAGAAAGAGGTGTTGAAAAGTGATTAATTAAATCCTAATTAACTAAGACCTAATTAGCTCACAGTAAATTAAAGGAAATGTGGGCAGGCTTCTAGGTATTGGCCTACGGCCTGGCTCCATCTAGTGCCACCAATAATTAATTGGTGAATAATACACACAGTACAAGAAAGAGGGTTAAATGACAACTGTATTGTACCACAACAAAACAATAACACACAAGGTACAATAGAAACAACAGTAACCCAAGATTACTCTGTCCTATCAATAACCAACAAATGAGAGAGACAGGAAAGCTCCCGCAGATGGTGCTCCCGGGAGCAATATTGCTATATAACCAGCTCTGTCGTACACTGCTGCTGCCAGGCATACAGCTCTCTCACCTGATGTGCTGAGGAATACCAGCTGCCCAGGCCCTCACCTGAGACGCCGTTCATACAGGGGGGCTTGATTGCCCCCCTCTGCACCCCTCTGACACACGACGATTGGTCGCTCAGTTCCACACACGAACGATTGAGGCGCTGTCGCACTGAGCATGGTGACCCCTCCTCCAGTCAGCATCCCTTGGACAGCCCCTCCAACAGTACACTGTCATGGTCAATCGCTCACTTGCACAATTGCACCCCCTTGATCGCACCCCCACCTTAGGTATGATCACCTTGCATATCTCTGCCTCATTCACACAATGAACCAATCGCCACACGGGTGCATCCAACACACGTGTGCACTTGGCGCACTCTGCTATGCAGAGCTCTTTACAAAAATAATTGGGGTCTCTCAAAAACTCCTCAGAGTCCTCCCACCAAAACTAATGCTTCAACTGAGCCTGCAAACAAACAGAGCTAGGTCATCAGTCCAAAAGGTCATTGATTGTCAAGCCTTCTAGAAGTGACCGTAACCAAGCCACGGGGACACTGCAGTTTCACTGCCAACAGAGGTGGAAAAGCCCCCATAGGCCCTTTTCATGCCAAAGGAGGTTTGTGCCCTGCTGCACTTCTACTGTGGTTTTACCCAGTCTAGTTTCAAATATCAAGTTCTGCAGCTTCTCCCCCTTTCCCGGGCAGAGCACATCGCAGGTAGCAGAGCTCCCGTCAGGAGATGTTCTCAGAGCTCTGGAATGTCGCTCACCTTTATTTCATTCATTCCAGGTGCCTGGTATTGGTATTCATCTAAAGTGCCTGTCCTTCATGGTGTTTACAGGATTCACATATTTGCAGACTGTTATCACGCCTTCCCATGCATGTCACTTTCACTGTGAATCACACCCTGCTCTTAGCCCCCAGTCATTTCAGTTGCTTTTTCCCCTGAACTTTCTGAACTCTATAGGCTTTGCCAGTATTTCCTGAGAATATTGTTCCTTGAAATAACTACAGTAACCTGGGTGAGTTTGTATTCCAGCCACTCAAAGAGGGTCACTTACCCCTGTGCTTTGTGATTAGAAGTGTTTACATGCACAGTCCAGATTTGCAATTTTTTACTGCCTTGTTGCATTGCAAAGTTATATTTCATGTTCCTGCTCTTTGGTTTCTCTGGTTTGTTCTTCCCAAGGAATGCTGTTGGATTGCCAGGCAGATTTTCACCGTCACTTTTCCAAATAGAATTTTGTTATTTTGTTATTTCGTTATTTTGCATTTTGTTATTTTCAAGTTCTACTTCACTGGGGATGCTAGCGCCTTCTAACTGAACATCTGCAGGTTTTGCTGAAATACCTTTCTCTTTCATTTCTATATGATATGTCGTGAGTTCAGCAACACACTCCGGACATTCCTGTGTTGAACTAACAGTTATTTCTTATTATAACTCTCTGGAATCATATCCAGGTGGATCTTAACAGTTGCCCTCGGTAGATGTAAGCCAAACTTATATTTGCCCGGCCTTTGACTTGACCCCATCCAGTCCTTGGAGGGAGAGGCACTCCCTCCTGGAGGAGAGCAGGGAGTCCCCAGTGCTGCAAAACTGCCACGAAGTAATTGAACCCTGCAGTACTGAACATAAGGACTTTGGCCTTCAAGGGACAGTACAAGGAAAACACAATAAGACACAACACTTGATCTTAAAAATAACCCAAGACTGAGCCTAACACTGGCCACATGGAACCTTTTAGGCAACTCAAGCTTTGCCATTAATTATTAGGATTCATTTCCTATTTTTTCTACATCTGTTTAGTCTGCATCACCAAATTGTACCCAAATAGACTTTTGACTAAATTTTTTTTCACAAAAACTATGGATTTTTTTTTTTTTTTGTATAAAATCCCGTTTCAATCCTCTTGACCTGAAATATCAACTTTTTTTGGTCAACTTTATTTTTTTGCTTTTCAGATGAAAGTTTTTCATTGATGGACAGAAAAGTCAAAATTTTCTTCAGAGAAAGATATATTTTTTCAGCTAGTACTAGTTGAGAGCAATGTCTCTGCAGACAGATGATCAGTATCAAACTCTTACTTTAATTTTGAATGCCAGTTCTGTATTCCTTCTTTCAGTCATCTTCCTAAACTGTGGCATCAGTTTTACTCTGATGCTCAGCATGAGTAAAATTGTTCTGTCTTTGGTTCTCCACTCTCAACATATTTATTTTCAAAACACCCTAATAGGCAATGAAGTCTGATAATTTCCATTTTAGAGATGATAAACTGAGGTACAAAGGGCTAAGGCATTTGGTCAAGGTCACATAGGAAATGTGTGATGGAGCACAAAGTTTTTAGCTGATCTTCTAAGGGCTAAGTCTGAATCATTCTCCTTTTCTACAGTGTCACTCTTTTGAACCTGTTGACTTCAGCAGGGCCATGTATGCTTTAAAATTTGGGTATTCTTGCAGTGTTTTACAACAAGACAAATCTAATTCAGAGTTTACTAGATGCAGTGGCTTTATTACTACCTTGAAAGTAAGTTGCGTGAAGATGAGGTAGTCAATTAAGAGGCCTCTGTGAGATTATTCTTATTTTCAGTATATACATTTTCAGTTGAAAATCTGATTTTTATCCTAACTAGAAGTTTATTTTTTCTTTTACATGGATCTCTAGAAACACTGTAATTCTGGCACAAAGATTAACACTAGTTTCCCTTTTGAAAATATAGCATGCTTGCAATTGGAAAGTAATGAATAAACTGCTAACTGAAGAGGTGACCAGCCCTTTCCTCATAAAAGTGTTCTTGTTGATATTAAATACAAACAGTTACAGTGTTTGAAGCATGATGCTGCATTTGCTGCCAAATGCTACAGCCTCAGTTCATCAGAGCCTTCATAGAGTTGTGGGTAGATTTGCTTTGAAAATTTCTTGACAGATGCATTTGTACTTCATCATTAGTATATGGCAGCGCAAGCCTGGTTTCCTTTTTGCTAATGCTGTTATCTTTCTTCTCTTGAGCTGTGTATTTCATGTAGTTTATTTACCATTACCTTCAGTTTTCAGTAATTTTTGTCTAAACTGTAGTGATACAAAGTGGAAAGTGATCCTGGAGGGGTCCCTATTCTATAATTGCTTGGAGTTTTTTGACACGCTTTCTGTGGACATAGACGATCAACCATTCTTTTTCATGGTGATTGCATTCTTGCATCCATTTGGCTCGTTGTCAGACCCTCCTGTTTCCAGTGAAGCTTATTATGGCGCTGGTTTAGCTAATCAGGTAAACACATGGTTATTTGTAAACGTATGAATAGTCCTATTCCTGTTCATCAAAGCACTCAGACGTATATCATTAAAGGTATGTAAGTGCTTGCTACTTTCGGGGATGAAAGTCCCAATTCAGCAAGGTGCTCCAACGCATACCAATCCTAGTGGTAGAGTTTAGCCACATGCTGAAATGTGTAGGGGCAAGAACCGCAAAGGTATTTGGGTATCTGATTTCAGTGAAAGTTAGGTGCCTAAATTGGAGTTAAGCGCCTAAATAGCTTTAAGAATCTTTGCCTGGATACGCCCCTGAAAAAGGGTAGAATTAAGCACACATATAGCTGCTTTGTTAAACAGGGACCTATATCATACACATCGTTAAAATGAAGCTTATGAAATGCTTGTTTTAAGAGTTGTACTTTCTCGCTAATCCTTGAGTACCTTTCCATTGACTGCAGTGGTCTTAAACTCTTTGGGTTAAATTAAATGGGAACTGAGACTGAGTTAAAATGTCAAGAGTGCCTCAGTGACTAAGGAGCTGAAGGCTGGGACTCCTAAATTATTTTAGGGATTTTTGAAGCTGTCACCCACTATTTTCACTACTTTTCTGTTTCTCTCCTATACAGAGAGCATCTAAAATGGATATTTGATTAGACTTTCTTAAAGCCACAAGTACTGGAGCCAGAGTAAAGGGTCTGAGATAGCAGTGAGTGTTTGTGTATCCCTGTATGGATGACAGTACCTTTGAGAATATAGAATGGCTGCACGTAGGCCCCAGTTCAAGGAAGTTAGCATTGTACTTAACCAATTCCTGTTCAGTAGAGCACAAATTTCGCTGACAGTCTTGTAACCCTACACATCACAACTATGAGATTTGATGGGCCAGTGTGCTTATACAGTTCAGCAATTACTCACCCAAATGTTCCCATTGTCTTCACGGAGACAAATCAAGTGAGTAGCCACCTGGTTTATCATGCTTAAGTCCATAGGTTGCTTGTAGGGACAATTATTCTGATCCCAATCTCTACAAATGCTTTAGAAGAAGTATTTTAAATATGCAAGTCTAGATGTTTGTACAGGATACAGAATGTCCATTATACTACATGGTCCATAGTCTTCAGAGTTAAGCAATTTCATTTTTAAAGATGTTTCTGAAACTGATTTTGGAATGGTATTTTTGTGAGTTTATTTTGGTAAGATCAATATGCCAGTGCTGAGCAAAGGCTGAGAGGATACAAATGCATAACAAGTGAAATAAATTATTCATGAAATAAGGCTACCCTTCCCCCACCCCCAAGGTAAGAAATTATTTTATCTACTTCCAAGGTGCAGTTCTTTTTAATGAAAACCTTCTGTCAGGCTTTAATGAAAATCTATTGCTGGCACCAGATGATACCAAGTTCTCATTGCTTTTGGAAACAGCTCTGGAGTTTTATTTTCCGCATAAACAGTAACCAGCTTATAAATGATTGGTTATTTATTGAGGAAGGATTCCTGTGTAGAAATGCACCATATGTGTTCAGAGTTAAAGGAAATTTCCAGATAGCTAGAGGTCAGGACCCAAATTAGGTCTTCCCCTGTCCCGTGGCTCCTTTTGGAACTGTGACTTGACAGACATAAAACATGTTTGTTTGTTTTTCATGCACACTATAATTGGCTCTTTTGAGTAAGAGTGACATTCTTGCTTTATATCCTTTCACATCTGAAATGAATGAATAATATAAGTGAATCCAGTTAAAGTGCAGTTTGAATTTAAAGCTTGGCTAGATTCAAACGTATAGTATGTTAAAACCAAACTGCAAGCCTCTGTGTGTAACGTAGCATTCTGTCAGTCTTCCAAGTGCTGCTGTCTTTCCCCTTATGAACTTTGAATCAGTCCACAGAGACATGTTTATATACCATGTAGCCTTTTTTCCCCATTTTTATCAACTATGTTACTAGGATATCACATAAAAAAATCATAGGACAAATAGGTTCTGTGGAAATTAGAGGTGTTATTTTGTATGTAACTCCTTTCTCACCAGACGAAAGCCCCGTAATGTGTGTAGTAGGAAGTCACGCATTTTTGAGATTTGGGTAGATAGGACTATACTTCATAAAAATTGAAAGCTGACTCTTCTCGCTGTGTAGGACTCTTCTTTCCATCAAAGTTGGAAGTATGCAATACTACTTTAATGAAGAAACTGTAGCCCTATGTATATTTAAAGTGATTTCTTGATTCATAGTTCTCTAATACTTTCATATTCTAGAACTGACTTTCATATTACATTTCGTATTATAGAAATTACTTTCATATTATTCATAATATTTCCTCTGACGATTCACTGAAACATTTATGTGTGACATTGGTGCAGATACATGAGAGTGAAGCTCCTTTAAACCCAATGAAAAGGATATAGCATAATCCCTTGTGTCAGGAATAAGTCTTTTTTTAAAGGAAGATACAGTCTCACCTTATATATTGGTACCAATACGGTTACATATTTCTAGTTTCAAAAAAGATGAAATCTGTTGGGGGGATAATACGAGTGTGGGGAAGACCATGATATACCCATGACCTGCCCCTGCCTCCGCCCCTCACTCCCAAGCTACAGCCCACACAGCCCTGCTGCTGCCCCTCACTCCACCCAACCCCCAGGTCATGCTGGTACCCCTCACTCCAGACCCACCGCTCCTGTGGCACTGCCTGTGCCATACACTATTGACCCACAGTCCTGCCTCTCGCCCCACCCCTGGTGCCCCTCACTTTCAAACCACAGCCCCCTGCCCCTCCCAGCCCTCACTCCCAACCCACAGCTCCCTGCTCTCCCCAGCCTTGCAGCATCTCCCAGCTTCCCTGCCACTGCGAGCACAGGCACTGCTGCAGCTCCAGCATGCTGTGTGCCCTGCCACCAATCGCCTTCCCTCCTCCGCTCCCCCCAGTGCCTAGCAGCTCCTTGCTAGGGCAAACTGGGAAGTGCAAGGAAAAACTTTGATGCTGAGCAGAGGCAGAGCAAAGTCCTGGACATTTGTTGCTATTTTAAAAAAACCCTGCCCTGACACAGATAGAAAGACCCAAAAAGAAGACATGTCTGGGAAAACCTGGACATATGGTCACCCTAGGTACCAATTTCTTGTGAGCTTCAATAGTAACTCTCTGCAGAAGGTTGAAAAAGATGAGGGCAAATGACTAGAGATATGTGCAAGACCGAATTTCCATTTTGGGGGAAGCTCTGCAGGTTCTAACATTGTTTTCACTCTGAATTGGACTAAATTAAAAACATTTAAAATTCCTTTGAAAGTGGAACAAACCTACTAAAATAAAACAAAAACACCAAAGATTGGAACAAGACCAATTTTTTTAATATCCTGTAAAATTATTTTTTCTTCATTCAGTCAAAATCAGCACATTCTCCCGGAAAGTGGCAATTGTACAGGAAAGGTATTTTCCAGTGACCTTCCAGGAAAGGTATTTTCCAGTGAATTTTCCTGCTGGAAAATTTTGATCAGCCCTACAAGTTAGGCTTAATAGAAACTGAAGAGAGACATTTTCATATGGATACATTTTTGAGAAAGCAAGCCAAGTATTGGTTAAAATGAGCTGACAGTATTGGTTAAAATGATCTAGCTCCAAGATATAGATCATAAAGTGGGAAAATAAAATGAAGTTGGTTAAAAAAAATTACCCTGAAAATGTTATTTTAAGCCTAAAATTCCCTATTCCCTGAAGGAACCTGGAAAAAGAAAGAAAGTGAAGGACTAGGAATGTAGAAGTCCATAATTACATTCAAGATATTTGAGTGTCTCAGGAAAGAATAGCTGGTAAACTGGAAAAGAGCTCCTTTATTAGTTAATTCCTTCATTAACTAGCTCCTTCATCTAGTTTCCAACATTAGGTTTTATGAAACTGGGTTTTATTACTGTTAGCTCAGTATATTTCCAAAGGTACCTTGAACAGTACAGTCCTTCCCTCTGAAAAAATAATTATTTTTTCCCAATAGAAAGATGATACTAATATGTAATTAAAGTTTTTAAAGTTTAATTTGCTTTCCTGTGATTCTATTACACTGATTAATAATAAAGCCAGTTGTTCTGCTTTTTTAGTGATGCCTTAGACCTGCAAAATGTGATTTAGCTTCATATTATCATTAGTTTCTTTCAGCTACGTGAGCACAGATGTGGCAATGAGTCTAAAAAGAGATTGTTCACTTTAGGCCAACATTTTAAAAGATCTTAAATAGAAAATAACATAAAATAAAATATTGCTGATTTACTTACTGTGTCTCATGGGGATCTGATAACTAAATCATAGAAGGCTTGTCTACACTTGCTGGTACAGCTATACAGGCAACTCCATCTAGTGGAGATACAGTTTATAAGTGAGGGACAGAAATTACATATAACCTGGCTTAAATAATTGGAAACTGATTTAAACCTGTTACACAGCAGAAGTTCAGTGCACATAAACCACTTTCAAAATAGCCAAAACTGGTTTAAGATGAACCTGGATGGAGGTAGTATCAGACTTAACTGATTTAGATTAAATAGGTTTATGGCACTTCTGTCCCAGGTCTCTTTGTCATTCAAGTTAACTTACAGTCCCCCAGCATCCCTGGATGCTTTGCAGCTCTTGGCTGTGCGGCCTGCTCCAGTGGAGCAAGGCTGGCTGCCCCTAGCCGTCACAGAGCTGAGGCACTAATGCCTCTGCTCCACTGCCCGCTCCCTCCTGGGCCTGTCAGCCCCTCAGGACAGGAGGGCAGAGGAACAGATGCCCAGGCCTCCCTAACCCTAGGCTATACAGTAAGTGGAGGAAAAGCCCCTGTGGTGGAGACTTTATGCTCCCTGTCCTCTCCGCAGCCTCCACCTCCTCAGTCCTGCCCTCTCCGCAGCCTCCACCTCCTAGAGGGGGAACATACCCTACCCGTCTGGAACTGACTCCCCTGCCAGGGTCTGCTGGCAGGAGTGGGGAAGCCCCCGCCTGGGAGCTTTCCACCTGCGCCCCACAGCTCTGAGCCAAGCTGCCCAGCACAGAAGGCAAAGCACCCACCCTGCCCCCTCCTCAGCTTCCCCTGGCTGGGGAAGGAGTAAGGCTGAGGCAGTCCCAGCCCACCTCTGAGCTATGGGGAGATAAAAATCCCTCAGTTGGATGCTTTCCTCCTGTGCCTGGTGACCCCAGTGTGGGGAGCTGATGCTGGACCAGGGAGGTGCATCCCACTCCCCCATGGAGGCAAGGGTTGAGGAAGGGGCGAGGCTGAAGCATTCCCAGCCTGGTTTGAGCTGTGGGGAGGTGAAATGTCCCTCAGGTGGGTGCTTCCCCCTGTGTGGGGCAGACCCTAGCTGGGAGGGTGAGTGGGGGCGGGGGGCAGAGTAGTAGAGTTGGAGGGGATTTAACAGCAGCCTTCACCTACATGAAGGGGGGTTCAGAAGAGGATGGCATTGGACTGTTCTCAGTGCTGACATGACAGAACAAGGAGCAACGGTCTTAAGTTGCAGTAAGGGAAGTTTAGGTTAGTTATTAGGAAGAATTTTCTCCCCAGGAGGGCAGTGAAACACTGGAACAGGTTTCCCAGAGAGGTGGTGGAAGCTATGTCCTTGGAGGTTTTCAAGACTCAGCTAGACAAAGCTTCGGCTGGGATGGTCCTGCTTTGAGCAGGGGGTTGAATTAATTAAATGACTTCCCGAGCTCCCTTCCAACCCTTGTTTTCAATGAGTTTATGATTATTATATAATCATATATATAATGTGATCTACATTACTTTTTTTTCTATTCTTAGACTACAGATCTCTTCATGACTTTGGTGTTTGAACTTCGAAGTCTCTCCCTTAATGATCTAATGGGCCTTTGGCAAAGATCTTCATTTAAGTGCAGGGACAACTGGTAAGGTCTCTTTAACTGTGAGCACCTCTATTTTTTTCATAGTATATTCCCCTTTATTTTGACAGTAAATATGTGGATATCAATCTGTTCTGCCTCTACTGCATGCTAAGAGTCATTAAATACTCAAGCAGTTTGAACTGACAATTGGCTTTTGCATGACAGAAATATAATATTCCTCCAAATATGATGTCCCTTCTTAAGCATGATTCTGTTTAGTTTTCCAAAGCCTTTGAGCATATATTTGAACATTTTCAAGCAATTCCCAAACCCACTTCTTACAAATGTAGTAATCTGCACAATAGAATATATTACTAGATGCACATGTTTTGGAGTTGACATCTTGTGGACAAAAAAAAAAAAGTAATACTGTGCTCTATATCTGAAATTAGTCTGTCAAACTGTTAGCAGCGAAGTGTAGCCTTGAGTTCCTAGTTATGTGCTTTGAGATGGATTTTCAGAAGGGAACCATAATCTTGCAGTTAAGACACCAGACTGGAAGTCTGAAGGATCGGGTTCTAGCCACAGACTCCTTCTATGCCCTTTAAGTCCCTTAAAATCTCTGAGCCTCCATTCTTCAGTAGTACAGTAAGGATAACCCTGTCTAGCTTGTCTGTTGAGACACTATCTAGGCCAAGGAAGGCCATTTGCTTTTAGACTCTGTGTTTAGACTCACTTGTGCTATGGGGCCATATTGTGCTAGTGTGCAGAAGGAGTAGGAGTTGGGTACAAGAGGTCATCAGGCTGCTACCGGTAGATTTCCAGTCTCTGCAGCAACTGGCTGAGTTGTAAACATATTGCAGGGAGGCGCTTGGCCTTGGGCCCAGGTGCTCAGCACAGTTTCCAGAAGTAGGATGGATGGCGACTAATGGGAAAAAGTGGCAGACAGATGTGTTTTTAATGAGAATGGTCAGCTGGTTTTGACTAGAAGGCAGGCTAAATAATGGCCCTAAGTAGCAGTGTACCTTGTTTTTTACAAGTATATTCAACATTGCTTTGTCTCTAGGTCCTTTCCTCTACAATCTTCTCCCCACCCCTTCTCCTCCATAGGAAACCATCATTTACAGCTTCACTCTCCTTAAGGTGCTTTGCTTCATAAATCTTGGCTCAGTTTGTATGAAAAAATATCACTTGGATTCCATTTTTATCTACTTTGTTCCGCTATCCTTCCTGTGTCAATACAAGTCAGGATAGTTTGGAAGTGATCCACACGGCTTGCTTTAAACCAAGTACAAGAAGAATCCTAACTTGGTGAAACCAAAGATACATGGACATTTATTAAAATATTTTTAGTGATATATTTAAAAGCTAATCTGTTTGGCCTGTCCAGGTAAAAACCCAACATAACCTAATTTCCTGACACAGCAAAAATGGTCTGGTGAAGACCATACAGGAGAATAATTTCTACTACTTCTTTGTAGTCATACTAGTAGTACCATGGAAATTAGTCTTACATGTAGTTTTTCATATTTCAAGCTTTTACCAGCCACAAAGGAGTACAGAGGTAGGTTAAAAAATGTAAATAAAAATAGAATTTTTGGATGTTGGTGTTTTTAAAGATTTTGTTTCTACTCTTAACTAGTCCCAGCTGGCTTTCCCATTCCTACAAATTATTTCCTTTCTAATAGAATGCTTTTTACCCTCATTGTTGACTCTAAACAGGAATGTCAAAACCCCTTGTCTAGTCTTTCCAGAGGTCAAACAGCCTAAACAAAGTTCACAGAGAGTTTGGTGGGAAAAAAAATAAAAATCCCAGGTTTAGTTAAAAAAGCTGTGGCTGATGGCCAGGCTCCATGTGACAGAATTGCCACTGCTGCAGCTTTGGGAAGCCCACAGGACTCCAGGTAAGACTCCTGGGGCCAGCCCTGGGCAGGGCTCTACCCCACTCAAGGTAACTTGCCATGCTCCAAAGTGCACGTGACATGGGTGTTCCCTGGGGACAAGAAGTGGTGTAGCAAGGTATGCCACTGCTACTTGTCCCCAGGAAACTAAACATCCACGCTTGTCTGGACGCAGCCTAGATGTTCAATTTGAGACATCCTTCCCATTAACTTGAATTTCAAGAAAGGCAGCTGAAAATTAACACTCAGAACATAAGATGCCCAAAATACATAGTCCCAGCCTTGGCCTAAGGATCTATGATTCTGCAGCCATCAAAACCAAGGGCACTCCTACCACTGACTTCAGTGGAACTGGCCCTCAGTTAATTAATGGGCTTTCATTTCCTTTGAAGCTAGATCAGCCTTACCGTGTTAGCAGATAAGTGTTCTTTGAGTCTTTGATACTTTATATTGGATCAGGTTTAACGTTTTTTCTCCTGTGTTTTAGGCAGCCACTAGCAGATGCTCTCCCATCCTGTGCGACAGAATCCTGTGTTTTCCTTATGAAAGAAATAATAGTCTCGAAAGAAGTGGAAGAGGACAAAATTGAATCTTTCCTTTGGTCACTATCATTCATTCTGAAGCCCACTGCAGGCATGATCAACTCTCTTGCTGTGAGCAGACCATTTTTCTTTCTATCATTTAACCCAGCTGGTTCCTATTCTCTGGGTATGCCTACACATGTATTAGTGTGCTATGGTTACTCTGCATTAAGTTTAGTACCTGTAATAACAGGTACTAACTACATAGGCAGTAATTGGTGCTATTGGTAGTAGCGGTGGCTCACGCCTTCTAATTGATGCTAATTCATAGTAGACTAATTCCGCTGTGTACTAGTGCAATAGCATGGCTTTTGCTGTGATGCACTAATGCACAGTAGAATTAATCTACTGTGCATTAAGTGTCTCATGCTGGTGCACCCTCTGTATATTAAACTCTAAACGCTATAAATTGATAAGAAACTCTATTTATTTATATGATTTATAAACTGTGCTTCACAATGAACATATTCATTGCAATAAGTGAATAGAATAACTTATAAAACAAGAAAACAAACAAAAGAACAAAACAGCATATCAAATAAAATAGCCTAAAAATATTCCAGCCTAGCTTTGTTTGCTGAAAGCCTGATGAATTAGGAAGGTTTTTACAGTGCTTCCAAGAGATGTCAAGATTTGGGCTCTGGTTGGCCTTGAGAGGAAGGGAATTCCAGAGCTGAGGAGTGATTTGTAAAAGTGATTTTGGTGATGAGACTGGAAAGGGACTGATGCTACCAACACATTTCATCTGAGACTCCAGAAGAGGATACGGACAGTACTCGGTTACAGATGCTTGATGTAGACTGGCAGCAGAGAGAAAAATACAGGGGTAAATACTGAAGTACCCTTCATCCAGAGAGACTCGTCTCTGTGAGTCAGGTTTCAGGTCTAACAGCACAGCATTGTGGGGAAACTGATACTGTTGCAGCTCCTGCTATAGCTGTCCTTTCAACTAAAGAGGGCTGCCAATTCAGTTTCAATCCCACTCTGCAGTCCTGCCAATCTCTGGCATCTTTTCAGAAGCACTGTACAAGCACGTTCCAGCCTTTGGTCAGATGTAGTGCTATTGAAGATGTTATGATTTTAACTTATGCTAGTTGCTTATATGTGCTGTGTGTGTACTGTGATGTGGACTCCTTGCCTATGTGGATTGTGATGTGGGTCAATACATTTCAGCTCACATAGCATTTGACACCTTTCACTCCAAAATTTGTTGGGCAGGATACAGAACTTTTATACTCCCTAAGGGGAGCATAAGCTCTATTATGTTGTACTTGCACAGAGCCCTTCTGTTTGGGCTACCTTTCTGCAGGGGCCAATGACTGAATCTTCTATAAATAGGCTTTTTGATGGCAGTACTTCTAAGAGTTTGGTTCTGTTAGGAGGGCACACAAGCATGAATGCGCTTCTGAAGCAGTATTCTCTGAAGATTTCTTGGCTTGCAAAATTAAGCTCAGGTTCCTGTTAAGAGATGCTTGTTTGCAAGATTCCCAGTATTTCTGTTACTGAGAAGACTGTAATGAACAACCTGCCTGGCTCTGACATAACAAGGGGTGGAGGGTCTCTGTAGAAAGGAGAAAATGAGATTGCAATGCACCAAACAGTTCTTCTTCAGTTTACCCTGCTTCATCAGCTTTATAGGTGATTTGGCTTTTCAGAAAAAAATGTAACATTAAGACCTCTGAATAAAATAAATAGTGGACCAGATTCTGAACAAGGCACAGATCAAAACTCATCTATAGAAAACTGGCCATTGTTCCATGCTTCTACAGTGAAGTGAGGAAAAAGGTGTGAAAGGAAAGCAAAGAGGCATGTCCAAGGAGTGCGGGGGGAGCAGCTCCCACCACTGCAAGCCGCTCAGCTGGGAGCCGCTGGTCTGGCAGTTTATCCAGTGCTCACCTGGGAGGACATGGGGGAGGGGAGGGCGGTGTGTGCCCCAGGGTATGCGTGGGGCAGACTGAGGCGTGGGCTGTGCTAAGCTCTTCCCACTGGGGTGGGGCTGCGCTGGGAGGGGACTATGGGGCGAGTGCTGCAGTCACAAATTTGCTGTAGTCGCTTCCCAGTGCTGCAGCCACCCAGCCCAGTGCAGCCCCATACCACCAGGAAGAGATTGGCACAGTCCTGGTCCCAGCCTGCCCCATGCAGACCCAGGGGCATGTGCCCCCCCCATAACTTCCCGAATGAGCAGCAGGAGCAGTGGTGGGAACTGCCGGATGAGGAGGCAAGCACTGGATGAGCCACCAGACTAGTGGCTCTTGGCCAAGCAATGCACTGTGGTTGGAGCTTCCCTCTTCCACCCCCCCGCCCACCCCCCAGATGACCCTTAGCTTTGTCCAGCACCCTCCCTGCCCTGCTTCACCCTGGCTGGGCAGCGCTTGCCCCTGCCCCTGCCCTAGCTTCAGCCCCACTCCTTTGTCCCCGTGGGGGCCTTGATTTGCCTCCCCCAAGCCCCTTCCCTCCCCCTATGCCAGACTTATCAGCTGGTGTCAGCTCTCCATGCTGCTGGGCTGTGCTCCTCACTGCCTGAGCTGCACTGCAGGCATGCACAGGCTATTTATTGGCCAAATGATCAGGCTGATATGGCCAATTTCCGAGATATTAAATTTTCTTTATATCGGTGCTGATCTGATATCAGACCAATCTATTGGTGCACCTCTAGTTCTCAGGCTTCTAACCATTGTTGTTGCTCTATGCTGGATTCTTTCCAGTCTGTCCACATCCTCCTTGAAATGTAGGGTCCAAAACTGGACACAGTACTGCAGGTGAGGCATTACCAGTACTGAATAGAGCAGAAAAATCCCTTCCCTTGTTTGCAAGTACAGGCAACCCCTGCTTACTGCAGTTTCGCTTAGTGCTATTTTGTTATAACACGCATTTTAAACTGCTTCCTGATTCCAGTTAGTACTCAGTGAGTTTCATTATAATGCTCTCAGTTGCCATCTTTGGTCATTAAAAACACTTGTGATTGCCATCTTGGGTTTCCAAATACTTCCAGTTTTTTTAACACTTGTTTCGCTTAGCGCTCGGTTTTTGAGGAACCAATTAAGAGAACTAAATGGGGGTTGCATGTAACATTTCTATTAATGCAACCCACTGCACTGTTTTTCCTTTTTTGCAACAAGAATGGGTTATACTGGACTGTTTTAGTTGGCCAGCGCTTAATAGATATTCATGTAACTCAATGTGTTTAAAAATCTCCTAGAGGGGGAGGGGCAGAAGCAAGCTATAACAAATCATTATTAAACAGAGTAGAATGTCTCAATAATAATTTTTTGTGCGTCTTTGGCTTGACTGCCAATGATCTATTGATTAGACATGAAGAGTCAAACTAGCTGTTTCTCACATCCTTCTTTTCTTGATCAAATGTTATAGACGAGGGTACTAGGGGGACAACTGCCAAAGAGTTTCATCGGCTTTCCACAACATGTATTAGGAACAATTTGTACTGCATTCATATAAGATTCATAACAATTTATATAATATTCATTGAGTTTTCTGAATCCCTGCTGAAACAAAAGGTTTTTTAACAAAAGCATATTTGCTTTGGACTGAGGGTGATCTTGGGTTTGACTACAGATTTATAGGACTAATGGAAAAATACGTTCATTATGAAAACAGACAGTCAGGGACACAACTAGCTTTCAGTTTTTTCTCCTTTATGTTGCCTTTAGTTGAGAAGTTTTGTTTTCATTTTTTTTAGAAGATTGAATATTGGAGAACCATCTGTTAATAGATCATGACTCATGAGAAATGGTCCTGCAAACACTTGCACATAAGTACACCTTTTACTCATGGAATCGGGTCATTAAAATTATGTGTTACATTAAAAGATTGACTACCATGCATAAATGATGATTCTGCTCAATGGCCATGCTGTATTCATAGACATTCATTACACACTGACCAGATATGTTATGAGCTGTTGTTGGATTTATTCATGTCTTCAGAGTGCTGGGACTATGATTTTTTCAACAGTCTCCCTTGCTTCCCCTGTCCCCTCTCATCCTTTCTCCCTCCAGCTGCTTTTTTTCCTTTCCATCTCTTCTTCTCTCCAGCTGGTCTTTTTGTTTTCCTCCCTGGACCTCCACATCTGCTCTTAATCTGATAGTTGGTTTGAGTTTACAATTCTATAAGAAAGTTAAATTGTATAGGGTTTGAAAAGCTCCTAGTTGCTATCTCATTACTAAAGCACAAATCAGAAACTGCTTTGATTGCCAGCAAGTGCAACAGAAACCTGTTGCCAAATCGACAATATATATTAAATCAATCAATTCAATCCATATCATCCTGTATAGAATTGTAAACGCCCATTGTTTTCTAGGAGAATTAACATACTTGAGTGTCACGCAAATCATATTTGTATACAGGCAACCCCTGCTTAGTGCTGTTTTGCTTATCGCTATTTAGCTATAATGCTTCTTTTGCCTTGATACGTGATTCCGCTTAACGCTCAGCACATTTCGTTATAACGCTCACTGGCATCATACAGCTGGTGCTGAAACTGATGCGAATCCTGACAGCCCTGATTCTGGTGATTTTTGGTGGCTTGTGAAAATTGGTTTTGCTTAACTTTTGGTTTCATTTAATACTCAATTTTTCAGGAACCATTTAATACAGGCAACCCCTGCTTAGCGCTCTTATATATCCCAACTACCAAAATAATGTAAAATATAAAAATAATGAAAATAATCACATTCTAAAAATTAAATATCAAAATCTTCCAAAATGATTTCCCCCCAGAAATTCTGTTAAATGCAAAATCACCAAATATTTATCTTTTTTTAAAATTTAAAAGAAAACTTAATTTTGAAATCTTGACATTTCCCATAAAACAGAAATTCAGCATTTCAGCCTGTTGTAGCTAAAGCAGCCACAAACTTCATAGACTGCAGGTCCTATTTTAATTTAATAGACTAATTTTATGTGAGAAATGGTTTTCAAGAGTGTGCTCTATATATAGCATGTGGGTCAACCCCATATTTTAAGGGCCTGCTTATAAATGGCATATAAGGGACTCATAAATGTTTTATAGCAATTGTAAGCATGTCACATGCATGAGAAGCATGGATTATACATAGCTATATCAGTGGAAGATGATACCCATGATTATAAATAACTTATTGGGCCATTGGTGTAAATGGTTGGATACTTAGATAATAGTTTAGAAAGGGTTGACCCTGCCTTGAGAGGGGTTTGAACTAAATAATCTCCTGAACAATCTCCCAGGCTTATTTTTCTATGATTCTATGACCAAGCATTTATTAACTCTTGGTATTAATGCTCCATTCACGGGTAATGAAGTGTCATTTTTTTATAATAACATTACTCTCTTCCACCTCAACAGAAGTTTATATTTAATGTGTGCACCACAATTGTTATATCTGTTCTAAATTATACTACAATGGGGGCCTTTATTTAAAACACTTCCCTGTTGAGAGTACTTTAGAATAGCCACTTGTATTAATGTCCACACTAACTACAGCTAAGGTACAACAGTTCTGAATCAAAGGTTTCTATATGTTGTATCTTGATATTAACTTGGAGATTCTGGTCCTGTTTGTGATAAAAACACAGCGTCTAACTAAGAGGATTGTCTTGGAGTACATTTCACTTTGGAGGGAAGCCTCAAGTCCTTCCTTGGATTGCAAATCAGTAATACTAATGCCAATTCAGTCCTCATTTCATAGAATCATAGAAAATTAGGTTTGGAAGGGACCTCAGGAGATCTAGTCCAGCCCCCTTCTTAAAGCAGGATTATCCCCAACTAGATCATCCCAGCCAAAGCTTTGTTTTGCCAGGCCTTAAAAACCTCCAGGGATGGAGCTTCCACCACCTCTCTGAGTAACCTGATCCAGTATTTTACTACCCTCCTAGTGAGAGAATTCTTCCTAATATGTAACCTAAACTTCCCTTGCTGCACCATCGCTCCTAGTTCTGTCATTTGTACGTGTGTGGTTGGAAGAATTTCCTATTGTACTTTCCTATTGTATTTCCTTCTGGGGCTGTGCTCTGAACTGCCCTAGAATATTTTTATTAAGCCTTTCAAAGAAAAAAATATTAGAAAATGGGAAGGGGGTGCATTTCAATTTACTGCTAATCTAATTTTGGTTCTGAAAACTATAAAGTTGAGCTAGTTAATGCTTAAAAATTTCTTTGAACACATAAATGCCATAAAGTGCTAAGAGTACTAACAAGAGAGCTACATTTCTTTAGCAGCGTGTCCTTGTGTTGGTTTACAGCCTTTGCTACAATCACCAGGAGCAAGCCAGACTACCTTCCTAGGAATAACGGCTATGGTTCATAACTTCTGTTCAAGTACCAGTGCCTGTAACCTGGTACCTGCAGTGCAGATGGTAACAAGGATTCTGGAGGGATACCTGGGAAGAAACTGCAGCTTGGAAGAATTGGAAGACCTCAGCCAGGTATCTGCCATTAGACATTTGTGGAATAACTCCACAAAGCAGCTTCCAGTTTCAAATGCCTGCTCTTTCTTTCTGTCTTGAGATATAATAGTAGTAAGTACTTGTATGATAAAAATGAAATACAATGCAGTAATGACACAACTGCCTATAAGTTCATAAGTGCTTCTCTCTCTATAAATTCAGATGTGTTCTTTATTATGTGGGAGGAGATGGGCAAAAAAAGTCTTGGTGGACAGAAAGAAGTTGCTATGCCACAGCCTGTGATGTTACAGACTGATTTACTCTGGGGAATTGCAGCATAGCTGGAATTGCTGGGCATGACACTTGGCGGATCTACTGCAGAAGGGAGATTGTATTGTCCTGGTTGCTTCCTGTTTGAGCTGTCTGTTGCTCTGGGAATGAATTAGTGCATATCCCTAGATTTTTCCTTTAACTGTTTTTTGTTCTTTTAGACATATCTTCCCTCCAGCTCTCCTTTCATTTAAATTAGCTTCCTCTTTCTGCTACTTAAAACTCAGACAACTATGGTAGTGCTAGAAAGTGTGCTAGAAAGTATAATAGGAGCACCAAAAACATATCATGTATTTTGTGCTTCCTTGTATTTATTTAAGGTCCCAATGTGCAAAGCATTTGCACACTTTTATTTTTTGTATGATTTGAGCAGTCTGTTCACTCTCACTTCTACATACATTACTTAGTGAAGGAATAATTCATAAAACAGTTTTATGTAATGGGAATTCCAAGTGAACTCTTGAGATAAAAATTCCATTCCTGAACTTGTTTGACTTCCCTGTGGGTCATAGGATTATAGAAGGAAAATGGAAATACAGGTGGAAAAGGTCTGCTCTATGAGGTTATCTAGTCCTGTCTCCTGGCCTGGGCAAAATTGTTCCCAATTGTATATTTTCTAATGCTGCATCTAGCCTGGTTTTTAAATGATTCAGGCGATAACTCTTCTACCACTTCCCTTGAGGCGCTATTCCATAGTCTAATAGCTCTCCTCATTAGGAACTGTTTCCTGATAGTAAGCCAGATTTCTCTTAATTTCTTCAACATGTATTTCTCAGCAAACCTAGTTTTCTTTTGAAAAGCCATTCACATAACAAAGGAGTTTTCCCCTTGGTACTACATGCATGAGTTTTACATGAAAATACATAATAATTTGATATTTACAGTCCTGTGAAATCCCCAGACTCTGCAGAATGTAGCCAAAGATTTCACACACTCACTGTCCAATGTAGGCCCCTTGGCACAGATCTCCAAATTTATTTCCATTGAAATCAATGGATGTTGGACAGCTAACATTTTTACACGTGCACTGGGGATTTGAAGGGGGGCAGGGGGCAGAGTCCTTTAATTAGAGTGTATCCAAGAGCCACTCTAATTAAAGCACTCACAGTGTCTCGTGTATCAGGGCCCCCATGCTTCAGAAAGATGGTGGGGGTGCTTTAACTAAACCTTGTTGAACAAGCTTTAGTTAAAGTGCCCCCACTGCCATTTTGAAGCACATGGACACTGATGCACAAAGTAGAGGCTGATGGAACCATCCTAATTAGCATGATGTGCTGTACAGTCTCTCCGCATATCTACAGACACCGCACCCCTACATATCATTAAGAATCTACATACTAAGCTAGGCACCTAAATACAAATGGCCTAATCTTTTAGAGAGCTGAGCATCCCTCATCTTTACTGAATTCCAAGGGGGGTAAAAATGTTTAAATGCTCACTTTCATGGCCTTTCAGGGGCTGCAGTGGCATAACTGGGAGGGAACAATAGGGGCAGCTGCCCCAGGCAGTGATTTCAGGGGTTTCAAAAAAGAGTGGCTGCTCCTAGTAACCATGGCTAGGGACAGACATTACACACAAACTGGTTTAAGTGATCAGAAACTGGTTTAAACGTGTAACAGAACAGATTTTCAGTGCACATAAACCAGTTTGAAAATGGCTGAAACTGGTTTGAGATAAACCTGGTTGTATCAGACTTAACTGATATGGCTCAAACCAGTTTATGCAATATCTGTCCCAGACCTCTTGCTGGTTTAAGATAAATCAGACTTCCCCAGTATCCTGGCATGCTCTCTGGGTTGGGCAGGGCTCTCTGGGTTGGGTGTGTATCTCTGCTTCCTGGCTGTAGCTCCAGAGCCTGCAAGCTGCTTCCCCCCTCCCCCTCACCACTGCCTGCTAAGCAGGAATTCCTGCTCCCCTCTGCCTTGCTGAGGAGGTGTCTACGTATTAGCAGACCACATGCTGGCTACCATCCATGCAGAATCAACAGGTAGCTGGTAATGTCCCTCTGTTTTCTTCATGGGGTGATAAACACTGTTATCAAAACTCTGCAGTGCTAATCAGAGTATCCTGCCAGGGCTTGGCCATGGCCCCCCTCAGCTCAATACTGTGGAAGGAAGGGAGGGCTGCTCTAACACCCCCCGACTTCTAGCCTGAGCCACCTCAGGCATGTGCCTGCATTTTTGGGATGTCTGTGCAGTTACAAAGCTGATTTAGCCCAGGTTAAACTAACCTGCAAAAGATTAAATCAATTTAGGTTCAGGCATTTTGAATGTCTGTCCCTAGCCCATGTGTTTACAGTCACAATCCTGGCAGCAACCAGAAGTTGGTCAGCTCCATGCTGCAAGGGGTAGGAGGAAGAGGACTGTGGCTTAGGAGAATTTTACTAAAATTGTCATGGAACAATTAACATCCAAGTACAATGGAAAGAATCTCCTGGCTGAGATCTTATCAGAAACATCTGACAGCAAATGGGGCCTCAGGCTTATTCATTTGCTCTGGTTTCTATTGCATTTAATCTTGGTTGGCTTCAGTTACTCTTGACTGACTCTGGTACAGGAGAAAAATCAGGCTTTGTATGATACAGTTTATCTTAGCACCACAAAAAGATCAGTTGACCTTCCAGAACTTGAATCTGTTGATTACATGTAGTTTAGGCACAGTAGTGCTATTATAAGGCTGTCATTTTCCAACAGTTATCTGATTCCAACTGTTGTCTATGTGGTCTGGTTTCTGCAAGGTTGCCAGTTTCCCTAATATTTGATATAGGAAACAGCTGAGGTAATTGTATGGCATCTGTTGGCAAATGACTTTTTAATCAGCCAAGAAAGAGACTTGGGGGTCATCACTGACCACATTGAAGGCTCATGTTCATCTTGTGATGCTGCAGCTACTAAAGCAAGCAAAATGCTGCCTTGCATCCATAGATGCTTCTCAAGCAAATGCCGGGACGCCATTCTCTGCTTGTACTTGGCCTTGGTGAAGCCGCAGCTGGTGTACTGCATCCAGTTTTGGGCCCCACAATTCAAAAAGGATGTGGAGAAGCTTGCAAGAGGCCACAAAAGAGCCACGCGCATGATCAGAGGTCAGAAAAATAGACCGTACGATGACAGGCTGAGAGCTATGGGGCTCTTTAACCTGGAAAAGCGTGGGCTCAGGGGTGATCTGATGGCCACTTATAAGTTTATCAGGGGTGACCACCAGTATCTGGGGGACTGTTTGTTCACCAGAACGCCCCAAGGGATAACGAGGTTGCATGGCTATAAACTCCTGGGAGACCATTTCAGGCTGGACATAAGGAAGAATTTCTTTCCTATCCAAGCCCCCCAAGGTCTGGAATAGCCTGCCACTGAAGGTGGTTTAAACACCCACTTTGAATACCTTCAAGAGACATTTGGTTGTTTATCTTGCTGGGATTCAATGATCCCCGTTGACTTCCTGCCTCTGGGGTGGAGGGCTGGACTCGAGGGTCCCTTCAGGGTCCCTTCCAGCGTGATGTCTCCGAAAATCTATGACATCTTTGTATCCAGAAATTCAGAATTTCCCACCAAGTTTTTACCCCAATCAAAATAAGATATGGTTTTAAAGTACTTGAAATAGTTTATGCTATATCTGATCTCCTGTCATGTTGAAATGCATATGAACTATATTTTTATGCCTTTGTAGTTTTACTGTTCCAAGCCAATTTCACTTAAGTGCCATTTTGGTTACAGGGAAACAGATTTTCTATGCATGTACAGTCTTGTCTCAACTAAAAAGGATTTGCTGGTATATGCATCCTAGTGTAGCTGGTATACTGAAGATACAGCTTACACTGGCAAAAGAGTGGTTTTATTGGCTTAGCTTACACCAATTTTCCACACAAAATAAGTAACTCTGACAAAAAAGGCTATGTTGCTAGTATAACTGCTTCTACAATAGCATTTCTGCTGGCATAGTTTTTTGGCTTTTTCACCATACTACTAGACATAAGTATGCCAACAAAATTTTAATTTGTGACCAGGTCTAATTCTCTGGCTGATAGGCAGATGATCTTCAGTCACCCTTTTTGATCCAAACTGCTAGCCTGGATCAAGGGTGCTATCAGTAATTTCTGTTCTGAAATTTTGCAAAGAAAATTCAGCTATCCTAAAGTATCTAAGATAATGCCCTTCGCATCCTGTCTACAGCTGAATTTGGTCTGTGGTTCAGTCTTATGATCAGATCATATTTTCTGTTCATTGGGAATGTCTCATGCTGCAATAAATTGCAACAATGAGCAGAAGTCTGTTTTAGGCAGAGAATTTTGAAGCAAGGCATGATAATGTGGCCATAATAAAACATTGTGTTCAGATGACTGGATACGTTTGCAACAATTCCAGCTCCAGTTTCTCATTCTGCCTTGCTTTTGTATTTTCAGATGCAATTAGTGTTAAAAGCAGTTGGAAATGCAGGTCTGGCAGCCACATCTCTCACTCCTGTCCTGAGTTCATGTGCATTCCAGAAAAGCAACCCTACCGAAATCCGACTAGCAGCCATACAGGCCTTCAGACGCATTCCCTGCACTGCCAACGTGAGTGCCTGACATTGTCAGTGGCTGATGGTTTATTATTGTTATATTAGATTGTAGACTGCATGCTATAAATTATGGACTAGACAAATGCCTGGGAACTGAGAGTGAAAGTATCTCCCAGCAGAACTCTTTTTGGAAAATTCCATATGCTTCTTAGAGAAGCAAAAGAGCTATTTGGAGGATTTTTTCTGACAAATATGATTTTTTTCATAGGCAAAAAGGGATAGGTGAACTAACTATAAATACTGCATTATAGATTATGAGGTACTGTGTCTTGGCTTGTGTTTGGAAAACCGTGGCATCCCAGTTGGCTTCTTTTTCGTACTTGTTGCTGGCTTTCTAAAGCAGTAATTTGAATTGTGTGGCTTGCATGTTTTTGCTGAAAACTGTAGGGCAGTTTTTGGTTTTGTTTCTGTGTTTTTTAACATTCCACTCCTCCATCTCCACTTGTGAAATGGTAAGTGTCAGTGTTGGAAGTTTGATGCAGTAGGCAAAATAAGGGTTACATCTAAGATGTTCCTTTTCTTAGCTGGCTGGAAGACAGAGCTAAATATAGTTGTTAACATAGCACTTGGTATAAAAATATAAAAAACTATATCCAGCATGTTTTACTGAAGCAAAACTTGCCTCAGGAATGTTCTGCTACAGAGAAAGATGACATTTTCTGTAACATCTGAGAAGACTTGCATGCTGAGTTATACCCAGAAAGATAAAGCATTTCCTGCTAATTTTATGAGTTGATGTGTTTTCCGTGTAAGCTGGCATGTAAGTGGCCAACATGATCCTGTCATCGTTACAAGGTCAGAGCTGGCATTGAAATTGAGTGAAATGTTGAATGCAGTTTCATGGTATAAACAAGTGTTTTTTTGGCAATATCTTTACATTGAACCAACTGTTTAGGTGAGAGCACAGGTGGATTGAGGAAGGGTTTAGTTGTGCAGTTACATCCCACTTTGATTCCTGCTCCACTCAAATTTTAAAAGAAACTGCCTAGCAGGGGCAGCTGCATTGCTGTTCACATGAGCTGAGGGAGTCAATTGACTTCATGGCTCATTATTATTTAGCTGATTTCTATTAAATTCTTTCTTTCATAAGTGTTAACATTTGATCTTCTGCTAATCAAGGTATCCTTTGTTATACAATTATCCTGGTAACATTTCTCTGCTCGCCTCCAGCATTTCCAATAAAAGTGTACCACAACCTGGGACTCTGTACTAGGTTGCTTTACTCTTGTGGATTCAAACCCACAACAAATCAGGCGAGACAGGGAAGGAAGTGACAGAGTTGAAGGCAAGTACAGCTGCTTGCTGGCTGTGATGCAAAGCTCAGAGTCAGGAGGGAGTTGCAAAGATGAGGTAGAGGGAATCAGTAACTCATTTCCTGGGTTAATTCTTGCAGCAGGAGATGTAGTCTGGGATGCTGAGCCAGTGATGTAATCAGGGCAGCATAAAGCTGGGAATGGGTGGAACCAGAGCAATTGGTCTCTCCGGGTAGGGGCATTACAAAAAGCTGAAGCAAGTCCTTCCCTGACCCAGCTGTTTGTTTCTATTTGTTGAGAGTGGAGGACAGCGGAGACCAGCTAAGGGCATGCTGTGGGGCAGAGGGTAGTTAAAGCCCTGCCCCTGCCTATCCCATGGTTCGGGGCTTTGAGGGGTAGGAGGAAACATTTGGAAGGAGTTCTGAGGGGAAGGGGCTGGATGGGAGTCATGGCACCAAAGGGCTTTTGAAGGGAAGAGCATTTGCTCACGTGAAGAAAAGCTACTTACACACAGCTGTTAGCAGGATTGGACTCTTTATGTGGAACTGGATTTGGTCCTGTACTAGTAAACCTTTTACCTTAAAATCAGTCCATGCGAGCCATGTTTGGGTACTTGGGTCCTTTAGCCTGTTTCTGATAATTTTTCCCCTTTTAGCGCACTGTATTAGTCCAGCTGTATCAAGCCACTGATGACGATGTGGAAATAAGAATTGCTTCATATTATACAGCAATGAAATGTCCGAGTAAAGAGCTATTTCGCCAAGTGCAACAGACTTTTCAGCGAGAGACATCTAGCCAAGGTCAGCAGACATGTACTTTTAATATTTTAATTTCTGGCTCTTTTAAAAATTTTGACTTTAGTAGGAATCTTAAGCTGCAAGCAGCAGCAGGCTATCTCAGGTCCACCTTACGTACTTGAAAGCAATTATAATTGGCTTTTTTTTCCTTTAAAAAAAAAAAGATAACAGTTCAGTGAAAAATGAAATAAAAGCGGGAGAGGATTCCCCTAGGTTTTTTTTTCACTTTTTTTAATAGACACCCATTTAGAATATCAAGGAAAATTAGGGATAAACATGGAGCCCTGCTAGGTATTATTACATTCTGAATACCAAATGGCTAATTGCATAATTCTGGAATGGAGAAAGCGAAAAGTACCAGAAAAATGAACAATTTTCTACATTTCTAAAAATAACATGGTAAGAAATGAGGATTGGAAAAATGTTTTTCCAAGTATTTCTTCAAAACGTTCCTTATTTCCCTGTCTTATGTGTGTCTACTTAGTGCTGAGTGCACTTTTGTTATTACTGAATCACCTTTTACTGACTACAGCTTCCACTGCACTTCTTTCCTTGTCACTTTGCCTTTGCTGTAAGCTGAACTACCCCCAAACATTACAGATGCAATAGAATACCACATAAACTGTGGGAAACAAATGCAAAGGAGGCCAAAACCATACAGCAGAGACAAAGGATGTCTGGAGAATCCAGAGAGAGATGCATTAATTCTTGTTTGTTTGTTTGTTTGTTTGTTACTTGGTCAAAAAGCTTGTGGAAACCTTAAGAATTTTTTCTTTTCTGGAACCATCAGCAAGACTTACTGAGGTGTCTTTCGTCATTGTGACAAGAGCAGCTCCTCAGACCACTGGGAAGTGCTCTGGAGAACAGTGTGGAAACTACAGAGCAAGTGGTAAACAACAGAAACAACAAATCATTAATAATTCTCTAAGTGAAAAATACAGTTAAGAGAAGAAGGTGGTTTAGAAAGGATGCAAAAAACTTCTATCTTTCTTATGGACTTTATAATATACGCAAATATATAGTACATAGGTAACAGCGTAGCAGCTATTTAAAACGTGTATACATATATCTGGAAAAATAGTAGAGCTCAGACAAGTATTATTACTTATTTGCTTAATTTCATCCTGCTTGCTTGAGTAACTCTTTGGGGCTATTAGGTACAGACAGTAAAAAATAAGGCTGTGTGAAACAGCACCGTTCCATTTTGACTTGCACTTTGAGGTTTTGGTGGAACAGTGTTTCATTTAAAATTTTGTTTCAATTCAAAACGGCTGTTCTGTTTCATTTTGTCAAAATGGTGACACTGTTTTGATGCTGTTTTGCCCATATGCTGTAATGGAGAAGCTCAAAAGGGCCTCTCTCATCCGGCAGGCATGTCTGGGGCCTGCAACCCCAGGAGGGCTGTAGGGGCTGTGTCAGTCCTCCCAGGGTTACAGGCCCCTGATCTGCCTGCCAGATGAGGGAGGGAAGCCGGGTGCTTCTGCCTGGGGCTGGCGAACTGGGGAAGGGAACAGTCTGATCTCTCAGTTCCCTTCCCCAGCACTGCAATCCATTGGGCTGGGGAGGGCAACTGAGTCATTGGGTTCAGTTCCCTTCCCCTGCGCTGTGATTTGGCTTCCTGCAGCCCGGCTGTGGGAGGTGGGTAGAGACACGGCTGTGCTCGCAACTGAGCCACATGGGGCAGCAGAGCCATTGGGAGCGTAGCCCTGGTTCTCCCCACCACTGGCTGTTTCATTTTGACACTGTTTTGACTCATTTCAAGCTTGAAACACAGAAATTGAAATGGAACAAAGGGCTTCAAAACAGCCTTGAAACAAAATGAAGCAAGTCGAAATGTTTCAAAGGTTTTGAAGTTTCAAGGCTGTTTTGAAGCCCTTTGTTCCATTTCAATTTCTGTGTTTCAAGCTTGAAATGAGTCAAAACAGTGTCAAAATGAAACAGCCAGTGAAATTTCACACAGCCCTAGTCAAAGTCTAAGGCAGAATTGATTCAGTCTTTGCAGGTTAGTCTAAACTGCACAGATTAAATTGAAACAGAAGTGAACAGACATTTTACCTTTGATTCAGGAAATGCGGCTGCATGCCTGCAGTGGCTCAGGTCAGAAGCCAACTTGTGATAGAGCACGGCTCTCTGGAAAGCAGCCAGCATGGTCTGTGTGTTTGCTATCTCTTTCTGCTGCCCCTGAGGTCTCTAGGATTTTCAGTCTAGAATTATAGCAGCAGGACTTTGCAGGGTTGCTGATCACTTCCCCTCCCTTCTTCTAGCTGCCTCTGGGATTTGTAATCCACAGTTGTAACCACCAGTAAGTTTGAGCAGGGGAAGGGGTTTTTAACCCCCCTCCCTGGTCCCAGACCCCACCTGGGGTTTGCTGAGGGAAGGGCAGTCCTCCCTTTTTTGACTGGCCCGCATCTCCAATAGGGCTTGCCCCCCACCCCTTTGTCAGCCAGCCCTCACTGCTCCAATAGGAAGCAGAGGGGTGGGGTCAGCCCTACTCTCAGGAGTAGGCAGTACAGCCCAGTCCAGGGCTGCAGAGCATGGTGGGATGCTGGGAGACTGTGATTTAACTTGAAGCAGGAAGGGGTCTGAGAGAGAAGTTTCATCAACTGGTTTGACCCAAATCAGTTGTCTGATACTGCATTCAGCCAGGTTTCTCTTAAACCAGTTTCAGCCATTTTGAAACTGGTTTATGTGCACTGAACATCTGTTTTGCTACAGGTTTAAATCAGTTTCTGATCACTCAAACTAGCTTATGTGTAACTTCTGTCCCTAGCCTGACTGATTACTCTCTGACCTGAGCCAGATTGCTGACATTAGATGCTGAACTAAATGATAAACCTGAGCAGAAACACTAGGCACCACACTAGGTTTAAAGCACCGATTGTGTGGTGAATTGTCCAGAGAAGAATCAAGTTCAGTTGGTATGAAAGGAATAAGAATTAGGGTTGCATAAAAGCGAAGAATCTGTGCAGCTTCTTTTACCACCCACGGGTACTTAAACAAATTCAGGGCCTCCTGTGAAGGGGGTTTGCTTAGAATGGTTTCAGCAGTCATCAGTTAATGGTTATAAAGCCCAGTGATTTCAAGTCTATCGAGAATGAATATGTTTTGCGAACCTCTTCTCGTTAATGTGATGTGGAGGAAATAAAATCGGGGTTTATTTCTATTTTACAAGCAGGAGTCCAAAACTCTTGTTTGTCTGAAGCAATGATCAAGGGCAGCAGTCTTAAAAGCCTATGTATTGTGCCACTTTTCTCCTGAACTGCTGCACTTGCAGAATGTAAACAGTCATAGATACAGTAGATAACATACCCAAAGCTTATGTTAGACATACAAAAAACTAGAACTCTTGGTTCCAAAATGATACCTTTTATTAGACCAACTGGGAAACTGCAAAACAATTGTCCTTTTCTGCAAGCTTTCAGGATTAAAGTCCCCTTCATCAGGCTTTGGGAAATGTATAGACAGTACCAGATGGTAAAAAGTCCCTATAAGTAAGAAATAAACTTCATTTTTGCACAGAGGGAGCTGAAAATGGAAGGCTGTCTCCTTTTGGGTCCGTGAGAGTGTCTTTTAAAAGTCATTTTTGCCTCTTGAGTCCCCCCCCTTGCACCCGGCTTCTGTCAGGGTTTTTAAAGCTCCTGCAGTGGTGGTCGCAGCTGCCGTCATCATCCAGCCACTGCCCAGCTTGATTGACAGTCGCTTGAAAAGGCAGCGCAACGCCAGCTCACGCGGCTTCTTCCTGTTCCTGTCCTGCCTCTCCGGTAAGTTTTGAGCGAGGCCAGGATCCCTGAGTCCACCAGGAACGTCAGGATCTGTCCCTGGTGCTTCTGGTCCCTGAGAGTGCCTCCTTTCCCCCAGTCTTCTTATCTCAGATCAACACAGCTACCGAGTATGCTTCCAAAACTTAGGTTGGAGTTTTTTATGTATTTGATTCTGAACAAGGTACCAGAAAACCCAACCGTTTTATGAAGAATACAATTGTTTTAGATACTACAACTCAGATTGTCTTATTTACAGTCGATGCACAGTGGCTGGGAGTTTCAAAAACAGTTACAGGCTCTGTAGTGAAATGCTTTATTTACCATGTGACAAAGGCTTTTATTGCCAGTTTCCTTGTAGGATGGACATAAGATTGCGGGTGGGGTACATGTAAACCTAGATGGAAGTTCTCATTCCAGGTGTTTGCTTAGGTGGCATTATTGGTAAAGGTGGTAGTGAGCATGTCTCCATGAGACGTTTACTGCAGAGCTGAATTATTTCCTCAGTAGAGTCTCTATCTACACGTACAGCCCTATGAGGTTGCAGTAAACCAAGGGTGGGCAAAATGCGGCCCGGGGCCTGGATGCAACCCACCAGGCCATTCTATATAGCCCACAGGGCCCCTAAAAAATTTAGAAAATTAATATTTATCTGCCCTGGGCTGCCTGTCATGTGGCCCTCAATGGCTTGCCAAAACTCAGTAAGCAGCCCTCTGCCCAAAATAATTGCCCGCCCCTGCAGTAAACTAATAAACTCCACCATAGGTTAGTACTTGTAAATACAAGTATTATCCTGTGGTGGTGTTATTTACTGCACAGCAATGCATGTGTAGATGTTGATGGGGCTGTCTGGGGCATAAGGGAGCTTCAGTGTGGGGACTGCCTGTCATTAGCCCTGCATTGAAGCACCCATGTGCCCCAGCCAGGTCCTCCACAGCACATCGAGCTGGGTCAGAGCAGCCCCAGGCTGGCAGACTGACACTCTTGCTCCCCCACCCCCCAAGGCTCCCTGTCAGCTGGGGATACTCCACCCTGGCTCAATGTGCTGTGGTCCCAGGTCCCTGTGACATGTGTAACTATGGTGCCCGGAAGCAATAAACTCTGGCATGATGTGCGCCAGAGTTTACTGCTCCATGGTACTAGCACATGTAGATGCACCCATTGATGTCTATATTTAAGGCTGCCTATCATTTGCCTTTAGAAGGCTCTGTTCTCAACTGCATGCAACTTTGCCAAAATTGAGCTGCTTGCCATAAAAGTTTCTAGGTTTGTTTTCTGCCCAAGGCTGATTTTTTTTTTTTTCCTTCTTCCTGCCTTCTGTACAATTCCCCCAAAATGATACAGTCATTTTCAAAACTGAGACAGAGAAGAGGTTAATAGTATTGTAAGAGTTAGGTTAGTTTTTTTTCCAAGCCATTTTTGAAGATTTTTAGTGCCTCCCTTATTTTAAGAAGGGGCTTGAAGTTTTATCCCAGTCTAAAGATCAGAGATGCTTTTTCCTGTCCCTGTGAAAATACCTCCAGTTTTGGATGAGTTGTGAGAGTCTGAAAAATCTCTCCTTGCATATGCTTAGTCAAGCTTGCTAGGCTAGCAGGTAGATTCCTTGCACAGTCCATCTGCACTTAGCACCCCTCAACCACCAGACCGGCAAAGCTCTCTAGTATGTCTGCGCAGCTGGGAAATGAGAATACTCTCTACACAGGGTATGGGAAACAGTGCAGCATTGGTAGCTCGATTTGCCTTTTAGAATAACTGTACCAGATCTCTGATCTTGTCTATTATGTTTGTAACCACTAGACTACATGTCAAAGTTAGGCATAGACTGCAAGATGACCTAATGACCAGCTGATGACCTTCAGTATGTTTCTACATGAAATAATTTCTTTCTTTTGTTGTGTTTTTTTTTTTTTAAAGGAAATGTTGAAAGTTAAATTAAAACTACTTGGATTAAAAGAAAGTGAGGGGAATTGGACTGGGATGTAGGGATTCTAGGCTGTATGCTGGACCATGCTATTAGCTTCCTATCCTGTGATGCAAAAAGCCATGAAGAAAAACATTCACACAACATGAAGGGGCTAAGTTAAGGTTGCATTCTGACCTTCTAAATACTTGACTTTGCAACAGGGTTGTTCTTTAAATGTAAATTCGTATATGTGTTATTACATAATGGACAATCTTCACTGTGAATTAAAAGAGAATCTGCTCTGTTGTACTAATGGAAATCTACAATATATCATTAGGGCCACACTACTATAACTGGTGAGCATGCCAGATGCACTTAGTTCAGAAAATCCCTTGCATACTGCAAATAATGAGGTTGATTAACTTTAAAAGCTATTCACTTAATTAGACCAGTTGGTAAATTTATAACTGTCAACAGTGTAACTGCAGATAAAGTCTGTCCTTTCTGTGATATGTTAGGATGCTCTAGGACTGAGTTTTAAATAACTTTGCCACTGATGAGATTAACTAGTGAGCTAGATTCTGATCTCAGTTACATTAAAGTGTATAAAGTTGGAATTAATTCCACTCAGCCAGGAGAGTGATTTTGATTTACACAGGTGTAAAGTGAAAAGTCTGGCCCGGACAATTCTAATTTCTCTGATTTACAGAAATTTTTCTTTGTTTCAGTGGGTTCTTTTGTCTGGAGTCATCTCTCTCAACTCCTGGAGACAGACGACCCACTGAAAGAATACCTCCGTGATTCCATTCCTGATGACATTCTTAGCAAAGAGTTTGACTGGGAAATGTGGAAATATTCCTCATACTCAGATGTCACTTTCCATTCAGGTATGTGTGCTCTTCTTGCAAAAAAAGGGCCTCACACTTCAAGAAGGACACGGACATTTTGGGAAGAGTCCAACGCAGGACAACAAAAATTATCAGAGACCAGGGAGAGGAGACTTATGAGGAAAGGCTGAAAGAATTAGGGTTATTTAGCTTGGAGAAGAGTAGACTGGGGAGATGGGCAAAGAGAGTTCATAAATCTTCAAATACCTGAAGGGTGATTATAGAGAGGATGGAGATGGTCTTTCTTCTGTTGCTTTTGGGAACAGAACTAGGAACAGCAACCTCAAGCTGCAGCAGGGGAAATTTAGACTGGAGATTAGGAAGAACTTTCTGAATATGCAGATGATCTGGTATTGGAAAAGGTTACGTAGCGAAGTTGTATAAGCTCCATCCTTAGAAATTTTCAAAAGCAGGTTAGACTTGGCTAGGATGGTTAGGTGGGGATTATCCTGCCTTGAGTTGGAGGCTTGACTAGATAACCTTGTGAGATCCCTTCCAGCGCTACTTTTCTGTCATTCTGTGCTCTTGTGTTGAGCTATAGATTTGGATGCTGTGCAGCAGGCCTGTGGGTTAAACCCCTGTGGATTTTTCTATTCCTTCACCTCTTCCTTTTTCATAGAATATTTTAAATTGTGAATTAATAGAACCTCAAAATGCATCAGAATCAGGACCAGGATTCTCTCTTACTTATGTTGATATAAGTCAGGAGGAAGTCCACTGAACTCTACAGTGTGCCATAAATGTACGTGAAAAGAAATTAGCCCAATTAACTTAATTTTCCTGCCTGCCACAAATTCTTTTGATTTGACAGTCACTTTGGTGGACAGCCATTGCACCCAAGTTATGGATAATGTTCTGGTCCCTGCTGCCAGTGTTACCTTATTTCCTTGATTGTAGGATGAGTTTTTTTCCCCATTTTAACATGGTGTGTGTGTGTGTGTGTGTGTGGAGTCTCTTATTTTAAATTGCATGGGGAGGAGGGGGAGAGCAGCCAGCTGCTTTGGCTTAGGTTCCAGCCCTACCTGGGGTCAGGGCCATAACCACAGCAGCTGCCTGCCTTCTCTCTTCCCAGTGCCTCTGCACCCACTATCTCCCGTCTACAACCTCTACTTCCCAGCATGCCCCTCTCCTTCCTCTACTTACCTTTTTTCCGTGCTAGCAGGCTCCATGCATGCTGCAGCATGGGACACTGAGCACAGCCCTTGGCTAGCCCATAGCAATGACGTACAGCCCAAACAACTACTATAAGGCTGGCCTGGGGCCGTGCTCAGTGATCCAGATTAAAAAGGGGATGGTACCCACCAGCATGGAGCATATGCTGCGGGGAAGGGGAAGAGCAAAGGCTTGACAGGGTGAGGGGGGGAGGAGGAGGGACCCAAGGCTGCAGGGGGGGCAGGCAGGGGGCAGAGGTAACGGGGAGATGGGCACAAGTAAGGGGAAACCTTCTTGACCTTCCTATATTTCCTGCTTCCCCACTGTTTGCCCCCCCTGCAGTGGTGGGAGAGATTAATTAAAAAAGATGACCCTCCAATAATTAGAATCTGTATATGGAAAATTATAACATTTATTAATTTTTCATGTATAGACTCTTATTACTGGGGGGTCTTTTTAAATTCAGGGTCAACGTAGATTTGAATAAATCTGGTATTTTCTATTTTTAACCAATGACAGCCCAATGTAAAATATATGAACAGTCCAAGGAAGTAGGCAAGAGAGAGAAGGAACCCAGGTTTCTGTTCTGGCCGATTTGTTCTAACTGCTAGGACAGGAGTTTTCAGCTTTTTTAGTAAGCATACCCCTGGTGGCCAGACACGGAGCGAGGGGGGGTGAGAGGTGCGCAACTGGACACAGCTGCTGCCCTCGCCCTCCCTCCCCTCTCCCTGGGCCCACTCCTGGGAGGCGGAGGTATGGGGTAGTGGTGCTCCTTCCCTGCCTGCCCACATATACCCCCTAGGACTCTCCCACGTATCCCCGGAGGTATATGTACCCCTGGCTGACAACCCCTGTGCTAGGATATTAGGGAAAAGGTAGTGTCAGTAGCACCACTGAATTGTGAGCTGAATTCAGTGCTGTTGATGCAAGTTAGGTATGCTTAGTGAAGCTCCAATAGATGAGTCCTCTGGGACCTAAGCCATGAATTGTAAGTGCTCTTCTTTTATGTTATCCAGAGGTTTTGCATCTGGCACTATCCATGCATCTTTTACTGTAGGAAAAGCTCAGCAAGGGATGCCCTTATTGACTGAATGTTCTCCTTCGTAAAGGACAGAACAGCAACATTCTGGAGAACTATTGTACATGAGAAGTAAATGAGAAGATTTGGTCTCCAAATGTCCTTATAGCTGATATTTGTATTGCAGGAGCTGCAGGTGTCAATATGGAGGCATCACTGGTCTTTTCTCCTGCATCTTTTATTCCACGATCCATAATGACAAACTTGACCATGTATACTATGGGGCGGGCTATAAATCTTCTAGAGGTAAGTTTGGTTTTCCTCCCATTCAGGGGAAGCCTAGAGTATTGAAACAAAGATAAACCATTTCTACTTCCAAGTACCAATTTCTTAATCAAGCTTTGCTTTTTTTCCTGAGGTTATTGAACATTTTATCCTTCTGACCCTTCATGCAAGGATAGGAAAAAAATCTTTTATTCTACAGGCTGATTTTGTACTGAAATTTATAATTGGTTCCCTTGTATTAATGTAGCATGCAACCTAAATGAACCCTGTTCCTCTTATATACCCGGTTCATTAGATAAAAGTTTCTAAGGCCCAGCCAGCTCCAGTTAAAGTCAATGGAAATCTTTCCACAACTATAGTGGAAGCAGGATTTGACTCCAGCATAATTAGTCTTTTAATTTAAGGGGAAGAACACTGTGTTTTTGATGCTGAAGTCCCAGTCTTAAGTCTGTGCTGACATCTTGTGATGGATTTATTACAAAGGGTGACCCTTAAGCAACATATTGTCTTTAAATTGTGCTCTCAGTTACTGGAGTTTTCAGAGTTGTGTGTTAGGTTTGTGGACTCTTTAGTGCCAATGAAGATGCATGTGAAGGAAACAACTCAGCTGAATTTTTAGATTTTAAGTTAAGTTGGCAAATAGAAACAAACTTGAAATGTATCTGTAGCACAGAATAAAGGATGCATCATTTTATAATCAGAGCTGCTAGTGGTCACTTACTAAATTGGAAGGAGCCAGCATTCACATTCCATGCTTTCAATGGACTACTTCCAGATTTAAAAAGGAATATTTCTTCAATATACTGCCTGATACAGTAAGGTAGTTGTATCATGGGAGTTAATATTTAAAAGTATCTAACATTGGATGCTACCCGAGTGAGGCTTGAATTTGATTGACCACACTCTGACCTTGTATGGCTAATTCTTTGTTCCTATTGGAGCCTGAGTACTAATTTTTGTGACTTTAGATCCATGTTGTCAGTTAAATTTCTATTTCCTGAGTATGTGCATATCTGTAGCCATCTCTTTGTAGTGTTTTAAATGCAGCATGTGTTTCCTCAGCTTGGTGTACGGTTAGAGAATGCAGAAGATCTCATACAGATGATATTTGGCCAACAATCTACTTCTTTCAGTGAATACTTGTTTTCAAATACTGATGAAAGAAATCCCAAATCAGAAATTCCTGTGGAAATAGCTAGAAAAGCCAAGCAAAAGAGATTGACTTCAACGAAATACAGTGCTGGAGAACGTCTTGTGACTAAGGCTAGAAAATCCAAGTTAAGTAAAGCAAAGCAGAGTTGCCCAGATGGAAAGTATAATAAGATGAGTGAATTAGTGAAAAAGGTAAGTGATTCTGCATCACCTACTAAAAGTCATGCCAGTCTAGACTTGTTTTTTGGCCTAATCAAGCACTGCTGAGCACTTTGTGCAGATGCTGATTCTTATGTAAAATGGTATAGAATTTTATCAGTAGGCAGTGGTGAAGATATGCTCTGCACAGATATTAATGACCACATAGGGTGCAAGGAAATAGAGCATCAGGCCCTCAATTTTTTTTTGGAAGACTATATGAATCAGAATTTTGATTCTAAAGCAGTCATAAGTAACAAGTGGGTGCCAGGGACAGTCAGATCATTGCCCATCCACTTGTCTCTGGGAAAACCACTTGCCTACCTCGCCTGCCACACCTTAATGATAGTGATGGAAAGATGTCAATAAGACGAGAGGCTGCCCATTTACCTGCCCTGATGCCAAGGGCCCATGTACATGGCTCCAGGCTCCCTTGTACCATGACCCATGCCTTGCAGATGGCATCCATATTCCTCTAGTGCCTCACACTGTGACCCGAGCTCCAGAGTCTCACATGGGACTCTCAGTCCCCACTGGAGCTTGCAGTCACTGTGCGCTAACACTGGACTCTCCTTCAGTCCATTATTCAGGGCTCCCAGCCCTTACCCATTTAGGGCTCTAAGCCTCCTCTCAGTTCAGGGCTCCAAGCTCCATCCTCTGCCCTACATTGGGCTACAGTCCCCTTATCCCTTCACCCCAGAAGCTTCACGTATAGCTTCCCACAGGCTCAGGGCCCCACCACCCTGGAGCTCCTTACTGCAGCCTCAGAGGTCGCAATGAGTCTGGGTGATGTCTCTGGCCCCTTTACCTGGCCAGGACCCTGTCTCAGAGCTTACAGTGAGTCTGGGCCCTTGATTTATCCTTCAGGGTGTGCTCCCCTAGCCTTCCCCTCCACAGTGTCAACTGCAAGGCAGCAGGGGCTGAGGCTTTCTGGTTCCCCATACTCATCCTTCACTGGGGATCCCCAAGGTGTGGCATTTCCTGGAGGCTGCCCCACCGCTAGCAGTCTGACCACACCTCATCCTCCCCAGCAGGGTGTAGTTTTAGGTCATACCCCAGGACCAAGAGCCTCCAGCCATCCCTATAGCTCCTTCCTTTACCTCCAGGATGTCATGAGCAGCAGCTCCAGCCAGGCAATGTTCTCCCAGTAGCTAGCAGCAGACTGCTGGCTTTGCTGCTCTGGGTCCTGCTCTTATAGTGAACTGCTGGGCCCTGTTCCTAACCAGGTCATTAGGTCTGATTGGGAGAATGGCCAGCTGCAGGCTGCTTTGTTGCTGCCCACACCCCTAGGGGTAACAAAGCACGCCCTGTGTTCTGTTACATTATACATAACAGCAATAGCAGGAGCATTCATGTATCATAGTATCATAGTATCATAGTGTCTAGAGTCGGAAGGGACCTGGGCAGATCATCTAGTCCGACCCCCTGCCTTGGCAGGAAAGAGCACCG
>JAGPOW010002067.1:3109411-3124927 GCA_030014935.1 Caiman crocodilus
GCCCTGCCCATTCCCATGCCATTGCCTCTCACTCCCCACCCACAGCCTTCCCAGCCTTGCCAATGCCCCTCACTCCTAATCTGCAACCTCCTGATCCACAACCCCTTTCCCTCCCCATCCCAGTGTGTGAGGAAGGGGGTGGGTGTGTGGGCAAGGGGGGGGTGGTGTTGGCACAAGCGACATGTATTGAGAGGGGTTGGGGGACACGTACCTGCCAGATCCCAGATTTCTGCACCTACAGCAGGGCACAGGGCTACTGGCAGTTGCCGCCTCTGCAGCCCAGCAGGCAAGGCCTGGCATGGAAGGGAGTGCCGCACCACCATGGCTGCCGTGGTGAGGCGTGGTGGCGGTGCAGAGTTGTGCCCCTGCTGCTGCTGGGCAGGCAAGGGGCACCTGACTTTGGCCACGGTGGTGCGGCACTGTTTCCTGCGCCAGGTCCCAACTGCTGGGCCGCGGAGGCAGCGCCTGCCTAAAGCTGGTTCCTCCAGTCTGCAGCCCTGTGCCCCACTGCGGATACAGTAATCTTAGAGCGGAACATGCTCTCCTTCCCCTGCCACATTGTCTGTGCCCCCCGCATGTTGCCTGTGCCCCCTCAACCTCCCGATGTCACCTATCCCCCATTTCCCCCACCCCTCAGACTTACCTGGAGAGAGCTGCAGGAGCCACTCTCCACCACACTGCCTGGATGCCATGTGCATATGTGCATGCACACATGCATGGGGCCCCCCATGTTCTGCTCCACCCAGTCCTTGCAGGCTGGAAGTCCACTGGCCTGTAAGGGGAAACCATTTAAAGGAGAAAATCCATATTTTGGCATTTTTTCTTTGGCAAATTGAAAACCTGGACCCCTAGCTTATCACTGAATTTTTTACAAATGAAACATGGACTTCAGGAAATTGCTTCATATGTGTGTTTTCCTAGTAGACACATTGTATTTAGAAGATGTAAATCTGGTTAGAAGTGGCCTCACATGGACAAAACCAGGAAAACTTAGCCATCCATATTTAATGAAATGAAAGAACAATAAAGTGATCAGGGGTAAGATCAACCAAAAGAATGGAAAAACACTTTTGAGTTGAAATTACTTCATGTCAAAGATGTGCCTAAATCACACCCCTCCCCCGCCAACAGGAAATGATTGGCAGCCAAGAAGAATGCAGGGAAAATAGGATGTACTGTTTGTTTCTTACACCAAACTCTAAGATCATAAGAGGACTCCATGCTTGTAAAAATAACATGACTTTTTATTAAGAGAACTATTTACAGATGTTCTGCAATGGCAACTAGGATGTAAACTATGTGCATGTAGGTTAACTTCTTTGTGCCTCCTGCAGTCTTTCTTCGTACAACCTCTGCTCCTCCAGGTTGGTAAAATATTAGCAAACCCATTTGGCATTTGTGTCCTATGGCAATGTGAAGATTATAATGGGTAAACACTATGGACTGGGAATTTCAGACCTTGAGCTGGACTTAAATGCAGAGATAGCCTAAACTTACTGGCACGGCCATAGACAGTATAGCTTCTTTTGGACTGCCCTTTGATTTTTTTCAGTTAGTCATGGATTTATTACTGAATTACACAGCTTAGCATTAGAAACCAAATATTGACTATTGCCTCCCACTTTATTTTCAGCAGAATTTCTGATATTTTTTCTCAGATTTGTTTATGAATCAAAATTGCAATATTCTAATGCCCAAATCTGTCCTGATCAATTATAGCCATTGATTTTGTTAGGAAAATATAGACTATTAAGAGTTTTAATTAAAGTAACAGAAAAGGCTTAAGTGAATTAAGCCTGAACTGAAAAGTTTAGATCTTAACATGGACCTTATATCCAACTGCCCCCAAATTTTGGCAGCGCCCAGTGTTTTTGTAAGAGGTGTTCATTCTATTGTGAACTGTGCAGGCGTTCAGACGAAAATTCCCAGTCTAGCACTGGACACAGAATAGAAGATTCAGCCTCTTGCTTTGGTAACGTGTGTGCAAGTTAAACACTTGGAATGAAAAAATAAATAAACTGCAAATGACTTGGGGATGAGAAATGGAAATGTTTTATAGAGGCATTAGAGGAAACAGATTTGAGTTCTCAGCATAGCAATGAAGCTATGGAGTGATTCCGTGTGTCAGATTTAATTTTGTATGCAGTACCGCATGCAAAAGTCATTTTCATTTTTTCCTAGGAAGATTCTTGGATGCCAAATGAAGCTGTCCTTCATTTCTTTTTTGGGACTCCAAAGTCAGACCTGAAACGGGATGTTGGTATTGAGCTAAATTTTAATGTTCCACAGAAGAAATTCCGAATTCAGTTCATACAACCGAAGAAAAAAATCCAAATGGATGGTAGGTGTTTCAGTTAAGAGACAGATCTTCAAATAGTGTCAGTTAGGAGTGTTCTGCTATTATTTACTGTTTAACTATGGCATTGTTAACACTATGTTGCAATTTTAAACAGCGTGTTGGGATATATTTTTATACAAGACATGATAAAAGTGAAATTTTATTGTAACTGCATATGCAACCAAAAACATAAGTGCCTGTATTTTTCTCTAAGGAAAAATTGAGCTCTCTAAGAATTCACGAATTGGACACCTGGAGTTGATACTAGATGACCAAGATGTATATTACATTAAGGTAGGTCCTCAGACCCAAAATGTCAATATGCAAATGAATACATAAATAGAGGAAGGATAAAAAATATCCCTCTGGAAGGACAATGTACTGTACTGAAATATACATGTACTGAATTGTGTGACAAGAAATAATTAGGGTTATTTTATTTTATTTTTTTTTACAGATCCACTTAGTGGTAAATCATCACTAAATTGTTTAATCCAGGGGTGGTCAATCTCTGGCCTACAGGCCAGATGTGGCCTATGGAGCCATGGCATCTGACCCACAGAACTCCCCACAGGTCAGGATATTTGGCAGCAGGGAAGCAGTGGCAAGTTAATACAGTCACAGTCTTCTGCTGCCAAACTCCCAAATCCCAAGCCCTACAGCTGGCCATGACCCCTTCCCTCTGTCTGGATCAGTTGGTGTTAGGCTATGCCCCCTTCCCCTTCCAGGGGGCTAGGTTAGGGCCACATCAAGCCCCTTTCCCTTCTTAGAGCCAGATTGGAGCTGAGCTATCCCCCATGACCCTCTGTGCAGCTGGATAGGGCCCTGGGGTGCTGGATTGGGAGCAGAAGTCGGATCTCACCTGGAGATGGACTGATACTACCCATCAGGCAAAAAGGTTGAGCATCACTGGTTTAATCTCTGCAAAGGAATCATTTTAAGAAAGGTTCCAACTTATTATTTAAAGTACTGTTGTATCAGTCACATTTCTTGTTTAAAATAATACAGACCTTTTCCAAAGTCAACTGAAGTCAGAAGGATGGATTCCTATAGACTTCAGTAGGCTTTGATTCAGTATGTGAATGTATATTCTAATCCCTCATGCTTTCCCAGATATTAAGGAGAGAGCCAGGCTTTAATGGTTACAGATAGTTGGAGGAGTGATAATGGAGTACGGAGCCTTCTACATTAAATTGCTGTAGCTAGGTTAAATTGTGCCAACTCTAGGGCTGACTGATAGCATACGTTCACACTATGGTGTTCTAATACTGACCTCTTCTGGCCACCCTCATTAACATGGTTCAGCATTAGAGCTTGTACTACCCTGCTACTCCCTAGTGGCTGCCAGTTTATGCAGAGTTATCAGCAGTGTCTTATGGGATGTGACTTTGTGCTGAATGTAGTTCCTAGTATTATTATTCTGAGAGCCTGATTCTTCAGGTAGAATCTAGCAGGCAAACCCCTGGAACTGTGCTGAGTGATTGCAGGCATCCCCTTGCCCACCCATTCCTATTCTTTATTCAGGCTTGGAGCCTTGGCCTGGGATTTTAGATTGAGGTTTGGCCTGGGATTTTTTTAACTTGAACTTGATCCCAGATGAATGCATTGTGAACTGATTTCTTTGCAGCCAGCTCTCTTTTGAAGTTGTGCAGTCTAACAACGCAAAGTTGTATTCTGGCCCTACAGAACTGACCAGAATGAGCCCAGTGTCTGAGCCCAGATTCAGCTGGTCACTTGTATGAATTCTGTGGAGACAGGAATGTCCCAAGTAGTATACTCTTTATAATATATATATATATATATATATAATGAGTTGTGGGAAAGAATAAGACTGTGCCAACACTGAAACTACAGAACAACAGAGATGGACATTGAGCACTGCACTCCTACTAAGAATTTTTTTTAAATTCACTTCCCAGGAATTAGGCAGTAAGTTTTTTATTTTTTTTCCATTCATTGTTTGGGTCTACAAGTTGGATACTCTACCCTGCAAGAATCAATGCTAGAGAAACCTTATACATTTTTCAATAAGTGTAGCTGTTTACCACCTGTTGTCTTTACAGTACAATCTCAATCAGGATATTTCTGATTTTCTCCACTATTCAACAGAGTGATAAACGCAAACGATATACCCAAACTGCCATTGCTGACAACTGCATTTGCATTCTGTCCCGCTCCAAAGAAGTTCCAAACTGCCATACAGGCACTGTTTGCAGTAACACTATATCAGATGGATTTTGTTTCTGTTTCCTTCTTCAGTCTTTTGGCCCAGTGCTGCAATTTATTATATGCATTCATCTCCCATTAAAGTCTGGGAGCTGAGGTTATCTAGCACCTCACAGCACCATGCCCTTAGTTGGAAAAGTAAATTCTCCCTGCTTCTCCATCTTCCTCCCTCCAAGTTGCAAAAGTGCCCAAGTCTGTAGTAGCTAAGCATTGAATATTAACTTATTTATGCTGTTGGGTTTTTTTTCAGGGAATGACAGATTTGCAAACAGTGAATGGAGAGCAGAGATACACAACCCAGCTGGAGGTCAAGCTGGTAAAACAGGGCAGTCCTATCATTCTGTCAGGAAACATCACTAAACAACTTGGCAAGAAAATGGCCCTGTCGGTATCCCTGAATAATTTATTGAAGGATGCAGCATTTCTCTCAGGTTAGAGGAAAATGAGTACCTGTTATTCCCCTGTAATCCTTAGGACATATATTTTATATACTGAGAAAAAATGCGTTGCAGTTTCCTGGTTTTTCGTTTTTATTCTAAAATCCTGTTAAAATCAGTGGGGTACGTTTTGAAAACATCTGAGGTCAATATGCCATTTATTTGAAAATAATAGCAGTTGTACAGTAAATTACACTGCAAAATACATGTCTTCCTTTGATTACAGGTCCTGAGCAGCAAAACATTTTAAATTGCACTAACATTTGCAAGGAATCATTTTATTACAGAAACATTAACTGATAGTTTCCCAAATTCTGCCATTGTTATGGTTTTACACAACTTCCTATAGTGGCACATGCATGTGTATGAGCATATACATGCTCATGCATGTAAGTATTCCACCTTTCTTTAAATATCAGTTTAGATGGGGTATTTAAAAGGTCTTTGGATCTAGTTTGAACTTGGTAAGCAAAAGTATTTCTTTCCTTACCAGCAGACTGGGGATGATGTTTTGGAGTGGGGGAAGAAAAAAAATGTCAGGGAAGATGACTTTGCTATTGGTGTAGTGTTGATAGATGAAAGTGAATCAATAGACTAGAATAAAACAACATGCAATAATTCTCTGCAGCTCCTTTTAGGAGCTGCTGCATGCTTTTTCCAAAAGCAAATCCTTTTTTTTACTGAGTTATTATTTTGAACAAACATGTGCTGATTTCTGCTCTTTCCTTAGTACTTCTGGAGAGAAAGTTTGATGATAAAGTGAGGCAGTACTCACTTGAAGGGGAGACTTACCTTCCTGGTGTGCTGGGATTGCATGTCATTGGCCTCCTGCAGCAGCGAGGAAACTTGTGGTCTAATGCTCTACGAATGAAATATGGACTCCTAGGTATTTATATAAATGGCATTTATTGCTGTGTTATAGGACAAAGTCTAAGCATCTGAAGCACCCCTCAAATCTGGGCATGTCATTTGTCTATATAATCAACATCCATTTTATGTGATGTAGGGAAAAATGTGGCCACATTTTGTATATGATTTCTAAGCTGTGTGTTTTTTAATATGTGATGCGTTTTTGTACTAATTGGATGAATGTAACACTTAGCATCTTAGTGTGAAAACTCAGAGTTAATTTAAAATGTGCTTTTTGCATATACTTTCTAATATTTTATTAAAATCCACAGTTTCTGCAAATATTTATCCCAGTAAATCCATTGAAAAGTGAAAAAAAATAGGAGCACAAACTCTGAGACCTGATTATTTGGGGGAAAAAAAAGAGGACATTTTTCCAGCGCTACAGCGTGAAGGTTAAAAATGCTGGGATATTCAAAGAAATTACATGGCAATAGCTTCAATATTTGGCCACACTATGTATTAAACCTGGCAAATAGGTATTTGCAAATTGCAAGGACTAGTGTCTGTTGTGGAATATGGCTGGCAAAGTTTTCTTAACAAAAATATAATCATGTCAACCAAAATTCACTTGTGACCCCATCACTTCACTAAAATTAGTATGCTAATAAGAATATTACATTGCAAGAAAACTCATACATTCTTGCCCCAGATTAAAGTAACAAAGAGATTACATACTGCTTGCATATTGCAGTGGCTGTTCTGGCTTATGCAGTTATCAACACAAAGCAAGCAACAAGGACCTTTTCATGTTCTCTTTTATAGGACCAACTTGGGGCTGGAGTGGTGCAGTCACTAAGGTATATGGTTGACAGTGTAGCGGTTGCAAGTTTGAGACCATAGTAGAAGTATTCGCAGTACTGCCTGTCAGATTTAATGAATCTGCAAGTTCTGCTGAATACCTTGTTACAAGACCACAAAAAGGAAGGATTGGACCAACTGTATAGTTGTGAGAGATGTTAGACCAGTAAAGGATGCTGCCAAAAAAATCCTTGTCTCTCACATATATGGACCTTTGTAGCTACAGTATCATCTCTCTAACCCTACCACAACTCAAAGCAAATATTTTGAGCTTCAGACTAAGTCCTGATGCATTTGGAGTACTGCCGGTCTGAAGCTTTCAAAATGATAGGTTTTACTTTACTATTGTGAGATGTTACAAAATCATTATTTTGGCATTCATTTTACATGTCTTTTGGAGCTTGATTCTTAAGGATTTACATTTCTTGGCTTTTCTCAGCAATCCCGTGGGCAAGAAACTTACCATTTGTTTAAAATGAAAGCTGCAGTTCTTGGGTAACTTCAGGAGCTGGGGTTCAAACAAAAAAATCCCACTATTGTGCAAGTCTCCGTAAAATTGCAAAGACTGGCAGCATAGTTTTTACTAAGGCTCACAAAGGCTTTACCCATGAACACGTCCATGAAAGAGGAAAAGCTGATGCTTCTGTAATTTTTGTTTATCTTCCTCATTTTTTTTCTCAAAAACAGGAATACAAAGCAGAATAAACACAGAAGCAGTGCTTTGGTTCTCCTTAAGCAAAACCAGACTAAGTACTTGGATCATTTTCATTTTGCCTTTTGCTGTAAGATGACAGATGTTTCCAGTTTCCTGAGCTTGAAAACATCTTTTATTTTATTAGAGTATAAAATAAACATAGCCCCCGAGTCAGCCAGTTGTGTATGTAAATCGTATGTTGCAGCTTACCTTTCAGGGTTTTTGTTTCTAGTAGAATTTGTGGGAGAAATCAAAACTTGTATGGCCTCACCCAACATTTTGCAGATAGCATATGGACTATAGCTTGAACTGAACTTGCCTGCATACTAATAGCAGGAGAGCTGCACCTCTGTGCAGGTGGCAAAACCCAGCGAGGAATCTGGATAAACCTCAAACAGTAGCCCAGCCAGTAGCCCCCAACCTACTCCTGAGTACATCTCGCCTGCATCCCATGCCCCCTGTCCCAGCTGGGCAAGCGGTGGCAGCACCCACATCCTGCACTCCCCTTCCTCAGCTGGCCAAGTGGCAGTGCCCGTGCCCCTCTTCCGTGGCTGGGCAAGTGGCAGCACTGCCCACATCCCATTCCTCCGGCCCAGCAGGGCAACTGTTTGGCTATGCTCTGTTGCTGCTTGCACAGCTAGGGCAGGAGGGCATGGGATATGGGCATGGCACTGCTGGGAGTGGGAGCTATGCCCTGCCGCCACTTGCCCCCTTCTACCTGGAGCGAGCCGCACCTGCATCGCACCCCCCGCCCCCACCCTGACTGGGTAAGCAGCAGCAGAGCATAGCTCCCACTCCCCACACTGTTGCGTCCACAGTCTGTGCCCTCCCCCCCAACTCCCCTCCATGAGTCCTGCGCCCCCCCCCCAATCCCACCTGGGCAGCTCATCCCAGTCCCAGCCCCAGTCCCAATCCCTCCCTTGCTGTGGGGGCATTGATCTGCCCCCCATTCCCCTCCCCTCCCTGCCTCCGCCCATCAGAATAGTCTTACCGGCTGGAGGCAGCTGCGTCCAGTTGCGTAGTGAGGCCTGCTGCCTGTTTAGTCAATGGCTGAATCTCCAAAGTGGCGCTGAATCTTTTCCAAATCAATTCAGAGACTTTTGATTTGATTCAGACCTTTTAACTGGTCTCCTGATTCAATTTAGATTCAGAGATTTGGCCGCTGAATTGGGCCAAATCTCCCCTGAGTCAAATCGGCTACCAAAGCTTCTCACAGCCCGCTCATTACTACTGCACCGTAGTGTCACGTGGCACAAAGCAGTAATTAGCTACTGCACAGTCAGCGTCACCAAAAAGCAAAGCTGGGTCATTTAATACTGGTGTATGCAAGTACTAAATGACTGTGCTGTAACAGCTGTATAGTCAGCATCCCATGTAGATGCAGCGCCTGTGTAGTGAGTGCATGCTCATTAACAACTTAAGCGTGTTTGTAGCTTGAGAGATTTAGAACACAACAAAAATAATAATCCTATAAAAAAGAATGTCATTTTATGCCTAGATGAATAAAAAAAACCAGAATGGAGACTTGGAGCTTTATTGACTTAATTTGGATGGTTTATTCAAAAACGCTTACCATTTGTGTGTGTTGTTTGTTAATTCAAACAGCAGGTGCAAAGAACCTTCAGCATGAATGTAATGCAGGGCAGAAAATCAAGGTGGAGGCTGGTCCAAATGAAGCCTACAAACTGGATTTAGGACATGAGCTTCACTGTACTCAAGCTCCAGCCTATAATCATAAGGTAGAGTTCAACATGATGCCTTCTGTTAATTGTAGGGTTTCAGTCATAAGGGTGCGGTGGAGGCTAGTTTGGGGACAGTCATTATCTTCTTATTTAGGGTTTCTTCATAGTTTTATGTGTGGGGAAGTTATCAGAAATCTGTCACTAATTTCTGCTCCTGTTTATACCTCTTTAAGTTCAGAGTACCTCCAGTGATTTTGGTTTTGTATATGAATTGTTTTCTTGAATTGTGTCTTTTGTGAAGTGTTTGTATGGTATTTTTGCATATCCTTTTGCAACACTAGTACTTAGATGCTGACAATAATATGATTTGCCTGCACACAGTAACCATCAAAATCATGGTTTTTGTTATACTTGTGTCCAGAAATTAGTATCTTTTACCTGGGTTTGTAACACTTTTCACTTAAGCTTTAATGTAGCTCTGTGGAAACTAACTTTTAGGTTAAGACCTTTGGAAGTGGCCAGTTCTCTGAACTGCCTGAAGGCAGAGTGTAACTTTGAATCTTGCCTTCAGTAAATTCTATGTGACCCTTTCCTTTTATCCTACCGATTCTAAAAGCTAAACATTGTTAATACTAAGCACTACGTGTGATCCATGCACCTGGTTAAAAAGTAGGTTTCTTATTTGTGAGAAATTTCCATTCTTTTGAAATTTGTTATGGCCTGAATTGGATGAAAAAATTACATTTTGCAATTTTTCCATGAACTAGAAGCTTCCCAGACCCTGCAGTGAAGTTACCAATGAAACTGACAATCCTGGTCCTGAGACATTTTATCAGGAAGCATGGCAGAGAACTCTGCCTTGCATTTGGTGAAAGTTTAGTTAAACCAAAGGTTTCAGCTGAAACTTCTCAGGAGTTTCATGAACTGGCTTTGTTTCATCAAAAAAAAAAAAAATAGCAAGAAATTTCCATGAAGCTCTTGTGCAAGATAACTCACTTTCCTAGCTACTTAGTTCATAGTCCATGTTCTATATCTATACAACACCTTAATTAAAGAGGAATCAGAATGCATAGAAAGATGATGGATTTTGTTCTTCAGGTTCACTTACAGCATGAAGAACGTCCATCCCGGCTCCATTCGCACCTGGAAGTGAACTATGGAAAACACTGGGATGAAATCAACAACAAGAAGAAATTGCTGATCAGCCAGACATTTAAAAATAGTTCAAGTCATTCCCTAGCCAGCTACTTCATGGAGGTAATAGCATCTGCTGGGGAAAAGTACTGGCATTTCACAAAAGAAAAGGGCAAATAGAAAGAAAAATGGAGGGCAAAGCATAAAGTACAGCTGTGCACCAAGAAGTGATTCTGTAAATACCATAATGGGTATCCTGCTTTGTCTTTTTAGATTAAATGTGCCCAGTATTATAAGATAAAAGGCATTTCTTCCTGATTTATAGATAAGTAAACTTAACCTGGGATCTGAGAGTAGAGCTTAGCTCTTTCTATTCTGGAATAAATGTTCTGCAGCTCAAATTGTTCTGTTAGCTACATTTGTACAAATGAATTGCATTCAGTAACTGATAGTTCTTTTGAAGCAAAGAGGGCAAGACTCTAGTCTGTTCCCTTTCTTAACTGCGTTTGCTCTTCGGACAATAAAAAAGAAACATTTGTTATTAAAGCAAGTAGCTACAACCATGAGCACACCTCCAGCATACTCTGAGGAAGAGGGCTTATTTATTGAGGTAACCAGTTTTTAGAACCATCCTTATCTTGTGCAGCATATGCCACTGGAGTTGTACAAAATCAGGATTTGTATCTTAATATTACCTGGTTACTTAATATTACTTAAAAACTTAATTCACTTAGTAGCTTTTTATTGAAAGCAGTTTAAAGCATTATGTACCATATAAGAAGCTTCCTTTTAAAACAGTCAATCTACCATATTAAGTCTTTCAAGGAAAAAATAGATCTTGGGAAGGCTTGTATCCAGTTGAGACCATGAAAGGGAAAAACCATGAAAACTAAGACAAATAACAACAAGAAACTCATTAGCTGGACTCTCGTCAAACCTCAATAAAAATCTCAAGATTTGATTTGGTTTGAGTTTTGTGCAAGGCTTCAAGTTGGTTCATTTTCTGCAAGCCAGTTTTCTGGGTCTTAAGCCTGTCTGATTCACAATATGCTGCAGTGGGATCTGTTATGTTACCAGTAAAATATAGTAAGCTACTGAGAACACAGAACACTTAGGCAGAATGTAATTGTAGAATTACAATTGCTAGACTCCATGTGTCCAGAGCAATGAAGAGAGACAGATCTTGCTATTTCAAAAAGAAAAACAAAACAGGAAAAACCCTCAACTGTTCTGTTTGAGGTTCAGGAAATTTTGCCAATAATACAATAGAGCCTAGGTGGAAGTTTGCCTTCCTGTCACATGCACAACATGGGCTACTGTGAGACTGAGGAGAATAGCTTATGTAACAATCAGTGTGTTCCTATGTAAATCTGTAAAGACTCTTTAAAGAACCCACGCACATAAACTTTTGTATTAGTTTGGGGGAGTGGAGGGGCTGGTGGGTGGGCAGGGGGAGGGGAGGTATAGGTTTTATAGAAATTACAGAACTTTTCAGCCAGGAGCTCTACATGCAAATAAATGTCAGACTTTTAGACAGATGTTGGCTTTTTTATGTGTCCTGTATTCGCACTATCATAAAGCACAGTGTACATGTTGGAGCTTATTTCATCTGGGGCCTCCTGCAAATGGCATATAATTTATTTGCAAGTGCTTGAAATAAAAAAAAAAAATTATGATAATATCTGAAGCCCATTAAAACTAAGTTGTTTTTTTTTCTGTTGATTCCAGTGAACTCTGGATTAGACAATAAGTTAATAACTAACAAATATATATGAGCTAGCTAATTGCCCATCAAGAATGATGGATTTCAAGGAGTATTTACATGGCTCCCCACTCACCCTTTGGGGCCAGCCACGTAAGGACTCCCTCCACCACCACCACCTCCTATAGCCTTTGGCACGGGGGCTCACTCCCCCAACCTGCTTCCGCCTTGCAGCAGGGCTTCCTCCCACCATTCCTCCCTGCTCTCCTCCTTCCCTCTGTCCCTCTACACCGCCTCTCCTTCTTTGCTGGCTGTTGTCACAGTTGGGTGGTGGGGAGCACCACCACCGTGACCCCCCCCCACATCCCTGCCACCTGGCCCTGACAACAGCCACCACCATACCCCCCCCTTCACCTCCCCCTGCCCACACCTTCCCAGGCCCATGAAGCCTCCCTCCATCACCACTGCCTTCCCCCACACCAGCTGTTGGCGGGGCCCCCTACCTGCTCCTCTCCCTTGCCACCCAGCCCAGATAACAGCCGCCACTCTGCTTCCCCTTGCCCAGTTACCCTCCCTCCCTTCTTGGCGGCTGTTCTGGGTGGTGGGAGGGACAGGCAGTGGGGGGATGCTGCCACCATGACACCTCCCCCTTCAACCTCAGGTAGGGAGGCATGGGGAAGCCCCACTGCTCAGGTGGCCAGGGTGTGTTTGCCATTGCCACAAACTTCCCTGGCAGCAGCTCAAACTTGGGCCCATGCAGCCAATCGCTGCCTGCCCTCTCAGCAGTGCATGCGCAGTTGGTCAAAAGCATTACAGACAGACAGACTATCCCTTTATTATATTCTAATTCTGTACCAGGTTAAAAAACCCCATGAAAAGCTTTGACAAAAAATGACAAACGTGCATTGGCGAGACTTTTGCCTTGAACTTGTGTCTTCCATGGCTACGTCATACCCAAGCAAATATTCATTTGGCCTTGACAACTCTGATGAAAGATGCTTCTAAATTTAATTTGATTTTTTTGTGTTTTCCAGTTTAGCCTGCAAGTCCCTGAAAAGCAGATGAATTACAGGACCCAGCTGCAGCACTCCTGTATCTCTCAGGGTTATTCAGAGAGTAGCACCAACTTTAAGGTGCAGTATAATGACCATATGCCATTTGTGGCAGGACTGCAATGGAAAGATACCTCCAGAAATTACCTTAAGAAGTGGGAAGGTGAAGCATCACCAAAAGTTTCCTATCTGTGACTTGAGAAGTTCTTTTGCAGATATGCTGCTGGTATTTTGTGGATTAGTTGTAGGGGCTTATCCTTTAAACTGTGAGTCCGATCTGATTAGAGGCAAAAATGTTCCATGAAGAGAGTAAATAAAGGGCAAGTCACAGTTTGAAGTCTTTGCTCTTCAAAGGTACTGACCACATTCACAGTACTGGTGTAAGGAAAAGAAAACAACCTGGGGACAATGACTAGAATATTGAAAGGATCTTTTCAGATGTCTATTAAACACTCAGTCATATAGTGTGATTGTAACCATAAGAGTCCAGGGATATGAGGGAAGCAATGTTTGGTGAGATAATCTTTTATTGGACCAACCTATTTTGGGTTCTCTCCTTACTATCCAAGTTGGTCCAATAAAGGTATTACCTCACCTCACGTATCTTCCTTCATACTTATACTTGTAATAATTCACCTTGGTGTATGTCACCAAAAGAGAGAGATAAATGTGAGTTTTTAAATGTTCTGTCTCAAGAAATTGTTTCTTGAGGAAAAAAAATACCAAGAATTGGGTCTTTATTATTATATTCTGCATTTTACATTTGCAGTTATATGAGAAGCAAGAGGTGTATTTCTTGTAGCGGGGGGGTGTGTGTCTCAATAATTTATACACGTTTTAGCCATCAGCAGGAGTACAGGGACATGCTGAACAATAATTCTTGTTCTAATGCACACTACTGACATTCAGGTCTGAGTCTCGGGGGCCCAACCCTTTTTTTTTTCCTTTAGAGATTGTCCCCGTGCACCACTGCCAGCGAGGCTGCTGGCAGGATGGGCACTGCCTGAGATCCAAGAGGCCCAAGCGGAGCTCAAGCAGCGCCCAGCTGGCTGGCAGCCCACATTGCGGGTGGCTCAGGAGTGCAGGCTCTGGAGAAAAGAAAAGAATCAGTCCCCTTGGAGCTCAAACAGTGAGCTAGTTTGGGCAGCAGCATGAGGCACTGTGTCCTCTGGGTGCTCCAGGGCTGTGGCATTTGCTCTGCCCAGTGGGAGCATTGAGCCTAGCTCCTAGTCTTGTCCCTGCTCACCAAGCCTGTAGTGGCAAGTCACAGCTGTGCAACTGAAGGATAGTCAGAGATGGTTTTTCACCTTAAGATGCAACTGCTCTGGCACTAAGCTGATTAACATTTGTTCAGCTTACAACATAGGTGTAACAAGGTCCCTAGGTATACAAATACTTTTTTGGATCTAGCCCTTACTGATTACATTAAGTGGGTCAGGCTCAGTGTAAATTTACATTTCGGCAATGTTACATTTATGTGAATTAGAATACTACTTGACTCTGTCAGTATATTTGCCCCTCATGCCTACATTTTCAAAGCAAGCCTACACCTAGACAATTTTAGTGTCCAAATCAAGCAGGAAGGTGTAAGAAGGTTGAATTCACCATAGTGTTGTTCAGTAGACATTAAGTGAATATACTAGCTTTGAATTTGTTCCCTGACCAAATAGTTTTGGGGATTAGCTTCTGGAGATTAACTTTTTAAATGTCTGGCTTTACAAGTCACTTAATATGGCAGATATTTACCTAATGTATTATAAGCAGTGAATCACTTTTTCCTCAGTCTTTGGATGAAATTTCTTCATCTTACTAGCTAAATCACAAACAACATGCTTTATTAGCACAGCTAAATGGCATTTCAAGATATGCAGTAGACCTTGTTCAAAATGTAAATGCATATTGTAGAACTTAACTTCTGATGTGTGGTATTCCATCAGGTGTGAGAATAACCATGTGAATATTAGGGGTGTTCAAAGTGGGCCCTATTCGATTTGGATTCAGCCTGAATCAGGGACAGTGATTTGATTTGTTGATTTGGATTGCTGTCCCTGGTTCGATTCAGCTGAATCAGAATCTGAAGATTCAATGTTGATTTGGAGAATCAGCGATTCAGTCATAGACACAGCTTCAAAAGCTGTTTCTACATACCTTGATGTAGCAGGAGCAGCTTGTGATTGCTGAGATGCTGGGGTACATGAAGCATCCCACAGGAGTGTGGAGGGCCTTCCATGAGCTCAGCAGCGAACCCAGAAGTGGACTGGATGTACTTCTGGTCTACTTCCGGGTCTGACAGGGAGTGTGCTGGGCCCCCTCCCCATGCCTCCCAGCTCGATGATCAGCTGCAGGGGTTGCAGCGGGATCTGGGCAGACTGCAGGAGTGGGCGGACAGAAACAGGATGGGATTTAATGTGGACAAGTGTAGGGTGATGCATCTGGGGACAAGCAACCCCCAGCACACATACTGGCTGGGAAGCTCCCCTCTTGCTAGCACAGTGGAGGAATGGGATCTTGGCGTCATTGCTGATGCCAAGATGAACATGA
>JAGPOW010002067.1:3125027-3142305 GCA_030014935.1 Caiman crocodilus
GAAGTTGTTCTTGCTCCTACCTTGGGTGTCTTTAAGAGTAGATTAGATAGGTACTTGGCTGGGGTCCTGTGACTCTGGCACTCGTTTCCTGCCAATTGGTGGGGGGTCAGACTAGATGGCCTGCTCTAGGCCCCTTCTGACCCTAGGTACTATGATACTATGACCCCAGGTGGCCCCCCAGACCCAGGAGGCACCAGTGACTGAGCTGGGGAGGTATGAAGGGGAGGGGCCCCCACACAATTCCCGGTGGACCCGGAAGTGGAATGAAAGTGTTTCTGGTCCACTTCCAGGTCTGCTGCTGGGTGCACTGGGGAGACCCCCATGCTTCTGTGGGATACTCCACATGCACCAGCATCACAGCATTCATGAGGCCCTGCTACCTAGAGGTATATAGAAAAAACATTTAAAGCTGTCTCTATATCCGAATCTCTCTGAATTGATTCAGAGGGTTCCGATTCTATTTGGAGAAATTAAAGCGTCTTCTGATTCGATTTGGATTCAGAGATTCGGCCACCAAATCAGGCCAAATCACTGCCGAATCGAATCAGGGACCGAAGCTTTGCACAGCCCTACTAAATATGTGCTGCATAATTGCTTGCTCAGTGGTAATATAAATTATTCATGCTGGAGCAGATTATGCGGTAGAACCCATGTTTAGCCAGTAGCCACATTGTCTGCTATTTGTTCATGGCCACGAATAAACTTATGGTAGCATGGCACATAGAGTTTATAAGATCAGAATTAGTCTACACACATCTGCAGTTTCTAATTTACAAAGAAGCTAAAGATGTACCTTCACTCTAAAGGTCATGTGTGACAAAGTTAGCCTCCAGAAGATGGTCATGACACCCCCTAACAGCCTGTAGACCTGGCTACTGGTTCCTCAGGCTACTGCCCTGACATGCCTGGATTATTTATATGAATTAGGAGGCTGTCATCAGATTAAGACATGGGTGGTTAACTCTGCTCTGCTCACCATCAGGCTGCATCAGTTTGATCTAATCTTTCCTCAGCAAGGTGTTGCTCTTTGCTACTGGTCTTAGTTAACTTTACTTTTAGTCTCTCCCTCCTTCTGTCTGGGCCCCTTGAACCTGCCTTAGTGCTCTGGACATCTTGGTCTTGCCTCTGTATTTGGCCGCAATGGGAACCTTCACTGTATTCTCAGCTTCAGCCCTCTAGCACCTTCGCCATACTTTGCCACCAGATGGGTCCCACAACTCAAATTACAGATAACTCCTTTTACAGTCCCTATGGCCATCTCCTCCTCTCCTTCAGCCACTCCCAAATCTTGTGGATGAAAACGTCAACTCCTACAGAGTACAACTACTTATGTCTAGAGTGCTCAGCAGAGCTCCTTCCAGATCAGGACCAGTGTCGCCTTTAGCTCTGGGCTAGCCCCATATAGCCCCTGACTCCTCCCTTTTCTGGTCACCTGATCCTCTTGCTGCCAGGAGCTAGGCTCAGGGGTTTGCTTCTGTCTGCTCTGTGGGTATGCTGCTCCACAGCCACTTGGCTCTACTGGTCTTTCCTTTAACAAGCCTGGAGGCTTCCCCCCTTCTCATTAACAGACCCACTGCTCATGCAGCCTGCACCCTATCTGCAGGCTGCCTCATTGCAGTTCTCACCCTGCATTCTGTAGCTAGGTTTCTTTCACCAATTAGCAGGCTAACTAATCTGGATCCTGCCCTCTGTAGCCTTGTCTTACAACAAAGCTAGCTTCTCAATAAAGCTGTCTTCCTGCTGCCCCTTGAGCTCTGCTACCTGGCCCTACTCTCAGTGTTGGAACTTACCCCCTTGTCTTATTGTGTGCCAGCAGCCCAACTCCAGGTAAGTGGCCTGCAGCTTTTCTGCCACTTTGGAGCCACAATTTCCTTTTCCCCATTGGCTGCTTATTTCTACCCACTTCGCTCCAGTCAGCTGTCCCTGTCATAGGGTAACATGGAGTAGGAACTCCCTATAACACCTGACTCTTGTTAATTTTCTTGTGGTCTTAGGAAACAAGTAGCCTGAGATCCAGATTTTTTACCATTTTCAAATGTATGCTATGTTACTACCTTTCAGGTGCACTAACAATGGACACCCCATGGCTGTATCTGTACACTTCTCACAAATTACACCAACCTCAGCATTCTGCTTATCTGTCTACTGTGGAGCTAACAGCTGGGAAAGCCATTTCCATCAAGAACCTGGTGGTGGAAATGTTCTGCAAAAACAAAGGCAATGAAAAAGAGGGCAAGATTCACATCTATACCCCGACTGCTACGTATCTCCGGGTCAGTAACATACTAGCACTTCCTGTGTGCAAAAGAATAGTGTACAGCAGCAGTTGCAGTTACACAGCATGCAGTGTACAGTAACTTGCAGAGTCTGTTATTTAGAAATCGTTGTCAGTGAGTGCATGTATGCAAGATGTTTACCACGTAGTTGACTATTTAACAGCACAGTAAATGTCTTGGAATCTACACATGCACCCCTGTTATGGTGCACAAAACTAATAAGCTCTGTAGCAGGGTAGTACTTGTAAAATACTTTTTTCATATGCAGCAGCACACGTGCAGATGCCGTCCAGTTGTCAGCAGGCAGCCCCCATGTTGAAGCACTCTCTGCCCCAGAAAGCCTCTCAGCAGTATGTGGAGCCCCATTCGAGTGGCTGTGGGTTGGTAGGCTGACCCCCAGGTCCCTTGCCAGCCTGGACTGCTTTGACTGGGCTCCACATGCTATGCACAAATAAACTTGTTTGCTTTGGAGTGTTTTGCTCCTGGGAGCATATTCAAACATCACGCCTGGGAGCAAAAAAAAATCTCTGGAACAATAAATATTAATTGCACATGTAGATGCAGCTAGTGTGTATTATTTCACCAGTCAGGGTCTCATAGTGTGCCCTGAGTTCCCACTGGTTTTACCATCAGTCCCCTCTAGCCTTCATGTTATCAGGTAAGCACTGTCAGTGCCTCTCAGCCAATTCTGAAAACACTATGTACAATAGGTGAGGATGGTTTCTCTCTCTGCCAGGCTCAAATTCAGCCCTGCAAAAGCCCAATAAACAGATGATCAGTTCCCATGACCATGCAGGGGGAAGGAATTCATTTGCAATAAGAATATGTTTGATATATTTAACAAATGTAAAACAATGGGGCCTCCTTTTCAGCCAGCAACTTAGTGGGCAGGATACTCACACTCTTCCAGAATGTGGGACACCAGATTCAGATCTATCTACCTCCTCAGGACATACAAACTCATCTCTCTCACTTCTCTGGGAGGCTTGGAAGATATCTAGTTAAAATCTTTGCTCTGAAGTAAGCAGTGTTGGTTGGAACTTGGGTCTCCACCTCCTATGTGAGTGCACTAGCAACTGGACCCCATACAGTGTTCTGAGGTTGGGTTCAGGTATCACTTCCATTGAAGTAGTTTTACATCCTATAACATGCATAAATTTTTTGCTGATAACTGGGTGCTTGAGCAATTTCTGCTGTCTCTGGATCCATTAATATTTAAGTGTTTATACAAAGTACAACAGTGATAACAAGGTAGATAGAGAGACTCTTAGAACAGTGATTCTCAATCAAGGAGCCTTGGCAGCCTGGGATGCTTTAAGATCTTTCAGGGGTGCTCCAGAATGCCATGCAGTGTTACTGCTGTTAGGTATGCAAGATATTCACAGAGATCTTGTGCAAGATTCACAAGGTATTCACAGAGATGTCAAGCAGGAGTTCATAATGTTAAAAACATTTTGGCCTGTTGTGATCTTTCTGAGTTCTTGGCAACAGAAAGAACTGGTCTATTATTTTTCCATGATCAAAAGCAAGTAAAAACTAAGAGATAGCATTTCCTGAAGGATTCCTTGAGTCTAACAAGAAGTACGTTAAATCTAAAAAAGTTGAGAATTGCTGCTCTGGCCACACTAGGGAACACTCTTTAGGTTGAAGATGAGGGCCTTCTCTTGGTAAGTGCAGGGTGCAAGGAGATGTAGGTTTCGATCCTGTCCAACCACAGAGATTTGAGCCTTTGACTCCCACGTCCTGGGGGAGTGCTTGAAGCAGTTGGGTAAAGGCCCTTCTCGCAGGCTTTGAGAATCTAGCCTGTTAATCCAACAGTTTGTGGAAAATTCAGTGCAATGTCATGACTATGTACAGGTCACCAAAACCTGCCTTATGGGAAAAATGAGATCTAGACATATTTCTGCTAGGCTTTGGGGTCCCTGAGTAAGCATAAAGCATGTCTAGGTTCTGACTCCATAAATGGACTCTAACATAAGCACTGCATATATTGATTCTAAGCCTGTTCCTGTTACGCTATTGTGCTAAGTAGTTTCTTATACTGCCCTTGTTTCTTAAGGATTTAAACACTTCCCAGTTCCTCATTAAACAGTGTAACTAACTTTGGTTACTGGATATCCGATTTAGCTGTACATTTCCATTCATTTTTGTGGAATTGCTCCTTATTTATCTCATGATAAATGAGATGAGAATCTGGAAGGTCAAGCCTCTCTTGAACATACATTATTCATAATTAAAAAATAAAGTAAGTATGTAAGAAAAAGCAGCCTTGAGATTAAATATTTTTCATGCTTGACGGACATTTCATTTACAGTGCTCTTGAAGCTGTGTTTTCTTTTGAATTGTACCATTCCCAACGGATTATAGTTGATCAGCTTCATATTGCTTCGGACCAGTGGGAGCATTCACATTGGAAAAAGAAAACAAAAATAGGCTTAAAATGCTCCCCTTCTCTTGTTTGAGGAGGAAAGTCAAATACAAGGAATAAAAGTAGTGTTGGCCTCCTTATAAGGGCTATAATAACCTGAAAATTAAGTTACTGTATAATTGCTGTTAACTCCTAGTCACTGCTGTTTTAACAATCACATGGGTGTTTCGTTGGGGGAAAGATTTCCACTAATTTTTCTGCTGCACTGCAGACAAAAAGGACTATCTGCTGTAAAACGCAATGCGTATTTATCCGTACCTTTCAGGCATCCACAGTCAACCACTTTGGGAAGAATATTCTGCATAGCTACAGTGAAATGGTATCTGTGTGGAACCAGCTCGTGATGAATGAGATACACCTGGAGAACAGTGAACAAGCCAAGTTTCTCTGCTTTAAAATTAAGACTTCAAAGCAGGAGTTCAATTTGACAGCTGACTATTTTTACCGCCAGGTGGTAAGAGAATTGTATATATGCTAACTTTTCTTGACCTGTCTCTCTCAGGTTTGTCACCTGATTGAAAGGTATCAGTGGTCTACTAAATTTTGTTTACTTTAGTTGGCTCTTTTATTATTCTCTTGCCTCACTGGTATGCTGCAAGAAATGCTGCAGTGTAACTGCACTGGTATGCTGCAGTGTAAATGCTGAGCTTTTAAAAAGTTTTATACAGGTAAAAGGATCAGTCATAACTGGGTGATTTTGTCTTTCATTTATGTACTGTGTTTTGAGTCTTTTTCTCTCCTAAAGATCAGTTGCACAGGTAAGGATCCTGGAATGACTGGGTAACGCTGCATGCCCAAAGCATTACAGCCTAAATAGTTAGCCTTGCTGCAGATATGTGATAAATAAGGGAACTTCCTGAGCCCCTTGAACAATCAAGGTACTGTGCCTTGCATATATAATACCAGAAGCTGGTTTTCTACATTACTTTGACTTGAGCATCTCTGAGCTCAGGAACAAGCCTTTAATTGCAAACAACAGTACTAATTGGCACTATATTTATTTTGCTTTGCAGATGATAAACAGACAGTTTTCTGAAGAGAGGTCATGGCCAACTTCTGATACCATATAAAAAGCAACCCTGTGCTATTCACAGCACCCCAATGCTTTACAGATCAGACTAGCTTTTGAATATAAATATACACATGACTCATGCCAAATACAACCACTTACTGCAACCACTTTGTATTCAGGCAGCTGCACTGAAAAACAATACCATCAGCTATAAGGTAACCCATATCATCTGGTTGTGGTGAAGTCCATGGTTGAACGTTGACACACAAATCAGTGCATACTGAAAGCATCTCTTAAAGTAACTAAAATACGATGCTTTCTGGTTGGCTTTCTGAGCCTAATTATATCACAGCAGTGGTAAACATTGCTGTGAAATGCACCCACACACTCATAGCTGCTTTGTGTCGGCCAAATCCTGGAAATCGGCTAGGCATCTTCTTTGGAGAATCTCTGAGCATGTGCTAATAAACATGGCTTAGACAGAAAGCCTATGATTAGTGCTTGGTGTTTGCTCTGCAAGGCCACTCCATTTGCCTCATTTTTGGAGGTGGAATGTGTAGAGTGAGACTTGAGTGACAGAGCTCATAGTGGTGCTGCACAGAGATGGTGAATACAACCCCACCCTCAAGAGCAAGATAAACTTGGTACTATAAAATGACAACCTCAGAGCAGCCTGATAAATTGTGTAGTTTGCAATTTGCCACCCTACAACATGAATGCAGCAAATCTGATAGCTCTGTTTTCCCTCCCTTCTCAATGCCATACCAATGATCATGCTATATGGGCTTCAGCTGAAGAAGACAAATGCCTCTATGAGAGTTGTATGGACAGACCACAAGAGCCTGCCTATTGTGCTACAGCTCGAGGGCCAGATAGAAGAGCTAAAGAAGGAGAAGATGCTCTATCAGAAATGTGGAACAATCCACTTCAGGTTGAGTGATTTCTTTTTAATTTCTTCCAAGATTTTTTTCCTAACCTTTATGCAAATGTTAGTGCTCACGTGCATCATACCACCTTGGTCACTGGCCTAACCTTGACCTGGACAGACTTACTCTAGGAACTGATTCATTTAATTGTTGGCCTCTCTTCTGAGAGTATAAATAAAGAGGACAATCACAGCAGCTTGTTTGGTGATCTGGCCATCTGTCCCTTAGGAAGTGCTGAGAGTTTCATTTTGTTTCACAAAGCACTCTTCAGACGGCCAGACTGTCACCTGGCAAAAGAATCTAAACCTCTTGATCAATCCCCATGGCCACCTATTTCACTATCATTTCTTTGGGAACCATAAAGTTGCTTACAGGTCTTTCCTTTTACAACCTAGATTGGGGGCTGGAACTTGGATTTTGAAATATGTTTCTATTCCTTTTTGAGATGTTTCATGACTGAAATATAGCTTTGAGGCCCCAGTAGAAGGACTCTGTGAGAATACAGGTTATGAGAATTCTTAATTTCTCATGAGGTTCCCTAGCGGTATTTGGGATATCTCAGGAGCTGCTCAGCACCTTGTAGTTATCAAAACATATAGGCTAAGGACAGACATTCAAAAAGCCTGAGCCTGAACTGATTCAATCTTTGCAGGTTTGCCTGACTGGCAAAGTTAGTTTGTAACTCAGACATCCCAGAATGCAGGGACATGCCTGCAGTGGCTCAGGCTAGAAGCTGAGGGGTGCTAGAGCAGCTCTCTCTTCCCTCCTCCAGGGAGTTGAGGGGGCAGGACACTGTGATTAGGTAGGTGTCCCCCCAACCCCCCTTTATAACATAACATTTATCAGCTCCGTTATCAGCATTTATCACCCCATCAGAAAACAAAGCTTCACTCATTACAAGCTCTTCTTAAGCAGCTTTTTGCAAAGGAAGGAATGCAGAGAAGGAATCTGAGAAGTTCGTTACCTCCAAAAAGCCCTAAGCAAACACTGCCCTATCTGCCTTACACAGCATTAGCTAGCATACCACATGCTGGCTACAGTCTGTGCTGTGAGAGAGACAAAGAATGGATCCCTGCTTAAGTAGCAAGTGGGGAGGGGGAGAGGGGAGCACTGGGAAGAGCAGAGGGGAGAGGCCAGTCCTGCTGTGGAGCAGAGAGCCCTGCCCAGCCCAGAGAGCATGCCGGGAGTGTCTGGTTTAAACTTAAACCAGCAAGGGGTCTGGGACAGACATTGCGTAAACTGGTTTGACCCAAACTAGTTAAGTCTAATACTACATTCAACCAGGTTTATGTCAAGCCACTTTCAGCCATTTTCAAACTGGTTTATGTGCACTGAACATCTGTTTTGTTATAGGTTTAAACCAGTTTCTGTTCACTTAAGCCAGTATAATGTCTGTCCCTAGCCTTAGAAGAACATATTTTATTAATGGAGAAAATATGTGAATGAAAAATGAGGAGCAATGTCAAATGTCCTACTGTGTCTGAACTCAGTCCTGTGTCTGATTATAGACTTGGATGATTTTTTCTAAGCTTCAAGCTAAGTAAATTACAGGAAAAGTGTTTCGTATAGTCAATAAAATGTTGCCCCTACATATGCAGGCTGCTGTGGATTAGCTGCACATCTGTTTCCTGGAACTCCTAAATTACTTCAGTGATTTCTGTGCATGTTTATGTTGTTTCTACAGAGTCTAAACATTTCCTTGCTAACAGATTTTCAAAGCTGCTTGAAGGAATTAGACAATCCATCCCTATTAAAATTAATAGGACTGTACAGCCCTATCCTCACATCCTTCTGGAGGCTTTGGCACTCTTCCAGATTGATTATAAAATATAAGTGTGAATAATGTGAGGCATTGTTTCAGGTGTCCTTTCCTTCATGTACCTGCTGTCCTCTGTGCCTTATTCATGGCATTTAAGATCATTTGCCACTTCAGGGGATGTCAGATGTTTGATATAGTGTCTGGTCTAGGTTGGGAATTCTCTGTCAGGAATTCTCATTATTCCTGACAGTAGTGTAAAGCTGTAATTGTATGGGGCATTCAAGCAAGTTTATACAAGAACAGCTCTCCAACATCTCTTTGTCTTCTTCATTCACTCTTCTGGCCAAACATTCCTACAGTTTTGCTTCAGCATTTGACAGCTGTGTGCTGTTTGCAATTGGAAGTCCTGGAATTTCAGGTAAAGATGAACACTGTACATGTATTTTCTCTGAGTTTTACCTTAAGATCTTTATGCCTTTTTGTTTTTTCCTAGGCATCCATTTAAACTGTCTATTCCCCAGAGCTTTCTTCTTCAGGAAACATTTACTGTAGATAAAAAGCGAAAACGCTACATCTTGGAAACTAAAGTTTTGATAAATGGTCTGGAACAATCGGTTCAAACTTTTACCCTTGGCTACCAAGCTGAAAATCCCTATGTGAGTTATACCTGATACAAAAAATAGCATGCAACCTAAGATAGTGACATAGCCAGAAAAAAGGTTATTCCCTACAACTCCTGTTCCTTACATTGTTTTTCCTCTCATTGTTTTTTTTTTTTAGATTTGTGCTGGCTTGGCTCACCCTTATAACAGCAAGATTTTCCCCCAAAATGTACAAATGTGTGTCTTAACTCGAAGTCACCAAAATGTAAGTGATCATTCAGGTTAACTTAGAAGGAGGAATGTATTAGCTAGCTGTATAGCAAACAGCTAGATATCATTCAAGTTAGTTGTTTGGTTGGTTTGCTGCTTTGCTCACAGCATCTGTCCTAATGAAGGTGAGGAAAATGCAGCTCAACATGGATTGATGTGACAGGTATCTCCTGAGTCTATTGTGTAAATTAATGTTGAATGTTATAATTAAAATAATAAGCAGTTTTAGAAGCAGAACTGTTGGAGTTCTAGTCTGGGTTCAGTGAGTTGTTTTATATTTACCTCCAAAAAGAGCTTATTTTTTTCCTACACTGCTCACCATTATTTTACTGGGTCATAGTGCAATAGCTCCACATTAAAGTGTTGTCTCTCATATACCATAACAGGTCAGGCTCACGTGTAGTTTGGTTTGCTCCTTTTAAAAACCTCAGTTTCTCCACACACAGGCAAAGCATGAAGTTGAAGCTACTCTGAAAGTTAACAAAAAAGATTCTCTCAGATTTCTGGGCAAGTACCAGAACAAGTCCAGTGAGACTGATTTCCGGCATCTCTTGCACATGGACATGACTCATGCATTTCAGGTATTTGCATGCACATGGATTGCTATGTTCAGTTCTTAGAGGAGTTGCTTATTCCCCCTTCAAATTACCATTTCTCTTTAGCCTTCAGTTGTCCTCTGAATAAAAGTAATAGTTTGGTATATGTATTACTTCATTTCTTACTTTAACTTTCCCTTTGCTTGATTTAACACATTCATTTTGTTAAGAGTTTATACAGAGCCTTACGCTGTGGCTAGAGCTCTCAGGGACCATTACAATATGAATAATTAATAGTAATTTCTTAAAAGAAGAAACTAAAAAGAAAATACCGATCCATTTTGTTTTTTATTCACACGCACATGTGCACAGATGCAGAATCATGTACCCACACAACCCAGCATACTTTCCACTGAAGGTATGACTAGGGAAATGACTTGAAGTAATTTCTGTGAATATAGTAGCTATGTATAAATTGTGCTTTATTGAACAGCTCAAGTTTCCACAAGCACTGGCCTTGAATGGGGAGATCTATTCTAGGCAAACCAAGCTGGAAGACTTTGACTATGGTGTGAACATAAAAGCCACGCTCAACAAGACTGATTCTTCCCAGGTCAGGCTCCTACTCACTGCAGTTTGTTTGTGTGAATGAGATTATTGCAATATGGTTTCTCATTCCTACATTTTAGGCTTTTGTTCATTAAGGTGAAGAAAGGTCCATTGTGTGTAGAAAGCTAGTTTAAAAACTTTGTGCTGCTGAAGTTGTATGTGGGGCTTCGCACTTCTTTTCTGCTGGCCCTCTGCATAAAGTTGGTTTTACTCTGAGCAGTTCACGTGATGTGTTTTAACTCTGTGCCATTCTTGTGGAACTGCTTTCAAAGAATAGACCACAATGTCATGCAGTTCCTAGAGAATTAGATGAGTCTTTTGGGAAGGGAAAAGCACTGAGCACCTCACTTGCTCATTGAGGTTAGATTGTCTATGTCTTAACTGCTGAGTGCAGTGCAATTAGTATAGTGTTTTTTGGCTTGAATTCAGAAAGCATTGAAATAAATCATCCTGACACTGGGGCTAAATTAGACTAGAGTTTTGCTATGGTCCTTCATTCCAGCTGTGTAACTTCTCTTGTATCAGCATCTCAGTGCTCAGCTGAATGGATCAGACATTAACTGGATTTTCTTCCCAGTTTATACTGTGCCGTCTTTTACTGCTCATGAAGAACGTCTTATATTCAAAAGCTTGTGTAGCCCTATCGCAACTATGCAGTTAGTTTAATAACAGGTATCACCCTAAGAAATCCTTCCCACTTTACTCATCCATATCAGTCTGAACTCCTCAAATGTTCAGGTACAGATTATGGTTAATTTACACTTTAACTTAAATATTCTCTCACGTTAATTCAGTTGCTTAAATTTCAGCTAATCTATTTTGACATGGTTTTTCAATTTAGTAGAAGTATTTTGAACATCTTAACTGAGAGCCTATATTCAGGCCACCTGGAGTCTGCAGAGCTAAGAAATCAGTGGATACAGCTACACAAAATGTTTACTACAGAGTTGCCTAATTATCTCCACAGTAATATGTCACCATCTACACATACAGTACTATTAGGACAGAGAAAACTAATCAACTCTGCTGCTGATAGTACTTCCGGACACAATTAATATCCTATAATGGAATTATTTACTCTGCTGCAATGCATGTGTGGATACTGATGGGGCTGGCTGGGGCACAAGAGTGCTTCAGTGTGGGTGATGTCTGCTGGCTAGCTCTGCACTGAGGCATCTTCATGACCTGGCTCTGCCCCTGCCCCCGTCAGCACATTAAGCCAAGCCAGAGCAGCCCCAGACTGGCAGGCTGGCCCTTGGTGCCCCCTGCCAGACGGGACTGCTTCACTCCAGCTCAACATGCTACTGTCTCGGGTACATGTGTAAATGCGGCACTCAGGAGTAATAGGCACTAGTGTAAACTGCACCAGAGGCTATTCAGCTGCATTAATTGCATGGTAGATGTGACCAGTGTGCATATCCCTTGACAGGAAACCCTTTTTTCTCTCCAATGATGGCTACTTAAAAGCTCAACAGTGTAACCAAGGTGCAAGCTGATGTGGGTGCAGCTTATCTAGGCATTAGGGAGGTCTAGAACAGGATGAATAAGGGACCATACTTAGTCCCTCACTAATGATTGCTCATGGAAACATTTTTAAAGTCATCATGGTCTTGGATTGGGTGAGATGGTAAAGTGGTTAAAGTACCTCATTATAGAATCCAGAGCCTGAATATAAGTACCTGGTCCCTAGTCTGGGGCAGTCAAAGGTAGTTGGATGTGGTGGTAGCCACATCACTCCTTGTCATGGTGTTGACTACAGAAATAGTCATGTTGTATTTTTATGAGCTGCTTCGGTGATTTACTGGTAGGCAGAGAGACTCCATTAGACACAGAGAAGTTATTTCTTTCACACTCTTGATCACATTTTGACAAGGGGCTTATGGGACCTTTATAAAGTATATCTCTGCCTGCAGTAGAGGTCACACTGTTCTGTCATGTATTTTGTGACTGGATGCGTTTCTAATGCAGCAGGTGTCCTGTTTTCATTTTTCCCTATGCTTAGGGCCATGCAGTCCTAACGAGTTATGGTAAGAACAGTCTCAATGGATCGCTTTACCTTCATTCCAGTGGAAGGGATCTAGTGCTGCTGGAGGTTGATATGAGCAATGAGAACAGGAAGAATGCCAGGTTTATTGGAGTGAGTGCTTTCTTGCATCAAACAATTTTGAAAGAGATGGAGTCTACACAACTGCAGCTAATGGGCAAAATATATCCCTCAAGGTAAAGGAAACTTAGCAGTGATCTTGGCTAACATATTCAGAAGTTTTTAAAGTCTTCAAATTTATTCTGACTTAATGCAAGAATCCATTGAAAAGATGATATTCCATGCAACCTCCTAGTTACTTAAATAGATTTGGGTTTTTTTTGTTTTTCTGAGTCAATGAAACAAGTTTATAGTCCTCTCTCACAGCTGTTTGCTTTCATAGATCATTGTTCAGAGATAATTTAGAGAATAGCAGTGATGCTCTGTGAATTCATTTGTTGTTCATTTTTGGATGCTGATTGTTCATCCTCTAAAATTGAAGAAGAACTGTTATTTATGAGCTGCACTAGGGAAAAGGATAGAGACAGATATATTACCGAAGTATGTAGAACACTACCTAAGTGCTATAAAGGGCCATCAGTAGTATACTGATATATACAGTAGTATTTGGACCATTTGAATCTTATCCATATACATTTACTGTACATCCTTTTACTAGCCATCATCACTCCCCATTTTTTTTTATTTTAGAAATGTGAAATATCCAGAAAATGGATATTTATCAAAATTTTAGATATTTACAAAAATGCCAACACTTCATTTTGGGGAGGGGGATAGAAAATTGTGGAAAATTGCTCCAAGTTAGTGAAAGCTTTGCGCATGCAGTACAAGGGAGATTTCAGAGGAGAAAACTAATGCATTTCACCTAGCTGCAGTTTACAGGAATTTCTGGAGTTCTAACAGTACGGGCCTCTGTTTAGCCACCTGGTTGTTCCATAAGTAAGTAATCTATTTCTGTTCAGTCCCTAAGTAATAAAGTGGAGTGTACTAGAATTCCTGGCATGTGAACTTTATTGGGATTAATTTTATGGGGGAAAAAAGCCAGGACACTCAGTATTCCTGAGGGGTTAATGGGTGAGACCCAGTTCAAGCAAATTTCACTCGTGGTGGTTTTTCTCGAATGTATTCCTTTGTTCTGCTGGTTGGGCTTTCATTAATTTGAACTTTGAATAAACCAAGCATCTGCCCTATAGAAAAGTTCCACAAAACTCTGATTTGATGGACTCTTTTAAGACACTGTTTCTGGGATTCAGAAGTTCATGCCTGTTGATGGAGACCTGTTGATAGTGATCTGTAAAACACATCTGATTTCTTTTATACAAAATCCTGAAAATTGAGGTGCTTCTTGCTTCATCTGATTTCTTCAACATGCCATTCCATGCTGTGTTCCTCCATTATTGTACATATAAATATAAACTGTATGGCATTTCAAGCTATTTCTAACATTGAATTCTTGGTGCTGAGCTTTCTAAATCTGCTTTTAAATTATCTGGCAAAGGAGATGACATGTTGGTTTAGAGATGAATTTACTTCCAACTTTACTTCAGTTTCCAAGCCTCCAGGTGTCTTTTCTGAAAGGAGCTTAATATATTGTTGGTTTCTTCTCTCTTGGGGTGTTCAGGTTCATAATGAAAACATCCAACTACCTTGATGAAAAATAAGGCTGTCAAGCTCTTAGGTTACATTGACCTTCTAAATATCCTGAAAGTAGTGTATGATGATTAGTATAATCAGTTTGATTCTGTTCTTTCAAACTTTGCTTTTTACATTGTTGAAGCTATTTATTTCAATTGAATTAGTTCTAATTCACCTTTGTGAGAGAGAAGCATCGGTTCCACTATATTTTGTTCAGAACTTCCCTATTTCACCTTCAGAATAGCTCTTGTTCTAGTGCACCCAAATCCCAACCTTTTTATGATAATTGTCATAGTTCTGTCTGGCTCCTTTCATTTAAATAGGTCCTAAGCAATGCTGCTAATAGGGCATCTCATAAATCAGTGCATCCATCTCTGTTGACATTCATCAACTCCTAACAGTTCACTGTAATGGCAAACAAAGTGAAGGGAGTATATAAAGACACTGTAAGCCAGTTGTAGAAAACAGTTTAAGCAGGTAATATAGCTTTGGGAAGAAACAGGATAAAATGGGTTCTGGACCTAGAAGAGTGCTGGAGCACAAGGACCTTTGCAGCATCCTCCTTTTTCCAGCCATGTTGCCTTTGGGAAAGAATCAGTCGAAACCTGAAGCCAGCCTTTAAGTGGCAAAAAAGCAATTCAGCCTGAACTTTGTGGCACTGATGTCACTGGACACTTTCTGATGTCATTACTCTGAACATTCATTCCCCTGGGCTGATCAATTAACTACTCCTATCTCCTCCTCCCTAACTCTTCTCCATCCAGCTTATTCTCTCCCAACATCATTCCACTAATACAACTCAACAAAACAAAACCAACAAAACTCCAGCATCAGGATGAAGCTTATAAGTTCATTTGTTCATACTGCTTGTATGCATACAAGCTTAATTTGAGTGTAATTTAGTATTTCCATGCAATTCTGACCTGTCAATACTTACAATCCCAAGTAGGATGAAAAATCAAAATTCCTCAGGTTTGTAATATCATTTCTTTAAAAAAATGACTTGGAGATGTCCATGCATTTTATTCCAATAATATTTAATTAAATGAAACACTTCAGTGTTCCTCAAATCAGAATGTTTCATTCTGGTGTATTGAGCTGGGCCTAACTACTTCATTTCATTTCAGAATTAAACTATGGTGGTGCATTTCCTTATGGGAGTCATATTTAGGGTCTTCGTTTTGCCCTTACATGTATTCTTCTCTTGATGGCTCAATGGGCCTATTTCAAGAGGAAAGTCCATGGGCATTGCCCCTATAGTGCGGTTAGAACACATTGCTGGGAAGCAGGAGAGTTGGTTTCAAACCTCCTCTGAGTGAGGAGGGCCTAGCACCCAGGATTCCTGCTCCTTCATCAAGTACCTCGAGCTAAAAAGATGAGAGAGACTTTTCATCCATTTTACTTCTGGTATACATGTACCAGGGTGATCCTTCTCTGCCTCAGATGAAAATAGTAGGCCTATGTAAATAGGGAAGTATTCGATGTGGATATGAATTCGGCAGATTCAGAGGATAGTGATTTGATTTGGATAACTTTCCTGAATCGATTTGGCTGAATCAGCTTTGGAAGATTCAGCACTGATTCAATGATTTGAATCGGTTGGGGAGAGGTAGGCATAGCTGGGTGGCTCCTCCAGCTGTGCCTACCTCTCCCCAGGTGGTAGGAAGCCACAGGAGCCATCCCCTGCCCAGCCCCAGCCTAGTCCTGGCACTTAAAGGAAAAAAAAAAGCCCCACACTCACCTGATGCTGCAGTGGTGATTAAGACCTCTGATGGATTGTGGCAGAGCCCCCCTGCACAGCATGGGTCAGTAGGGATCGCCAACCCCTGAGTGGCACCTGCATGGCAGCTGCCCCATGGCATGGGTGCAGCACAGCACAGTAGGGCAGCACATGCTTCCTGAGAGCTGAAGCTGCTGGGGCTGAGCATGGCCAGGCTCTGGCTAATGCATGGAGCTGCTACAGCTCCCAGGTGAATCGAGCTAGGGGCTGGGGAATTGAGCCAGGAACTGGGGGAATGGGGGAATTTGAACATTCTTCCAGTTCAATTTCCCCAGCTCTCCCATCTTTCTCCCAGCTCTCTGATCACTTCCCCCAGCTCTTCCCAGGGGCCATGGGCCACTGGATGATGTATGATGATAGGGTGCTGCTGCCAGCTGGGGATGGCGGTGGCTGTGGGCTGAACCTCTGCTTGCTGAACCTCTGCTTGAAGATCTGGGGGCTAAGCTCCCTTGGAAGAGCTGGGGCAGTGATCAGAGAGCTGGGTAATCGAAACAGGAGCTCTGGCTGACAGGTGGAGCCAACCAAGCTCTGGGACAGCATGCGGCACCCTGCCAAACCGTGCTGCACCTGCCAGGTGCAGGGGATGATCCCTGGTGCCCCCCACTGCCCCATGATGCACAGGGGTCTCTGCCATAAGCACCCAGAGGCCCCAATCACTGTTCCTGCAGCTAGTGAGTGCAGAGCTTTTATTTATTTATTTTAAGTGCCTGAAGGCTGGACAACACAGCCATGGGGGCTTTGCCCGCAGCTCCCCCAGCTATGCCTGCCTCTACCCTGTGGGAGGAGGAGCCACAGGGGCTCTGCCCTGCTGCCACTTGCCCAGCTGGTGCAGGGAGGGGCGTGCAATGCGGGCTTGGCTTGCTCTGATGTGATAGTAAAAGTAAGGATAGGCAAAATTGTATAGCCCACGTTGAAAATTTGTTCAGGAGAACATTGCATGATGAAGATTGCATGATGAACAGATCCAAGGAGGTGATACTTCCCTTCAATCGGGCGCTGGTCAGACTGCAGTTGGAATACTGCATACAGTTTTGGGCTTCAAGAGAGATGTGGATAACCTGGAGAGGGTCCAGAGAAGGGCCACTTGTATGGTTAAGGGCTTGCAGGCCAAGCCCTATGAGGGGAGACTAGGGCACCTGGACCTCTTCAGCCTCCGCAAGAGAAGGTTGAGAGGCGACCTTGCGGCTGCCTGTAAGTTCATCATGGGGGTACAGAAGGGAATTGGTGAGATTTTATTCACCAAGATGCCCCCAGGGGTTACAAGAAATAATGGCCACAAGCTAGCAGAGAGCAGGTTTAGATTGGACATTAGGAAGAACTTCTTCACAGTCAGAGTGGCCAAGGTCTGGAACGGGCTCCCAAGGGAGGTGGTGCTCTCCCCTGCCCTGGGGGTCTTCAAGA
>JAGPOW010002067.1:3142405-3192401 GCA_030014935.1 Caiman crocodilus
GGTCATCTGAACCCAGCACTCTTTCCTGCCTATGCAGGGGGTCAGACTCGATGATCTATTGAGGTCCCTTCCGACCCTAGCATCTATGAATCTATGAATTGAATTTGGAAACTCAAAGCTTGTGAAAAGTGCCACAGGATTTTTAAAGTTTGTTTTGCATTTTATCCAAAGAGCAGTGATTTTGCTTACCCTGGTGCAACTCCACTGAAATCAGTGGTATTATCTCATTTTCATGATATACTGTAAATAAGATTAGAATCAGGCTCAGAATCTCCACCACTGTGCCTGGGGCCACTGTTCCTGCTTGCTGAATTGCTCTGACCACAACAGCAGTTGGGTTTTTTCCTAGCGGGCTTTCATCCAAATACTAGCCTAGCCTGTTGCTGTTAAGAAGCACTTTGTGGTCACCAGCTAGAAACTGTCACTTATTCCAGTTAAAAATAAATATTTGCTTATTTTAAAATAACATTTTTACATTTATTTAGCTACTTATGTTTATGTAATTGAAGAATTTTCTGCATCTCCTCTGTCATGGAAGTTTATGATTTGTTTAGGTTTTTCCCATCATTTTCGGTGATCTGCTAGTAAAGCATGTGATGGAATGATGCATATTTACGTGAGTTTTTCCTTAAAAATAGCCAGTTTTTCCATGTTCTCAGCTATTAGGACAAAGCAGTTATATTTGGCTTTGGATTCCATTACTGCAGCTTCCAAGAACCTTACAATGATGAATGTATTTAATAGCCCTAGGGAAATGCTATGGTCCCCATATTACACAAAGGCAGACTAAGTGTCTTGTCCAAGATAGCACAGGAAGCATGAGGTAGTGCATGTAATTGAACTGAAGACTCCCACAATCCAGAATAGGTTAACCATTGGGCCTCCCATTCTCCTCTTGGAAGGCATAAGGCCCAAGCCTTAATCCAATTTCATTGTAAGTGGAGTTGTACCTGAGTAGGGGCTAAGTATTAAGGATGCATCATGATTATCAGTAGTTCTCAAACCTTTCCCACCAAAGAGAGGTAAAAACCATTACCCATAATCAGCATAAGTTAGGGGCAAGTAGAAAGAGTTCCATTAATATTACTTCCTGGATCATGCTGCTATAATTAGCTAGTTTAATAAATTGACTCTTTTTTCAGAATTGACCCCCACTAAGCCACTTCAAAAGCTTTCTAGATATTTCAGGCTAAGCTTTCACTTTTGTTAACTTCTACCCATGTAAACAGCCTCTCCTAGTATGTGCACATTGGGTATGCTAAGCAGTTAGTTAGCATGTGTTTGCCAAATGGATTCAACAGCCAGTACAAGTGAGGATACATATGCAGGTGTTGCTTGAGTTTTGTTTTCAGTTCTAACTACTGAGGAAACCTCTAGACTTCTTTCTAGTGAGAGGTCACAAAATCTGCTCTAAGCAAATGAGAACAAGGGTGCTCACTTATGAGGGCTTATATTCACCAAAATGTAAGCAAAGCAAAGGTCTTCTCTTTAACTTGCTGCATAGATCTGTTACGCCTAAGTACACACTTAGTATGCAGAATGCATAGTATGCAGTAGTATGCACTAGACAGTCAAATGCAGCATGGACCGGTCAGTTTTCCCTTATATTAACAAACAGGTAGATTGACGTAAAACACTGACACTATTGGTCGTTTGTTTCCTTCTCATTTTTAGACTTTTGATATCTTCTCAGATGAAGCTAAATGAAAACAGGTTGTGTTTGGACTTCATGGGAGCTAAGGAACAGAAAGTTGGTCTTGTCATGTCTGTAAATGGAAAAATGCAACACAACATTGCTGCCTGGAAGGCTGTACCCCAGCTTCTTTCTCTTAATGGATCCCTGAAACGCAAGAACAACATTCATGAGGGTGCTTTCTTCCTTTCGTGTTTTGCTTTAAGAGGATAGTTAACTTCTGCTCATTCTAATAGAATAAGAGCCTTAGTGTGTCTGTCTGTCCGTAATGCTTTATTTGCACTCTGTGATTGGTTGTCTTGGCAACCAATCATAGTGCTGACTAAAACAACCAATCGGAGTGCTCTTCACAGACAGACACACATGGCAGAGCACTGCAATGGCGACACAAACTGAGGGGCCAGAGTGGGAGGCAAGGCCAGCACCACTGGTCTCATTTCCCCATCCTGCTTCTTGGAGGCAGCGGCAGCGTGAGGCGCTGGTGGCACAGCACTGGTCTCACCCCCCTGCTTCAGCCTCCCTGCCATGTCCAAGGGGTGGCCATGCCTCACCCCCCCCGGTGGACAGACAGGAGTGGGGGGTGAGGGAGGCCCATGGGGCCAGAGGCAGAGCGGCAGCATCACGGGGCACTGGGTGGTAGTGCTCCATCTCCACCCGCCCTTCCTCACCTCCCCCGTCACTCTTCACAGGCAATTTGCTAGTTTATACTTTTTACAAGCTTAATGAATCTCTCGGTATGGTGTCTCAGTGCATTTAGAACAGAAATATTAACCCAATCCAGAAAATGCAAGCTTAGTATTTTGGAGGGTGAGAAGTTATGTTACAATCTAAACCCAGTGACAGATATTTCCATTTTTTAGTTGAAAATGGCTTTTCAATAAAATATTTTTTTTTACTAAAAATGTTTCCATTTTGCTTGAAAATATCTGTGTTTTTATTTTGAAAATACCATTCTGAACTGTTTTCAGTCTTAAAATGTAACACTATTCTCTGACAACAACTTGAAAACATTTGAAGCTAATTTGATAGAGACAACAAATATTTTTGCTGATGATGTTTGCCGGTAAAAAAACAAAATAAAAAACCTCCCAGATCAATTCTCCTCAAAGAGCTGGGCCAGCTGGTTGCGGAGTCTGTTCTGTTCTGGGCTGTTTTGTAGCGTACAGTAGGGCCCTGCCCAGCTCTGCAGGAAATTGTGCTCATGGGGACATGCCCATCCACTCTCTTTACCAGAACAGTACACTGAGGCTTGTGGGCTATGTACATTCCCTCTGTAAGTTCCCCTTGGGTGGTATGTCTTACACAGTTCAGGGCCTTGAACCCACAAGCAGTTTTATAAATAAAAAGCCTTTTGCTATATAGCAGTAGCCTCAGGAAATCAAATTTAAAATTACTTCTACTAGCAGAGCGACTAAGCTACATAATCTATTACAGCCAACGAACATGCATTTAATTCCTGTCTCTCTTCACTGTCAGTGTTGGTTTGTACATTGCCTGTCAGAGCTGTTTTTCTCTTCTGTGAATTTCCCCTTCCAAAGGGCAGTTATCATTTCTTCCTACCCATCACAGGTAACATTAGTGTGATGATCAGCAAAGCTCTGTACTGGTTCCATCTCCGGAATAGGAATGTGTTTGGAAACACCAGCCTGCACAATATCACTTTCACCCTGAGTCAGAACGGAAGCCAGGCAATCCCAGCAGAGGCAAAGCTGAAAGGACACCTGGAGCTCAGTCAAGGAATCAAAAGAGGCCTAGCCAGCTTCCAGGTGGATGAGAAAGTTCTCTGTGTAGATGTTTCTAATGTTCTGAGTCAGGAACAGAGAGGGCTCTCTGGGACTCTCACACACAACATCAGCTCTTTACAAAATGCAGGTATGAAGAAAACTCTGGCTTGCTCAAATTGTTGTGTCACCTTGATATGACTGGGTGCAACCCCAGAGAACTTGAGGCTGGTTGCATTGTATTCACATACACCAGGGTAAAACTTGACCTAAGCACCATTCTTATCAAAATTCAAAATAATATAAATAATGTATATGAGGCATGTCTGTTAGACTTATCTGAACTGTTTTATAAAGATCTATTTATATTTTCTGTGTTATTCTCCCTGATAAATGCACATGAATTGGATCATCTGAGCTGCATTTTAGAACATGTTTTCCCTGGGGACAAGGCTGAATTATTTCTCAAATGACCGTCATTGCTTTTCAATGAGTCACCTGCAGATTAAGATGTTGCATACACTGAAAGTCTTCTCTAAAATATGGTTTTCAGTGCCTTCCTACTGGTAGAATGCTCCTGGCCCTTGACTCTTGAATAGGCTATTTTGAAAGTTTCCAGCAGTAAAATGGTTGAAGCATGTACAATATGCAGTGGCTCCTAGCAATCAGGATTCTCTCAGATAGCTCAACGTACAGATTCTGAAGGATTATGAGGAATGTAAGAGTTGATCAAAAGGGTTTATTCCTTTATTTAGGAAAGCAGATCCTTTGACATACAGAAGTATGTACCAAATCCAAGTAACATACCTTAATTTACACGTGCTAATAATGTTAATACCATAGAGATGTCATTCTCACTAATCCCTGCTGTAAATGCTCAGCAAAAACTGTAGCTCCCCTGCTATATAGTAATGCTAGAAAAAGCTAGTTTTGCTGTTATGAACAAAATTGAAATGCTCTCAGTTTCTGTATTTATGAAATTGTATATGCAATTGTCATTTAACAGTATTTAAAATCATTTCTCCTTTACAGTATTGTGCTTCATGTTCTTCTTTGGCGTTTTCTATAGGCTTTCCAAGAGATGGCACTGTTACTGCTACGTATTACCATGTCATGACCAACCGCACTTGTACTATAGCCCTACAGAGTGGCAGTAAAAGGATTACTGCTACATTTGCAGTTCAGAGACTTACCTTAGAGTCTCCTAAATCCCAACTAACTGTGAGTTTGAAGCACAATGTCACACAGCTAAGAAAACATGGCATCCCTTTTACTGTAGAAGGTGCCTGCTATTACCAGGTAAGAAGAGTTGTGTCTCAGAACCATGTACAGTGGCTGTTGATGCTCTTTGTGGCTGCTACCCTCAGTAGTATACAGGGGTTGCAGTTTAATGGATATGTTATACTGGTTTATTGACAAAAAATTCTGCACAAATTTTTGTTACACTTTGCATCAATCATCTCAAATCTGGACTAGATTTAAAATAAATGAGAATTGGTGCTATGGATTTATGGTAAATTCTGGATTTATGGCAAGTGTCTTCTTGCCTTAGAGCAGGAGTCTTGTCCATTTTATTTCTTGCCTGTCCAGAAGAAAGAAGCAAACAGGCAAGCCCTGGATAAATGGAACAGTATTGCGTGCTGGGTTGTATTAACAGCAATGTCACTTGCAAATCAAGGGAAGTGATTCTTCTGCTCTGTTCAGCACTATTGAGGCCTCACCTGGAGTACGATGTCCAGTTTTGGGCTCCAAACTTCAAGAAGGATATTTTGGAAAAGAAGGATATTGTGGATATTTTGGAAAAAGTCCAGTGCAGAACAACAAAAATGATCAGGGGTCTGGGAGACAAGACTTATGAAGAAAGACTGAATGAGCTAGGGTTATTTATTCTGTAGAAGAAAACACTGCGGGAAGATTTGATAAGTCTTAAAATACCTGAAGCATGATTGCAGAGGGGATGGAGATGGGCTTTTATCTGTGGCTGTAATGGACAAGACTAGTTGTAACAGCCTCAAGCTACAGCCAGGAGCATTTAAGTTGGAGATAAGGAGAAACTTTCTAACTCTGAGAGTTGTCAGGAATTGGAACAGGCTGCCTAGAGAAGTTATGGAATCTCTATTCATGGAAACTTTCAAAAGCAGGTTAGACAGACACTTGGCTCAGATGATTAGGCAGGGATAATCCTGTGTTAAGTAAAGGGCTGGGATAGATGACCTTGTGGGGTCCCTTCCAGTCTTACTTTCCTATGATTCCTATGTCAAGACAGTACCAATAGAGCAAAGCACAGTTGGTGGATCTGATTTGAAGTGGAGCCAAAATTGACAGACATTGCTGTTTAACTTCTCCTCAAAGTCTAGACAAAGGCTTAATATAACTTTATTTTCATTTATGAACATGAACCTCCTCTCCTGTATAGTATTGCCTAATCCAGTGTTGTACTAAACATAATTCTGCGAATTCCCAGCTTTTTCATAGACTTTTTGCACCTTAATTTATCCTTCTTTATGACAGGAAAATATTTTAACCCCATCTTCCTGACATATGTTGAGAGGCCAGAATCAGTAGTGACTATGACAAACTCAGATGCTGTGATAAGTACTTGTAAAATAGATTTCCTTGCCCCAGTGTATTCTGTGTTGTTCCTCCTCTCATTCACTGTTAGTGTAATTGTTATAATCAGTCAAGATGTTGGGACCTGTGCCTTCAGACTAGTGTTAAAAGGAACCAAGGTGTTTAGTACCCGGTAGGATCCGGCCCTTTGTAAAGATTCCTTCCTTAAAAGAAAGCCAGACTGAGCAAGTGTGAGCAATGTCCCTTTTACCAACAACTCTCATTGCAAAGGCAGTCAGGTTCTGTGCGCATGAAAACACCTCCATGTTTCCCAACTGCTAGTGTTTTAAAAACAGTGGTTGTCTGTTTCTTTCCCTGATTTGGTATGTGTTCTGGTCAGAACTTCAACAAAAAAATTGCTGCAGGAGTAAGTACCAGGATGGAGAAGGAGCAGTTCAAGGTTGAAGTGGAGAAGAAAAGCACCAGCAGCACTGTGAAAACTGCCCTTTTACTCCTCCATGATCTGAGAGGACTGCTTAACATTTTGCCAACAGTAATACAGGTCAGTGAAAAATTCTTGCCATATGCTGTATGCAGTCTGTCTTACTGGTTTTCATCTGGTTGAGGTAAACCTATAAGTTTCAATTTACAGTAGTGGATTATATTTCCATAATCTTCTCCTTTGAGCAGCCTCTTAACGTTCTTATCTATCTGTATTTCAATCTGCTGCACTTGTTTCATTTTTACAAGCATTTTATGTTGCTTTGCCTGCAGGTCAACTGCAATGGAGAATCTACTTCTAATCAGCTTTCTGGCTACTGCAATGGGGAGGTTGCAAGACATCTGTTTGAGGTACAGGTTTCATTCTTAAAAGGGTGTCATCCATGATGTGCTGGCTTGAGGCTTCACTTTGACAGAAAGAATCTAAGCTTTGGAGGATGGTATTGGCATAGAAATGGGTCCAAGTTAACAGGAGGTTCTATGCATACTCTCAGGTACCTTTACTTCCTTAATATCCCCAGGAAAATATGGATCTGAGCGCTAGTTAACTGAAAACTTGACAAGTACATGTCAGTATTCTATCTTACCACAGATAGATGAGATATTTATTCTAAGACAAAAGCATCACCAAAACCCATATTCAAGCAGTATGTTTGCATCTCTGGTGTGTCCAAACACAGTTAATGTAAAACATAAAGCAAAGATGAGGGAAGTTTATAAATTATGCAAGTGCTGTTTTGGAGGTGATATCCAAGTGTTATGCAGCAGACAAGTGCCATTGATTCAACTCAGAACTCGGCACAAAAAATCACATGGCATCATGAGACATGGGGTACACAGAAGAAAAAGAGCAAAAGAGTCTGTGGCAACATGGGTATCCCCACGAGCCACAACTAGCCCCCCACTAGCTTTTGGGCATGCCACCCACCTGTCTCGTCCACCACGCCTTGTTGGAATAATACTAGGTTGTTAAATAAGTCGGGAGGCTGCCTATTACTGCACCGCCATATTTAGGGGTGTCCATGGCTTAAGCCTCGCAGATGGCATCCAGATGTTAATAGTCACACCAACCCCACACTAGGCTCCAGAACCCTCTCGGCAGGACCCTCCTTTGATTTCTCTGCTCAGGCAGCCTCCGCCGCTTTCATTCAGGCTGCTGAGCTCCTTGTAGCTGGCTCCCCTCTTAGGCATGGTCCCCACTTGGGACCTTCTGCCACACACAGGCCCTGGCCTCACCTCCAAGGCCAGGCAGGGTCCCAGGCCCACAGCTCTGGGTGCCCCTCGCAGTGGGCACCTGGCCCTTTTGACCTTCTTGGTTCTGGCCCCAGCATGGGCCAGTCGAGGGGGCACTCCACCTCCAGCCTCACTAGCTCCACAGTTTCTCTGGGTCCCCCTCCCTGGATGCGGGGAGATGGGTTGACTCACACCATGACTGGTGTTCCAGAGTCTCACAGGGGACTCTCACTCCCCCCCCGGAGCAGCAGGTCATGGTGCTACCCTGAGATCTCACACTACACCCCCTCTGCTCGGGGCTCCACAATGTGCCCCCTCTACTCGGGTCCCAGGGCTTCCCTCTTCGGGTGGGCTCAGGTGGCCATAGCCATGCCTAGCCCCCTCTACCTCCAGTGTCCTGACCCACCCAAAAGTGGGAGCTGGGATTAAAGTGCCCTGAATTGCCTTCCACTGGGGTGGTAACTGGTCTGGCATTTCTGGGGGGCTCCTGCACCACAAGGAGCCCTATCAGGCCACCCACTCCCAGCAGGGTGCAGTTTTAGTTTGCAGCCATCCTATCCATCCCCAAAAGCTCCTGCCCTTACCTCCAGCTGATACTAGCAGCCTTGTAGCCAGGCAATGTAGTTGCCTGCCTTCCAGCAGCAAAATGCCCTGTTTATATGGGCAATCCTGGATCCAAAATGGCTGCCCTAATCGGGCACCTGCCAGCTACTGGCTTCAGGCCCTTAAAGTGGCAGGCAAAAGCAGTGCCCTGCCACAAAGTCTCATTGAGGTTACTAGATGAGGCCCAAAAATGTACCTTCTCTGTAAACTAAAAATGGAAAGTAATAAAAACTATCTCAGTAGAAGCTGGATTCTTCTGCTACCAAGAAACTAAGCCAGAATGAACTGAACCTGACAGCACAAGTTGGGGGAAGCTGAGAAAAATGTCTATTCCAGAGAACATATGCATTGGTGCACTTATAAATTGCAGTGCAGTTTCTCTGAAGATATGTATTAATGGCATTGATTTGAATGGCTGGCCATCCACAGAAATGAGGACTGCTTGGGCAAAAGAACTTGAACTGGACTGCAAATTTAATCGTACCATTCCAGCATGGAAACATGCTGGTATGCTTGGCCAAAACTGGTTAGGTGGTGCAGACTGGGTTGGAAATAGAATGGATCTGAGCCTAGAAATCCAGAGTGGAATATGCAAGGTGTCTGTATTTGAGACTGTTTATAGAAAGAACTTCTCCAAAGTGGAACCGTGTCATTCACAGTCATTGTCCCGTCTTTCAGGTGGAAAGGAACATGTCTCTACAGAAAAGACCATGTTTTACTGAACTGCAGTTTCTTCTCTGTGTTCCATGAAAGGCTTCTCACTTTCTCACCAATGCCTCAAACTGCAGCAAACTAACAAGCTGTGAGAATAAAGAGCACTCAGCAGCCCAACACACTTAGGGCAGAACTCTTTTTCACCTGGTGGATGGCAAGGGTGCAACTTGCAACAAAATTTGAGTCACCTGATTAAATTTAATTTAATCATTTCATTCACTTAATTTCTAACAATTTTTGTGAGATTTACCCCTTTGATCGTCAATATGTTGTATTATCTGAAAGTCACTCAGCGTGTCAGCTTTGAGTGATGTAAGTGATTAATGGTTAACTTTTATAGCTGAAAACTTTGTGGCTGACACTTAGAATATAAATGGGGAAGAGGCAGATAAAATGGTAACAGGACTAACACATTTTTAAGTTGGGTTGTCTTGTGAATTGAAGCAGAAAGAAACATTTTGTTGGACAAGTCGCATGTGCTTTCGAAATCATTTAATTTTCTTCACACTGGCTCCATTCAGAAGAAAGAAAAGTTTTTTTAAGTCTCCTTATTCAGAGTACCTAAGGCTCACTATTCATGCCTTTTTGTGGCACAGGCATTGTTGAATAAGGTAAAGACCTTGGTAACACCAGGTTTAGTGTGAAGTCCTCACTGTGCTGCCCTTGGACTTTAATTTACAGCCTTCACCATCCTCTTTCCTTCTCCCAGAAAAAAGTACACCATGAAAAGTACACCAGAATTCACCATGAAATTACTACAAAAGGAGGATTTAATTGCTCAGAAGACCCCTGCAGATGCTTTTGTGGTATTTGGTGGTATTTGCATCCCCAGTACTATTGTTAGGATAAGAAATCTCTGGCATTTAAGCAGCGTTTACTAAAGTGGATTCCCATTTCAGGACAGGAAATGCAAAGATTCTCTTTCATTGGCACTATCATTTGACTAGTTTATCAACTCATTGACATTATCATTGCTTAGTAGTTGCACTATGACTTCAATGAGAGAGTAAGTATCTGCGGATCTTTATATGAATCAGGTATCCAGGTTGTAGCTGTATTGGTCTAAAGGCAAAAGGAATTGGAACTCATGGTAGAGGTGAGATCTTTTATTAGAAAAAAAAGTCTTTATTTGCAAGCTTTCGGACACAAGTACCCTTCTTCAGGCATAGGAGAAAAGAGTGTAAAAGTTCTCCTAGGCAGAAATGAAAGTTTGTATCTCGTAGGAGAGTTGAAAAGAGTGTGGTTCAAATTTCCTATTTGGAACAGTTCATTTTATGCAGATTAGGCTGTCAAAAGTGTTTGCTTCGAAGTTGTTTGGTGGCAGGCAGGATGTAGAATCATATAATTTCATTTCATTGAAATGGAAACTTCATAATTTTGCAAAGAGGAAGCAAGTTTTACCACCTGAAACATGAGTCCCTGTTCCTGCAGGGTATTTTGCATTAGCAAAGAGCCCAGAGATACTTTACCACATAAGAAATTCCTGCCCAGAAGAGCATTTCACTTTTTTACTCTTGTGTGACATATGAAACATCCTAACCAGAAGGAAACAAGACTAGATTCTGCTTGCCACCAAACAACTTATGGTACTCAGGAGAGGTTCCTGAAGACTGGAAGAGGGCCAATGTGGTGCCTATCTTCAAGAAAGGAAGGAAGGAAGATCCAAGGTGCTACAGGCCAATTGGTTTGATCTCAGTCCCTGGTAAGATCTTGGAAAAAATTATCAAAGAATCTATCAACAACAGGCTGACAGAAGGCGACATTAGCAGAAGCAAGTAACATCAAAGCAGCCTGAGTCCTCACTTGGCAGGAAAATGTAGCTACAGAAAAAAGGAAAGACTAATGGGTCTAGAGCCTCTTGCAGCCTCCATGGTTTCTACAGTGAGTTAAAATGTAACCCAACACAGTAGGGGGAGCAGGTCCCATGTGGTGGGATCACTTTTCTGAGATACTGGCCCCCGGGGAGGCACACCCAGGCCCAGCGTCCATGAGGGTCTAGTCAGGAAACTTCTGGAGGGACTGGGCGTATTTAAATCAGCTGGTCCTGACGACCTCCACCCCAGAGTGCTGAGGGAATTAGCAGAGGTCATTGTGGGACCCCTGGCACGGCTTTACAAGCACTCATGGTACTTTGGTATGGTGCCAGAGGACTGGAAAAGGGCCAATGTGTCCCATTTTCAAAAAAGGGAGGAAGGAGGACCCAGGAAACTGTAGGCCAGTTAGTTTTACCTTGATCCTGGGTAAGCTTTTTGAGAGAATTATCCTGGTGCATGTCCACGAGGGGCCAGCAGGGAAGTTTATGCTTGGGGGCAACCAACACGGGTTTGTTAGAGGCAGGTCCTGTCAGACCAAGCAGGTGGCCTTCTATGACCAGGTCATAAAATCCTTAGATACAGGGGTAGCAGTGGACATAGTCTTTCTGGACTTCACGAAGGCCTTTGACACGGTCTCTCACCCCATTCTCATTAAAAAACTAGGGGATTGTGGTGTTGACACCTACACAGTCAGATGGGTCGCTAACTGGCTGGAGGGCCGCACCCAGAGGGTGCTGGTGGATGGGTCATTTTCAGCCTGGAGGGATGTGGGCAGTGGGGTCCCCCAGGGCTCAGTTCTTGGACGCCCACTGTTCAACGTCTTCATCAATGACTTGGAAAAGGGGGTAAAAAGCACCCTATTCAAATTTGCTGATGACAGTAAGATGTGGGGAGGGGGGGTGTGGGCACACTAGAAGGGAGGAATAGGCTGCAATTGGACCCACACAGGTTACAGGGGTGGGCAGATGAGAACAGGATGGGTTTCAACACTGAGAAATGTCAGGTGCTGCATCTGGGGAGGAAGAACCAGCAGCATAACTACAGGCTGGGGAACTCCCTTCTTGTCAGTGCAGAGGCAGAAAAGGATCTGGGAATCATTATTGATGCCAAAATGAACATGGGCTGACAGTGTGGGGAGGCGGTCAGGAAGGCCAACCATGCCTTGTCATGCATCCACAGATGCATCTCAAGCAGGTCCAAGGAGGTGATCCTCCCTCTCTATGCAGCACTGGTCAGGCCGCAGTTGGAGTACTGCATCCAGTTCTGGGCACCGCACTTCAGGAGGGATGTGGACAGCATTGAGAGGGTTCAGAGGAGGCCCACCCGCATGATCGGGGGCAGCAGGGCAGACCCTACGAGGAGAGGCTAATGGACTTGAACCTGTTCAGCTTCCACAAGAGAAGGCTGAGGGTGGATCTAGTGGCCTGTTACAAACTAGTCAAGGGGGACCAGCAGGCATTGGGGGAGTCCCTGTTCCCCCGAGCACTACCAGGAGTGACTAGAAATAATGGTCATAAGCTGGCAGAGGGTAGATTCAGACTAGACCTCAGGAGGTGCTACTTCACAGTCAGGGCGGCTAGGATCTGGAACCAACTTCCAAGAGAAGTGATGTCCTACCCTGGGGGTATTTAAGAGGAAGCTAGATGAACACCTTGCTGGGGTCATTTGACCCCAGCATTCTTTCTTGCCTTGACAGGGGGTCGGACTTGATGATCTGTCAAGGTCCCTTCCAACTCTACAAACTATGAAACTATGAAATTTTGGTATTGAAATTTTCTTCTACAAGCTCTGCTTTCATCTTTCCTATTCAGTAGCTTGTGTGTGGACGTCCACACAATTTGAACTGTTCAAAAAGAACAGTCCATATATTCAAGATCTTTTTGAGTATGCAATTAAAATACGTTTGCTGTGGGCGACGTGGATGGGAAACTAAAGTTACCTTGAAAAAGGTAGTAGCTAAGGTTCTGTTGATGCTTGTCTGGTACAAACAAGAAATGCAGCTAGACTAGGCCCAGTTTTGCCCTTGAGTGGATCTAGTCTCTGGTACCACTGGTGTAATTTCCTTTGAAGTCAATGGGGAATCAAACCCATCTGAGGGTAGACTTGAGCCTATGTCATGCTTCCTATACTGGTAGAACTAACCCTGGTCTTAAGAAAATCTGAGTTTCATCTTTTATTATTATTCTGAAGGGAGTGGGGAAACGTGGCATTTTTGGGGCCCAATTCTCCATTTATCTATCTGTGGAATGGATATAAAATTCAAATGCTCCTCTTGTGCTGACAGTAGTGTTTTGCAACCAATTAAATCAGATTAAATGGCTGCATTATATTCAGTGCAGTAAATAATCAGACCTCCCAGTGAGTCTGCTTTGAAATAAGATGTGGTTTTACAAAGGAACAAAATTGACATCGTATTTTCTCTGTAATTTAGAATCCAGTGAGAGTTTCAGTTAATGGGACACTGTTCACCAGCAACTCTACAGTCAACTTAGTAGGACATGTTTCTTCTAATGATGCCTTTGTCTACCTGCACTTCCATGCCATCTGTGGCATCCAGCACAGCATGGAGATTGGCTTCAAGCATTCCTTGCCTCAGCTTGACTCTCTGGGCATTGCCCAGGAGAACCAAATGAAGATATCGGCTTTGAGAGGAGATGCATATAAGGGCTTGCTAAATATTGCCTTTGGATCATGCTCCTTCAAAACAGATGGAGAAGTGAAACCAAGAAATAATGAAACAGATACAGAATGGATGTTTACTTTGATGAATAAATGCATTACCTTGGAGGTAATTATTTAGGTTGTTTTCTATATAGGATCCTAAGATGTACAAGTTTATGACACTACTCCAGTAGAACTTATGTGGGGTGGACAGACAATGAGCTCTAGGCAGCTGCCCGCAAGAGGTGCTCTTACAGAGAATTGCCGCTTGAAGATACAGGAGCTAGTAATAGCCTGTTTGGATTGACCAAATGGCGCTCTCAAGATTAAACTGATTCCTGCTGTGGATGCACAAGACATGCATCAATGTAACTTATGTGGGTGTGTAGTTTCTCCCCGCTTTCCAAGAGGTAACTTTATGCCAGACCAGAGTGACATACAGTGGAGTAGGAGAGTATGTTTTGTGACCCCTCCATGATTATAGTTGTAGAAAGAAAAATGACATTGGTGTACACGTGCCATGTGTCCACGTTTTTAATCTTTCTATTTTAGATTCCAGATGGGCACTGCTATTTTAATGGAATAAAAAGCTGCTCAATGTGAAGGTGACAGAATCCTGCCTTTCTAGTAGAGGAGAGGGGAAGTTATTAAAAATGTCCTGGAGAGACAGTGAGTTAGTGTTTTGCAAGGACAGATGTTTGAAGCTGAGAGTTTGGAGTGATGCAGTGACATGTTATTGTCAGGGCCATAAAATAATGGTTAACAACAGCTTTAGAATTAAACTAACTTCTTTTTCTTGGACTTCAATGAAAAACATATCCTTGCTGTCTAAAATTTTGGAGACTAGCACTGGGGTTATAACCTCTTCTGCCTCCACTATTTATTAAAGAGTTTTTCCTCTCCATGTTGTTTATTCTTGAGCTCATTTGTGAATACTACATGGAAAAAGCCATCTAAAATGGTTCCATCTGTAAGCTTGCTGGTCCAGAAGGGAGAAATGCCTTATCGCTAATTAGAAACAGATTATAAGGATAGATGCTCTGCAAGCATATTTGTTTGTGTTTGTTTGAAACAGCTTCTTTTCTTTTGTCACAGAAATTGGGATTACCCCAAACCCTAGTCACTGAGGGCTCACTCACTGTGAATACCTGCAATGTCAGCTTGACAGTAAACCTCCAGTGTGACAGGAAAACAGCTTATGCACAAGTAGAGAGCTCCTATGGACAGAAGTACACACTTGGAGGAATGCTGAGGCATTCAGTTGACTGGCTCCGTGACGTAGGGCTCCCTGCTGAAAACTCTGCTCAACTTTCTGTAGCCAACAGCTCTGTGACAGAAGGCATTTTATCACTACAGATTGGTGAATGCAAGTTCAAGGCTAGAGGAGATCTCCAGACCCAGAATAAAACTGAATGGACTCTGGAGACAGAAACAGACTGCCAGCATCTGCAGGTATCTCTGTGGCTTTTAAAGAAATCTATATGAAATAGAAGAGGAAGGGTTTTGTTAGAGTACAGTGTAGATGGCTGTTGTACAAATTTCTCTGAAAGTGTGTACAAGCATACCTCAGTCTTCAAATAGCATGAGGATTAGCATGAGGCACTGGTCTCTGATGTTACTGGTTGTTCCATACAGGTGAACCTAATTAAAACTATTGCCACTTGTTTCTCTGGCACCGTTTGAATGTCTTGTTCCAGTACAAGTGGGTTAAACTTATTTCTCTTTAAAAGAAAAAAAAGGCAATTTTTTTCCTTGAAACTGGAAAATTTTGAAATTTCATATTTTTTTCTCTATTATCCCCACTAAGTATATTATGGAAAGAATGCTTTAGAAGGTTATTTAGTTTCCATTAATTTTTGTCCCTATTCTTTTCTAAAGAGTTTACTTCAACTTTTTAAAAGTTGCCAGCTGGCAAAAGAAAATATGACCCAAAAATAAATGGCAAGCTTATTGTTTTGCCTTCTGTGGCAGAAAGAAGAGAAAAAAAGACATTCAAAATATTACATTTAGAAAACAATATTTTCAGGAGTGATTTTGAAAACCTGGGAAAATATTCCATATTGAGCCCTACAAAGCAACACTTAAAATTGTAGAATTTTTTGCAAAATCAATTTTCTATTTTTCAGTCAGCTTACACTAAAAATTACCTGGCAAGAACATCTGTTACACACTTTATATGCAGATTAGTGTATTGTCCAAATTCAGAATTGCTCATCCCTGAATAAAACAGGGTCAGCAAACTTTACTAGCCTCCAAAGGTAGGAAGTATATAGCTTTGTAATTTCAAGATATTTGTTATATGTAAAGAAACTGTAGATTCTAGAGTACAAATTCCTAGGTCTTTTCTTAGATTTTATTTGAGCAACACTCCCAGTTCACTGACTCGAATGGGAGTATTACCTGAACAAACAGTTGAATAAAGATTTCAGGCTTTGTCCCTGAATTTGTAATGGGACCGTCTCACTTCTCATGGGTAGGAGGAAGAAAGAACCCTCTAATCTTACCATAGATTTCTAATCTGAAAGGATATTTTGTCTTTTGGTAGAAACTCGGCATTCCATCTCAGTCACAGCTCACTGGATATATTCAGAGGGATGGCTGCCAAGCAGAACTGCTCTGTGACCTCAAAACAGATGGCAAATCAGCCTGTCTGGAAGTGAGAATAGAGTGCCAGCCAAAGGTCATCCTGGAAATTGAATTCAGGCATGAACTGCCTCATCTTAAGGAAATCCCAGGAGAAAACAAGTTGTCCATCATGGCAGGCAAACAGTTAAAGTATGATATTGGCATAAAACTGGAATCAGGCTCTTGTGAGCTTCAAGCCAATGGGGACCTGCAAGTTGAAAACAAACTTCAGTGGAAAATTCTCATGGAAAACAAATGTAAACCAATGCAGGTACTGCCTGAACTGTAAAAGATGTAGAAAGAAATCTGCTTTACCCCTTTGCAGCTTGTTCTGACCAGAGGCCTCAGTACTGCTCTACTGAAATCAGCAGAGAATTTGCTGATGAATTTGTGGGAATAGAGCCAGGAACTGACTATTAAAGAAATCTAGAGAGTTAGCAAAAATAGGTCTTAGGGGCTCTACACTCCTTCTTATGTGTAAAGACACATTCTATATCAATCTGTCTTGGACTTGGAACCAAAAGCACTGTAGCAGCACTTTTAAATGGCATAGGGTCAAATTCATCTTCCACCCCAAGGTCAATGGCATTGCAAAGTTAATGGCATAGTTTGGCTCATACCGGTTACTATAAACTCCCTTGTTCTTGTTTGCTAGGGGGCAGTGGTTAAAGTACATAGGGCTTGATTTGCAGTGGGATTGACTGCTCGTGGCTCCTTTTGGCTTCAGCTGAAGTTGGGATTGCTCAGTACTTCGGAAATTCAAATGCTGAGACTGTTTGAAAAACCTCCTAGCAGCTCAGGGCAGCCAAATATAAATACAATACAAAGAGATGATCTTTAGCTATAGAAATGTCCATTCCTCTTGATAGAAAACTGATGTTGTTAATAGGCTCCAAGTTAAGTAAAAAAAAACCCCAAACAACCCCAACCTTGACTAAAAAATGTCTGCCCCAGCCAGGCCAGCAGGTGTTACCTAGGGCTGTGCAAAATGTTCCATTCCAACTTCTGTGTTGAGGTCTGAATGGGAGAGTTTTGTATCAAATATGATTTGGATTCAAAACAGCCTCACTGTTTAGCTTCGTCGAAACAGTGAGGCTGTTTTGACCCTGTTTCAACAGTTTCACGGGACCATGCGCCTGGGGAAAGGAACTCAACCCAGCTGGGCTGACTTCCCAGATCATGCCTGGGGTGGAAGGCAGCACAGCTGGGCTGCCTCACCACCCCATGCGCTAGATTGCAGGGGTGCAGGAAAGCAGCCCAGGTAGGCTGCCTCTCCATTCCCCATGCTAGATGGTGGGGTGGGCAGGAAAGCAGCCCAGCTGGGCTGTCTCTCTGTCCCCCACACTAGATCAGAGGGTGGGAAAGCAGCCCACGTGGTCTGCCTCACCATCCCCCACGCTACCCCATCCCCTGCCCCATCCCCCGTGCCAGCTGGGCTGCCTCCCTGCCCCCTGCCAGATCTTGTGCTGGGGATGGGAAATCAGCCTAGCTGGACTGACTTCCCATCCCCAGTGCTATGGTTGAAATGTTTTGACCAGCCTCGTTTTGTTTCAAGGCTATTTTGACAGCCTTTGTTTCATTTTAATTTTGCTGTTTTGACCTTGAAATGAGTCAAAACAGCATTGAAACGAAATGGCCATCAAAATTTTGCACAACCCTAATGTTACTTTCTGGGATATTTAAGATGAAAAATATTCTGAAAATTGGTGGAAGAGGAGCAAAAAAAGGGGTAGGCCATTGCCAAAGTGCTGGTTTGAGTTGCATGTGAGCCTGCACTCTGTAAACACCTTTCCAAGTGCCAAGGCTGCACTTCTCTGTGGAGGGTCCTCAGTTCACCCTGTGGCTGACTGACTTCATGGCTGACGACACCTACTGTTTTGCTAACTATATTACTTGAGCTAGTCCGTCTGGGTTTAGGTTCTGCTACTGAATGGTCCCCAGAAGCTGTGACCAGTGTGAAGTAGCAACCCAGGGCACCTTCATAAGAAATAAATGAAAGTGTTTGTTTAAGAAAACCTAACTAGCAGAGATGAATAGGGTTAAGCAGCATGGAGTAAATAACTACATTTTGTGGAGGGCTTCAGTAGTCTTGTTCCTATTCTGAATGAAAATCAAATAATTTAAACATTCCCTGGATGGGACTCAAGCCCTGTGTTCAGGTCAGTCTGGCTGGCAGGCCGTACCACAGCTACAGACCTCAGAAACTCTGAGGTCCCAGACTCCAAAGAATTCTGCTGAAAGACCATGTACGTGATAGTATTGGCGCCTGCAGTCCCTGACTCAGAAGCAACTGCCAAGTCTAGTGGCTGAGTTGCCAGGAACTGGGATCCTGCCTGGCTTCCGAGGAGCTTCCTCCAAATCCAAACTTTTTCTGTAAAATGACCACATTTTGACAAATTGTTAACTTCTGACAAAAACAGGTTTTGTCATATTTATCTTGATGAACTCTGCTGACACCAAGACTCACCTGAAACAATCAGCTGCTTTCCAGACCTAAATGGAGCCAGGCCTTTCTAGAATTGGCTCTGGAAATTGCATAGAAAACAATGCAGTAAAGATCAAATAAAATATGGGCTTATTTTCAGGGAGATAAAGGCAAATGTCTTTTACCTTTTGTCGTATCTCTGTCCCCTCAAGAAGCAGAGCTCAGCAGGAAGTATTGTTTGGTTGGGCTTCTGCTGCTGTTTTTGACTGTTACCAAGATTTTACCAGAGACTGTGTGGCCACGCTGTCTGATTTCCTAGTTTTACAGCCAGATGCTGCAGAGACCACATATTAGGGGGAAAAAGTATATAAGCCTAAAACATGGCAAAAAGGCCCTTTTCAAAGAGTTTGTTTTAATTATTGCAGGATCTTGGGAGTCCAATAAAAATCAATGGTTCAGGTTATGTCCTGATAGATGGAATGAACCTGGATTCACAAACACTCATCGTTGTTGATGAAAGTACATTACAAGGGCTTCTTACACTGAACGCCACTGATGTAAGTATTATGCTGCTTATTGAAATAATGTGGGAGCAGAGGGTGACTCATACTGAAAACTGTTATTTTAATACTAAAGAGAACCAGTAGGTAGGCTGCAATTTTGTTTTGTAACAGTTGCTAATCTATGAAGAAAGCTGCAATTTGAAGCAATTTTAAAGTGCAGCATACAACTCAAGTATTTGAAAATGCATGAGAAATCAGATGCTTTATGTAATATAATAAAACCCACTGCAATCTTCATAAATCACTTTCCTGTTATGTTCTTTGAATGCATATATGGGTTTTTATATTACACTATTTGTGTTCTTACTTTATTCTGACAGTAAATACAATATTAAGTGCAAAGATACAGGCACTAACCACAGCCCAGATGCACTCTCTTTCCCCTACTGTGATGTCATTTAATCATTGTAAAAGTCTATAGCACTGCCCGTGATAGGAAGAGTAAAAGCCTGTGATTAATAAAGTGACTGCTGTGATTTATGGTGCAACTTTATTAGGGCAGTGTTTCTTCCAGTCAGTGCTATTTTGTTTCTTCAGTTGCTAGGTAAATTATGGAGGCCACGGACAACCTTCCTTTTGCCAATTATAAGGCCTGGCTTTTTTTTGTTGCCCCATATTGCTAGACAGAAGGGTGAATATAGAGGTGCCTTCCACTAGGAAGGAATATTCCCTGCTCCTCTGTGTGCTGCAGAATAAGTTGGGGGTGAGGGGAAGAGAACACCGCAGTGCAATAGAAAAGGCCCTTTCCATTTTTCCTTCGTAACCATTTTTTTCCCATCGTATTTCTGAGCCATTGGCCTTGAAACTCCTCTCTGCCTTTTTTAATCCTGTTGTACCTCCATTAGCTTTAATGAAATTATTTCTCATTTTCACCAAAATTTTACTGCAGCTCTTTTTGGTCTGTGTGCAACCACAAGATGCAAGGTTTTTTAATTGAAGGCAGAAAATTTGCATGTTTTTGCACTTTTGTATGTATTAAATTGTTTATAGAACAAACAAGAACTAGATGCACTATTAGCTCATAACATCCAAGGAGCCACTGACCTTGGCTTTCCAGCAAGGACGCTAGTGGATGTGACTTTGGAACGAAAGGGTGACCTGTATAAAAGACTGGTTCAATTCAGTGCGGACAGCACAAAAGTAAGTGTCTTCACAGTATGACTTTGTAAAGATTAGACTCCTGTGTGATCATTAGTTCATCCTTTACAGTTGCTGAAAGAAAGGGCCTCAGAAGTATGAAGGATATGTTCACAGATTCATTGCGGGCTTATTTTCTCAAACCACAGATAAAAAAAAAAAAAAGAGAGAGAGAGTTCCTGGAACAGATATATACGCCCAGTAAAGACTAGCACGAGACCATTCAAAAGATCATAACATCCCAACTGTGTTAAGAATCCAGGTTCTTAGAACAGACTGGGTGCTTTAAGGAGATGATGTAAATTGAGACGTTTTTCTGTTAATTTTAATGAGCTTGTGGTCAGGCCCTGAGGCCCAACACCAGAAATTCTGTAATGACTCTCAGCTCACGTCAGGGGCCATAGGGTTGGGCTTTACCCTCAGCTTCACAGCTGCCAGTCCAGTTATTCAAACTTTCAGACTGCAAATATCCCTTCTGCCAATGCATTTGAAATTGGAGTTGGGAATACTGGATCATTCCAAAGCTGTAGCAAAGCTCTTAATAATTTTCAAATATGTTTACTTTATACAGCGCAATCACTACTACAATTCCAAGTTAAAAAATAATAAGCCAGAAACCATATTGTATTATGACCTCTGCAAATGCTACACAATATCTTTATTTTGAAATGTTTTCCCTAATATCATGGCAATCGTAACTTCAATTACCCACTGCATAGTCCATATTAAAGGTGGACAGCATATAACTGATACTATATTTTGTGCTAACAAAACAGATTACAGAGGAACTGAGCTTTATGCAGAAGCTGGGTTTTGTGTCTATTAACTACAAGCTCACACATAATATAGAAGCTTTGAAGACTTTGCAACTAGAAGACAGGATTGAGTTGCAGGTATGTCAAACCTCAGTTTAAATAACAGTAGACATGCACACAACCAGAGCATAAGGAAAACAGAGTATAGGGCATAAATGTAATGGCAAAAATAAGTGGATTGTAGATATTACTGTTAAGCACTACTACAGTTGAAGGAACATAACTCAGTCTCTAAAATGATAAAATGCTACTCAATCTCGATGTATGAATTGTGACATCCACTTCTTAAGTTTTCATTACTGCTATCCTGTCAGGGAAAAAAACCTCAGTGCTGGTGATTTCAGAACAGTTGTACAAATGAGTACTTCTGTTAGGGTATTTGTACACAAGTTTGTGCTGCAGTTGTTTATACCTGGGCTAACACCTGGAGGGTAGGGATTTAAATCCCCTCCCTGGCCAGGTCTCTACTGATTTCAGTGGAGCAAACGTGTGAAATGCACATCAGTGCTGAGAAAATGGCGGTGGCACGCTTTTGAACTAAAACACATGTGCGATGTTTTAGTTAAAAAATGCACTGCCGCCATTTTCTGCACACTGACGTGCATTTCACCACTTGTACAGTGCATGTCAGCTCGCATGCGGAGCAGACTCAATTAATCAAATCCGCTCTAACCTGCCGGATCTCCAGTGGATCGTGAGACAAAAAGGTATATGTACAAATGCCCTAAGGGGGTTCAATTCAAGGAAACCAGTCTGAATGGTAACTAGTACAACAACAAATAAGTCCTATCTAATATCTGATAGCTTTCCGGGCATAATTCAAGGTGCTTGTTTTGACCTTAAAGTCTTAACCAGTCTGAGCCCTACATACATAAAGGGCTGCCTTTTTATTGTTCTATTATGATCCCCAAGATCATCCAAGAGCAGCCTCTCCAAGTACCATCAGTGTACCAAGTTTGTTGGGCAAACACCTAAGAGGTTGTTCTCAGTAGTGGCTCTCTGAGCCTGGAACTCCCTCCTACTTGTGGTCTGTCAGAGTCTTAGCCTGGGCATCTTCCTAAAACGTTGAGGTCTTTTTATTTGGGCTGGCCTTGAGCAAGCAGGGTTAAGCTTGGTGGCATTGTCTGGGGAGTTTGTTTTATTGCATGTTAAAAACAAGAATGTCTTTATTCTGTGTTACATAGTGGCAAAGAGGGAATGCTGAAAGGGAGAGTGAACTGGGTATTACCAGGGTTTTTTTCTACTCTTCCTTTCACTTGCAGCCTTCAGCATTTAAGGTCTAGGAAGTTCTAATTCAGAGGCTGTATATCTAACTCCTGTTCTCAAATGCCCCTTTCCTCCAAGAATTTGTCCAGTCTCCTTTCAAATCTGGCTAAGCTGTCGGCTTCTACAACATCTGGCAGCAATAAGTTCTACACTTTTAATTACATGCTGCGTGAAAGAGAACTTCCTTTTATTAGTTTTACATTTACTACCCACCAGTTTGACCCCTAGTTCTTGTCAGAGAGAGTAAATAATTAATCCCTATTTACTTTTTCTTGTGAAGCCTTATCATGTCGTCAAGTATCTAAGCCTAGCCTCTTTAGTTTCTCGTCATATGGAAGCTCTTTCACACTGGTAATCATCCTTCTTGCCCTTCTCTGTACCTTCTCTAGTTCTTCGATATCTTTTTTGAGGTGTGGGGACCAGAAGTGGCACAGTATTAAAGGTGTGGATACACCATGGATTTATAAATGGGCATGATGATACTTTTCCTTATGTTTACAGTTCTCTAATAATTCTTAACATTTTGTCTGCTTTTATGATATCTGCTGAGCACTGAGCTGATGCTTTTAGCAAACTGTTTACAATGACTCCCAGTTCTCTTTCCTGTGTGTTAACCAGACATGGGTGTAAGATGAAGCTCAGACCAGGCATGCTGAATGTGTGGCACAGACACACAATTAATGTAGAGCCTATCATAGACTAAATACAGATAGTCAAAAAGCCTGAGGCTGTTTTTACACATTAGTCTAAACTGCAGAGATTAAACTGAGAAGGAAGTGAACAGACATTCACTTTTGCTTCAGAAAATGCAGCCACATGCCTGCAGTGATCCAGGCCAGAAGCCATGGGGCACTATAGCATGTTTACCACCCTGCCAAACTGCCAAAGGGAAGGAACTGAAGCTCCAAGGCTTTCCCCACCACCCTGCTCCAGGAGAGGGGGCATGGCCAGGCCCCAGCCCTGGGCTAACACCTGGAGGGTGGGGGTTTAAATCCCTTCCCTGGCTGGGTCTGTTTGGGGGGGCAGCACCTGCCGGGATGAGGAGTGGTTGGGTGGGGAAAAAAAAGTATTGGCAATGAATTCATAAAAGCTTGAACAAGAATAGTCCTTTCTCTGAAGCGAGCATGTATTGAAGACAGCAATTTGCAACCTCAAGCATACAACAAAGAACAACCAAAATTCTTCCCCTCTGCTAAGTTACAGCCTAGTAAAACACAGTGACACACAACTTCGTCTAACTTCAAATGGACTGTACTAAACCACAAAGACAAGAGAAAGCCTTGCATAAATCTTACATAATCCTGAGGGCAGAGTGTCTCCTTATAGCCAGGTATTCAGAAAGTCCTTCTTGGGGAATCAGCAGGGGATCTTAGATGTTGGACTGGAGATCCCACAGGCCTCATTTCTACTTGGATTTTTATAGGCGCACTTGCACCCCCTTGGGTTCCTTGACATTAGTATGCTTGTCACCTATAGCACCTTTGGCAGGATTCCATTCTCCCACCTTTTACAGGTTCCGCTTTATAATATAAATGTAGTTGTCTGGTTTCTTTGGCCCCACCATCCCAAGCAGTCTGGGACCCTCTCCTGTTCCTTTAGCTATGTCTCTAGCACATACATGTGATGATTGTGCCAAGTCTTTGCCAACACCTCTCACCTCTCAGTCTGGTCCTGCAGGGCCAGGTGGCACAGGTGGCAGGGGACCAATCCCTCCAGCCTTCGTTCCCCAGCCTCTTCCTTCTCCCCCATGGCCTGGGGGTGCTGAGGGGAATTACACCCTCTCCCCCCTCCCCTTATCAACTGCTTGCTTCAGTCTCTGTCAGAGGTGGGAGGGGGTAGAGTCTGCTGGTCTCCTGCTAGTCCCTGTGTGCTGGCAGTCCTTCTCAGGCTGTTTCCACCACCTGCCCCCTCTGCTCCAGTGTTGAGCGGGAAAGAGCCTGGCAGAGGCTGCCCTCCCCCACCCAGGCTGACCCAGCCATGGATGACTGGTGCCTCCCAGTCTGGGGAGGCACCAGATTGCCAACATGGGGGTCACCAGGAGAGGAAACCAGGAGTGGCAAAACCAGAATTGCACTTCCGCCAGGACTTCCAGTTTCATGGCTGGTGCTTCCAGGGATGCACGTGCACCCATGTGCACCCCCTACATGTCACCAAAGGACCCAGTTGTGGTCCCCAGCTGAGTTTCCCATCTTCACTCCCTTGTCAGTCAGCCCTGACTGCTCTAAGGAGCAGGGGGTGGGGCCAACCCTGTTCTCTGGAGCAAACACTACAGCCCAGCCCAGGACTGCAAAGCATCCTGGGATGCTGGGGGACTCTGATTTAACTTGCACCAGGAAAGGGATCTCAGACAGAATTTTCATAAACCTGTTTCACCTAAATCAGTTAAGTCTGATACTACATTCAACCAGGTTTATCTTAAACCAATTTCAGCCATTTTGAAACTGGTTTATGTGCACTGAGCTTCTGTTCTGTTACTTTTAAATCAGTTTCTGATCACTTAAACCACTTTATGTGTAACTTCTGTCCCTAGCTGTAGTGTTAGCATAGCTTGGATTATTTCTGCACAGGTAAATCACTTTACACTTGCCTACATTTAATTTCATCTGCCATTTAGTTGCTCATTCACTCAATCATGCCAGATTCTTCTGTAGTTCCTCATAATCTGTCTTGGTCTTTACCACTTTGAATAATTTTTTGTCATGTACAGCTTTGGCCACCTCACTACTTACCCCCTTTTCCAGAACAATTATGAATATGTTAAACAGCACCAGTTCTAACACAGATCCCTGGGTGATCCCTCTGTTTACTTCTTTCCATGCTGAAAACCAACCATTTATACTTGAGGACCTGTCTAAATGGTGGCAGAAGTTTATGGCACAATGGTGCCTTTAGTTTCACTCTTTTCACCAAGAGCCATGAACCCCCATTCCTTCCCTTCTCTCCCCGCCACACTGAGTAGCTGAAAGGCAAACACCACAGCATTAATTGCCTGTCAGCCACTCAGAGGCAAGGGGGAATGCACAGGAAAAAGAATGAGATTAAAGGCGCTGCTGCACTACGATCTTCCACTACAATTTATGTAGATCCGTATTTATACTCACACTTTGCTTTCTTTCTTGAAGCTAATTTCTAATCAGTGAGTGGACATTCCCCATAATCCCATGACCACTTAATTTAGTTAGGAGTCTTCAAAAGGAGACCTTATCAAAGGCTTTTTGGAAGTCCAAATATACTATGTCAACTGGACTGCCATGATCTACCTGCTTATTGACACTCTCAAAGAACTGTACAAGATTGGTGAGGTATGATTTTCCTTTGACAAAGTCATGTTGATTCCTCTCCAGCAAGTCATATTTATCCATGTGCTGTAGAACTCTTTTTTATTATTGTTTCTACCAAGTTTCCAGGAACAGATGTTAGACTTACTGGCTTCTAGTTCCCTGCAGACACTCTACAGACTTTTTAAAACATTAGCGTCACATTGGCACCCCTTCTGTCCCGTGGTACCATGGCTTTTTTTAGTGATGGGTTGCTTACTGCTTGGCAATTTCCAATCTGAGCTTCTTCAGGACCCTAGGATGAATGCCATCTGGTCCTGGTGATTTTCTACTGTTTAGTATATCAATTTCCTTTACAACCTCATCTAGTGAAACTTCAATTTGGATCAGCACCACTGACTTGTCCCCAGTGGCAATGCATGGGGGGTGCACAGGAGTGCATGTGCACCCTCTGAGAGCATCAGCACACCCCCTGATTGGCTGTGCTCACCACTTAGATACCACCCCTGCAAGCACCGGCTGGGGAATGAGTGCCATTGCACTCCCAGAAGTGGCCGCAGCTGGAGCGATTGGCCTCAGGCACTTCTGGAAGTGTCTGCAGCAATTGGCTGGAGCAAATCAGCCACGGGGGACACCCCCCCAATCACTGATCAGTAGTTAGGGGTAGCACATGACCCCCCAGCAAAGGCGAGATCAGTTGCCCATGCTTATCCCTAGAGAGGAGTGAATCTGGTGAGGGAATCTGCCTAACTTCTTCCACAGCCAACACAGATACAAAGAATGCATTTAGTTTCTTGGCAATGGCCCTCTTTGGCGCCCTTTTAACATCCTGATCATCCAAAGGCCCAACCAACTCCTTGGCAGGTCTTCAGCTTCCAAGGTACTTAAATAAATTTTTATTGCTTCCTTTCATGTTGCTAACCAGTTTCTCCTCAAATTCTCTCTTAGTTTGTCTTATTACAGTTTTACATTTGATTTGCCAGTGTTTATGCTCTTTTTTATTTTCCTTATTAGAACTTGACTTACACATTTTGAAAGAAACCTTTTTTCTGCTTATTGCCTCTGCAGTTCTGCTGTTAAACATGGCTGGCTTTCTTTTGGTCTGCTTTCCATTTCTTTCTTTGATTTGCAGTATTCATTTGCTCTGTCTCTACAATATGGTGTTCTTAACAGTTTCCATACTGTTTGCACATTCTTTACCTCCTTAGAAGCCCCTTTTAACTTCTGTCTAACTCGCTTCCTCATTTTGGTGTAACCTCCATTTTTAAAGCTAAAAACTATTGTGGTAGATTTTCTCATCTCTCTTCCTACATGGATATCAAACTCAATTGCATTGTGGTCACTATTGCTGAGCAGCTCAGTAACACTTACCCTTTGTACCAAATGCTATGCACTACTTATGACTAGATCAAGAATGACCTTTCCTCTTGTAAGTTCCAAGACTAACTGCTCTAGGAAGCAGTCTTTTATAATGCAAATAAATTTGGTCTCTGCATCCGGATCTGAAGTTAGATTGACCCTATCTATTTGTGGATAGTTGAAGTCCCCCATTATTACTGTGTTTTCTGCTGTCACCACCTTTGTCAACTCCCTTAGCATTTCTAGCTTGCTGTTGCCATCTGGGTCTGGGGTTTCATAGTATAACCCCAAAATATAATTTTTTTTTTTCTATTGAAACCTGGAATTTGTATCCAGAGAGATTCAGGTACCCCAGCTATGCTGTTGGTCCAATAAGATAGCAACCAAAAAATCCTTGCTTCTCTGATAATGTATTGCTTTTTGCTGATTCCAGCTATAGTGTCTGAGTTAAATCCTCTCCTGCCATCCCACTAACTTCTCCCTTTCTGTCTTGATAATCTCTCTGACTTCACTGTTTTTTCCAGTTTGGTCTTGGTCCTGTTCAGTAATGCAACTTTAAGGTTTTCAGTTTAAACTACATTTACCCTAAGGATAAGAACAGACATTCAAAAAGTCTGAGCCTGAATTGATTCAATTTTTGCAGGTTAGTTTAACCTGGTTAGGCTGAACCGGACAGACATTCTCGCTGGACTGATGGAATTCAGGCACATGCCTGCAGTGGCTCAGGCTACAAGCTGGGGGCCACTACAGCAGCCCCCCTTCAGCCCCCCTTCCCTTGCACAATGCTGAGCTGAGGGAGGGGAGAGGCGTGTGGCTAGGCCCCAGCAGGATGCTTTGATTAGAGAGGTCTGCCTGCACCATCCCAGGCTTTTCCCCACTGGTTACTCAAGGTGCAGGTGTGTTGCCAGACCCCAGCCCCCTGCCAGCACTCTGAAGCAAGGGATGTGTGCAGTGCATGCATCTGTTGATGATACAGAGCTTTTCAGTCTCCCTCCCTGCTTCTTCTACTGTCTGCAGAAAACTGACAGGCAAGCAAGCCAGCAGGGGGGCTGTTTATCACCCCATCAGCAAAACAATAGCCTTTCTCCATTACTTCAAACTCTTCTTAAACAGCTTACCAGCTGCCCTGTTGATTAGATCCAAAAAGCCCTAAGCAGTCACTGTTCTGTCTGCCTCTCCCACTGAAATTGGAGAGAGACACACACAGACATCTCTCAGCATTAGCTAGCATAATGCATGCCTAGAGTCTGCGGGGCTTGGGTCTGTGCTGTGGGAGATGGGAGGGACGGGGCAGGATTCCTGCTTGAGCAAGAAGGTGGGGGTAGGGCAGGGAGAAGCCAGGCAGACCCTGCTGTGCCTGCAAGTCTCTGCTGCAGCTCCAGTGAAGGAACAGAGGGGAAGGGATAGCTCAGCTATGGAGCAGAGAGCCCCACCCAGCCCAGACAGCATGCTGGGATGCTGAGGAAGTCTGGTTTATCTTAAACCAACAAGGGGACATTGCATAAACCAGTTTGACCCAAATCAGTTAAATCTGATACAGGTTTTCCTTGCTTTATGTGGGTTCTGTATATGCAAATTTGCTCTTATGCGATGACTCTTTTTACACCCAAAATTAGTTATATGCAAGATAAATTCATTATATGCAAGGTAAATCTGTAACGGAAGGGGTGGAGCAAGGGGTGCAGCCCAGCAGGTGCAGGCAGGTGATTTCAGCTGCTTCCCAGGCTGCAGCAGGGAGCAAAGTGGAGGGAACTGTAAGGGTGTGTGGGATGGGGGGGATGCAGCTTTTGCTGCTATGTGCACCCTGGGTGGGGGGTTTTCAGCAAATTTTAGGGTGGCTGCAGCCAATGTTTCCTCTAAGGATTAGCAGTCCATGAGCGTGCTGCTTTGGTCCGTGAGCGTGCAGTTTCCATCCTGCCTCTCACTTTTGGCACAGCATGGTCCACCAGTAAGCGTCCTGAAGTAAGTGTGCATGTGGGAGCGGGCAGGGTTCAGCCACCACCCTTCTCCATGCTAACTGCTGCCCAGAGCAGCGCAGTGGAGTGCTGTGACTCAGCCATGGGCCGGACACAATCAATTGATAGAACTGAAAGGGAGGCACCGGGGCTGGCATGGGATGCTTACCGAAGGTAAGCTCCTCCCTCCTCATGAGGGGCAGGAAGTGGCTCCTCCCTGAGGCAGGGACAGGGGCTGGGGCTGGTGCAGGATCTGCCAGCTCTGGAGAACTGCTCCGCGGGGTCCGCCAGCTCTGGGAAACTGCTCTGCTCCTACTCATGGAGTGAGGAGGCACATGGCATTAGGGCTGGGGAGTAGAGCAGTTCCCTGGGGGTGGCGGAGCCCACAGAGCGGTTCCTCAGAGCCGGCAGAGCCCACTCTAGCCCAGGCTGCATCCCTGCCTTGCCTCACCTTGGGGAGGAGTCGCTGCCTGCCCTGCATGAGAGTGCTGGCTCTGGGGAACTGCTCCTGCAGTTCAGTTACCCAGAGCCAGCAGAGCCCATGCCAGCCCCCGTCCCCACCCTTGCCTCGCTTCAGGGAAGAGCCACTGCCTGCCCCACATGAGGAGTGAGGAGCTTACCTTTGGTATGTGTCCCACGCCAGCCCAAGTGCCTCTACCACACTCTGCACCCAGCTCCTCTCTGGGCGGGTGCATGCCCTTAAAAAGTTTGTGCGAAGCAAGATTTTTTTACTAGTGCATGGCTGTGCACGTGTGCAGCTTAGAAGGAACACTGGCTGCAGCCTCTTTCCAGCGCTGCTCCTGCCCAGCCTGAGCACATCACAACCCCACCCCCTGCAACTTGCCCTTGTCCCACACAGATCCAGGGACACATGCCCCCCTGGGAAGAGCCTGGCACAGCACCCCAGCCCACAACCCTCCTGGGGTGGACATAGCACCAAGAGCCATGCCCCCCATATCCCACACCCACTTACAGTTCCCTCTGCTTTGCTCTTTGCTTCAGCTGCCCTAGAAGCAGCCGATGCCTCCTGCCTGCAGCTGCTGGAGTGTGCCGCGCTCCACTCCCTCCCTCACCACCATGGGAATGTATCCCTGTTTGTTACATCATAGACTGGGTTCCCTTTATGTGAATTTGTGTTATGCACAGTTATCCAGGAACACATCTACCACATAGGGAGGGAAACCTGTACTGCATTCAACCAGGTTTATCTCAAACTAGTTTTACCCATTTTCAAACTGGTTTATGTGCATTGAACATCTGTTCTGTTACTGGTTTAAACTAGTTTCTGATGACTTAAACCAGTTTATGTGTAATGTCTGTCCCTAGCCTAAAAGCCCTGACTAAGCACATTGAGGTGCAGCAGAGCCATGCCATGGCTCCAGCAATCTGTTAATACCATAGCTGTATAGAAGGGGTATGAAAGGACAAAACCTTACCAAATATTGTTTATTAAATTCTAAAGGCATCTAAAAATGTGGGGACTTTTTCCTCCACTTGTAAGAGCTATTTTCTGTAAAGTGTGATGGAGCAGGCAGGGAGTGCTATGAAAAATACCTGGGAAATGTGACTTGACATTTATGAGCAGAACCCAAGATTCCCTCTGGGGTTTTGGCAAGTAAAATGGTAAAACCACAGGTCCTATTTATGGACAAGGACTCAGAAGCTGAAAACAGTTTAACACTTCCTCCCATTGGTAGTTTAGTCATCTCAAACACACAATAAAATCCTGTGTGGGACCAATGCCTTTTTAACACAGAAACCTGTATAGACAAATTAAAGGTACATAGTTTATTTAATCAAAAGTCTTGGAAAATACAATTTGATATTACATTTGCGAATGCCACACCTTGTGCTGACTTTCTGAAAATTTATGAGGAGTTGATTAATGACCAGTAACTGTAACTGGCTGTTCCAGTCTCACCAGTTCTGTTGATAATGCAGTTCTCGTGAATGTTACTACTTATACACAGAACCTTTCATCTTAAAGCCCATCGGTTTTTATACACAATCATATACTACTAAGATGTGAGGTAAAATGTTGCAAGTTTCAGGTAGCAACAGAACATTTTAGGTTAGAAAGTGAAGGCCAACTCTTAATTTCAATGCTGATTCTATTAAGCTGAAAGGATTGACAGAAAGAGAGGAATCACTACATGGAAGACAGGCTGTGCCTTGCATCCTGAGATTTAGAAAATATGGATTAAAGTCAAGACCTGCCACTGTCTGCTTACAAAGACAATCAGTGATCCAAAGCAAAAATGAAATGCAGCATTAGCTGCATTCACCTATTGATGCACAACAATAGAGGGAAGCTTCTATGTAGAAAGGACCCAAACCTGATAAGGTTTTATAGATTAGAATCAACAACCCCTTGAAATGACCTGAAAGCAAATGCAGGACTAGTACAGAGTAAATGGATGTACTGTAGTCTGTATAATTGACATTGAACAAAGAAACGGGGAGCTGACCAAGACTTGGATCACCGAGATACCTAAAATGTAACTACTCAAACGGAAGTATTGCTGAAGCACCAAGGTTTAGAACCCCATTCACAAAAAGCATCATATGAGCCTTCATTTTTACATTCCATCTGAAAGATGAACTATGATCTGAAGTTTTGAAACCCTCTTGTGTGCATCAGAGAACTTTTATAAAAACAACAATCATTTTGTTTCCAAAAAGTAATGGGCCTGGGAGGTTTTTGAAACAGAACATTCTGGCAGATATTGCGTGATGATGCTTCTAGTTGTTCTTAAAAGGAAAAAAAACCCTCAGCATACTCTTGATATAATGCCTACAAGTCTCACAAACAGAAAGTTGATAAGAGGGTAGAAGAGAGATTCTACAATACAAACAAGGGATTCATAATAGCAGAGCAGAAAATAAGAAAAAGGACATGTTTCCTTTACAAAACAAAGTCAATGATATTATTGCCTACAGGTTATACTTGACCTGAAAGAGATCAAGAGCTTGAGTATCAAAATACAATATGGTTCTTGCTGGATGGCTCTGGAAGGACAAATCCAGAAGACTCCAAGAAGAACTGACTTATCTGGGAATTTCCAGAACAGCTGGCCATGGCTGCAACAGTCTGGAATCCCAACATATATCCAGGTACCTTTTGATTTTCAAATTGATTTATTATTAGGATTATTTCTTATTGGTACTGCACCACCAGAGGGAGCTGTTCTTGTACTAGGTGCTGTATAAATACAGAAAATAAATTTGATCCTTATAATCAAACTCCTAACCTATGGCAGAGAAAAGTATGACACACATACATTTTTAGGATTAATTAATTGATTTCTTGTGAATTTGGTTGTTCCTGTTTGGTCACTGATAGTCCACTACAAATGATTATTGAGTATTTAAAACACAGCAAAATGCCCAAAGAAATATAATTTGAGTGCATTGCATAAGAAAATAAGGTGCACCTCCCATTAAAGAAATGCATGCAAAATTCATATACATTCTCTTGATGGAATAATTGTGGCAAAAATCTTCCTGTATTCTAAATACATTTATTATATAAATCTGAGACATTTTCAAGGGATAATGTATAATTCAAGGAACATTTGCCAAAAAATGATTTATGTTATGTTGATGTTCATCTAGTGGGATAGATTTGGCACTAGAAATGGCTATAAAGAATGAATAAGTTAAAACTCTGCTGTGTACAGGTCGATTGCTATAAGTTTTATCTAAAAGTTAACTCTTCCTTCTGCTTGCTGTATGTAACTGGCTAGGATGTTATTTTCGAACACATCTTTGAAATACTTGTCTTGTTTCAGATGGTTATGTCTCTTCAAGGAACAAATTCCACTCAAGAAAGACATGTACGAGTTACAGCTGGACAAACAACAGTTGCATACACAGTTAATTCTCAGTACGTTGGCCAGAGAAATGAATTTTTTTGCCAAAGTTTGCATAACAGTGAGGCACTACTGACATATGGCTACCCTAAAGAGATCAATCTGACTCTCATGTTACAGAAATTAGGTAGGATAGATGCTGTTTCTTTTGGAGTCTTGTTATGCGGCCGGGTTCTATGTTTTTATGACTGTTTCCAAATTATTTGCAAAAGGATTTGTTAAAAGCTACTGTTATTATCTAGAAAAGCACAGAATTTCCTGTTCCTGGTTTTCTTTTTTTCTCATACATAAAATGTACTGTCACTAAAAGAATTAGATACATTAATTTCTATTTTCGAGCCAAGATTAGGGCTTCATTGTGGACATAGGAAAACAAAAAAACCTAAACAGAGCCCCAAAAAGCCTGCATTTTAATGAACTTAGACTGAAAGTGTGGGGAAAATCACTATTTTGCAGACTTGGAAAAGATTTACAGAGGGAAGAAAGAAGTGTCCCAACAGCCCACAGAGAATCTTTGGCAGAGCTGGGAAACTGAGTTCAGAGATATGGGACCCAGTCTGGTGACTCAGTCACAAGGGTCACAGACAAGAATTATGCTTGTCACACAATTGGCCCCCTAAAGTACTCTACAGCTGTGCCATGACATACGGGCACAGATGCAGAGTACTTTTAAAGTGGCTGACCACACAACAAACTAACCCTCATGAAATGAGGTATCAGATGAAGGTGGTCCACTTTAGCGTGCATTAGGAAACTTCTGTTCCCTAGGGCTAATTTGTAGCATGATAGGGGCTGATGCAACTGAGCCCCATCCCTGGGTGGCTGTCAGCAGGAAGAGAGGGGGTAGGAGGGAGGGAGAGTGAGTTGCCAGCTGAGGTTTGCCTGGCCTGAGCTGAAGGAGGGTGGGAAGCAGGTGAATCAGAGCTCCCCCACCTCGCGCCCCTCCAGCCCCACCCCTCCAGCTCAGGCCAGGCAAACCCCAGCTGGCAATTCATTCCCCTTCCCTTCTTGCTGACAGCCCTGGAGGTGGGGGGAGAGGGGTCACTCCTTGGCTGCAGACAGGCTCCTCAGGCTCCCGAAGACACACTCAATTTATGCTCCCTCTCCTCCCCTCGTCCCCCACCCAACAGGTGAATGTCTGTTGGGTTGGAGGGGCGCTCTGCCTCATGGTGCTTTATGTAAAGTGCTGTGAGTTCGAGCTGCGCTTGCATGTCCATCAGCGCCCAAGAAGGCAATCATCTACCTGCACCACCTCGAATTTTGGTGACTGCACCACCTCGAATTTTGCCTTCAGTTTCCAATCAGCTGCTGGAAACTTATAATGCAGTTGGGTATCTTGAGTGATGTAAAAGTAGATGAGCCTCTTTTTTATATTTTTGTGCTTTTTTTAAGGAACCTTGTTCATATACCTCCATCACAAAAACTCTTCCTTTTAGTAACTAGAAGAATTAAAAGGTGAAGATTGGTAAAGTAATACACAACTCTGCTAATGACCCATCCTCATTTGTATTATGAAAAAGGCCACATCTTTTGATTTGGCAAATTGATCTACGCACAAACTAATACACACACACACACACACACACACACACACACACACACACACACACACACACACACACACACACACCCCTCCCCTCCCAACCTTCTTTTATGCAACCTGCCCTCTAAATTTCAGCTGTTACAGAGCCTTCAAAGCACACAGTTTTGTGGCACTGGAGAATATAAAGCTAGCTGGTAACAAACTGTTTTTTGTATGTTCTCTCCTATCGCAGTGAGCACTTTCCATGATCCAAATGGAAATTTGTTCACATTCAGATAAGCACTGTGTAAATGTTAAAAAACAGTGGTCACAAAAACTCAGACATCATACAGGTCAGCAAGGACCAAGTTGTAGAACCAACACCACAAATCCCTACTCCCTAATCTAAAATAATGACTTTGTTAGTTGCTGGTTTGTCATATGTGCATAATGATACAACTTGGGCCAGCTGGTAGAAGAAAATTGGACAACAAATCAATGTACTGGATTCACAGCCATGTTTTTGGCTACCTTGTCAGCAGCTTTTCTCAGATTTGGGTCCCTCACCTGTTGTTTTTTTTAAATTTGTTTTTCCTTTCTCTTCTCTTTATATTTGTTCCAATATTGTTGTTTAAAAATCAGGAGCACATCAAAAAAAGAACTGAAAACATTTCATTTGAAAAATGGTGATTAGCTCTAGCTGCAACTGAGAGGAACATTTGACCTAACCCCCCCCCCACCATTTTGGAATTATTCCTGCCTTTTGAGTGCAATACAAAACTGTATGTGTTGTCAAACACAAAGGCTCCAACACAGTAAAGCACAGGACCACGTTGGCCACTCATATAACATAATGGAAGTTCCACAGGCACTTCACTGCTTTTCTAGATCAGGGTTTAATGTGTACAAAATGCATTAAAGACACCAGTTTGTGGTTCTCTTACCAAACTCTAGACTCTTATCTATGTCATCCTAAAATTGACTTTGTGATGCTTTGCATCCTGACCCCGAAGGTAAATAGTTGGTGGCTATTTTAGTTTGGTGTAAGCCTTCATGAAATGGGATGGAGTCCATTAAAAGGGCGTTATTCCTGCTATGTTCATTGCTTTTAGAAAACAAAGCCAAAACAACCTTTGAACTTCAGTATGATGACAAAAATATAACTGTGAACTTGGATGTTAATACCCATTTTGAACTGTATGGTATGTTTGAACTCATGGCAGAGGTAAAACATTCAATATCTATTCTCAAGCATCTTGGACTTCCCTTCTCCATTAAGGTAATAAAGCACTGATTAGTTTTTGTATGCTTTGATTAGATGAGGCTATGGAGTTCAGTGGGCAATAATTCTAATATTAGGCTGGCATGAAGCCAGAATAATTTCAGTGGCATTAGCAAAATTTACTCCAAATTTAAATTGGTATAGGTGAGTACAGATGCACATTTAGCATGTTGAATTGCTTATTTAACTTAAATACCTAACAGTTCACTTCCAACCAAATCTAGGTAGTATGAGAAATTCCTACTTATATGGTTAATGACTTCATCAAGCAGAACGAACATTCAAATTAAGCTGGGGTGGTAATTTTCTAACACGTACAGAGTTTTAGCAAACCATAAAGTCTTTTATGTTTGTTTGTTTGTTTTTTGGTGTTTCTTTTTTTTTTACAGAAAACAGATTTTGCGCGCACAGATTTTGATACAGAATTCTTGTGCCAGATTTAGGCAGGTGTAGCCCATTTGTGTAGCTTCCTAGTCAGGTGCAGTGATTGCAGGATACACAAGGTTAATATTCAGACAATAACTGGACATTCCCAAGCTATCCAGTGGGGTCAGCAAAACCTGCACACATTCATCTCCGAGGAAAGGTGCTCATTGGAATGTCTCCTCTCTCATTGATTGGGTCATGCATATACACTCGTTAGCTCCTGAGTTAGGTTTTTCTGAGATAAGAAAATGGTTTGCCACAGGGCAGAGGTAGAATCATAGAGGAGAAAGGCTGGTAGCCCCAACCTGCTTGTGAGATAAGTGGCACAGGCAGCCTGTGTGTGTGTGATGCATGGCAAACCAAGAAGAGGACAGGCAGTACAGTGGCAGGTAGGCAAGGAAGCACAAAGCAGAACAGCCGATCAGGAAGGGGAAGGAGATCACAGGGGCACTCAGGCAGGGTGTGGGCTAATTTGTGGCAAGCCTGACAAAGGCTGACACTCACTAATTTAGTTCAACCCTTTGCTCAAGGTAGGAATGTCCCCATTGCAATTTAAGACCACGTATAAGCTGCATATATGTTACTTACATAGATGCACATACACTGAACACATGCATTTCAAGAGCACATCTGGGCTGGCCCTAGATATTAATGACCACAAGGATATTGGTTCCCAGGGAAAAAGCTATTATTTTTTGAGGAGTCAGTGATACTTTGGATTCACATAAACATCACTGACTCAAGGAGCAGGTCTGTATGCATGTAGCAGTAATGTCATTTTCAGTTTCATAGGATAAAGGTAAATTTAAAAATAAAAATGAACTAATATTAGATCAATATTAAAAGTGCATATTAAATGCCAGTGTTTGAAATTAAATGTTTAATGACAACATTAAAGCATTAGAACTCCCCCTTGCTCTTCCCATTTCAGTATTTTACTGCAGTATCTTTACCCTCTAACCATCCCAGTGAGGAAAGGAAAAGGACACAGATGTTAGCTGGTTTGTGTGCAAGGAGTGAATGTAGTCCTGGGTATTTGAGGGGTCCAGGTAGGACACAGAAGAGCCTGCCTCTGAGACAAAATGTTTACAAATATCCACATTAGTATTATAGCTCTGTAAGTAGGAAATACTGTTTAATAAGAATGAAGTCTTCTGCTGCCTTGCTGGAACTCAATTTTAAACACACCTTCTATTAAGCCTTCTAAATAAAAGCAGAGTTTACATTATTACCCAGTGAACAAGAACTTCAGAAACATGAAAACAGCTTCAGAATTTGTATAAGGCTGAAAGAGGTTGTAAGGAAAATGCAGCCTTTGTCACTTATTGAAAACCAAAGGCTATGTGTTGTATAATGAGGAATTTGGGTTTTACTTATACAGCTACAACACAGTGGCATTAAGCTAGGAAAAACCCTTGTAGCACAGAGGCTTGTAATGGGACTGTCTCTTACTCAGTCATTATGTTTCCTGTTTTCTGTGTAGATGTGAGATACCTGGATGACCATAAGGTGTTTGACTGTGTACTGAATAGCATGTTGATAAAAAAACTAGCACTGTCCTACTTTAGTAAAGCTCACATTAGGTGAACTCAGAACTTCCAAAGTGGCATGTTAAAAAGGAGTTGTCAATGGGGAATTATCTCTGAATCGGTGTGATCTTAGTGAGTTCCGTGAAGACTGGTCTTAAGCTTTTCAACATTTTTATCAGTGAGCTAGAAATTAATAAATCACTACTAATTAAGATGTGTATGGGACACAAAGTGATGAGTAGAAAAGCAGTGATTCAGAGAAAATGAGGGATCATAGTGGTAAGCAGCTGCACAAGGCAAAAGGAAGTTCTTTTGTTCAGCATATAACTACCTTGTAGACCTCATTGCCACAAGGTGTTCTAGATGCTTTAACCAGGACTGGACAAATTGTTCAGTGGGTATTGAATGTAGTGCTGCAGCCTCCAGATGAAAACTTTTCTAGGCCTCTGACTGATGGAAGCTGTAAGGAAAAAGGAACTGCAGACAGATCACTTGAGACGGGTCCTGAACATATATATATATATATGCTTCTCTTCCTCAGAATCTTCTTTCTGAGGCTAGTTGCTGTTGGACTCAGTATGGCATGTCTTATATCCTTAATGGGCATGTCCCCATGTGCAGGAATGTATGTTTCCCTGGGGACAAACAGAAGCAGCACAATATGTGCCACTTCTACTTGTGCCTGGGGTACACGTATGCATATGCATTCTGGCATGTGGTAGGTTGGCCCTGGTGGGGTAGTGGAGGCTGAGGCCAGCACCTGGGCTGGCCCCAGCAGACTTACCGGGATCCTGGAGGCCTCCGGAGACTACAGCACAGCAGTCCAGCAGCAGGGAGCCTGATTGGCAGCTGGAGTATGGCTCCAGCAGCCAGCCAGGCTCCAGTTTCAGGTGGCGTATGCTGCCACCACATGTGCCACCCCACTATTTTTAGGTGCGTGGGTTTTTTTTGACCCCTGGATTTCCCAATGTTACCTCCCTCCCCCTCCCACTGGGTCTGTGCTGCAAATCAGCAGTGAAGAGAATGCCTCCACCTACGGGGTGTATGGTGTGTGGCGCCACATACTGCATGTATGCGCTTGTCTGGATGTGCCCAAAAAAGGATATTGCTGAAGCTAGGTAGATTCAAATGTAAAATAAGGCAAAGATGTTCAGCAGTGAGGAAGATAAACCACCATAACAAACTACCAGCAAACATATTAAACTCTTGAGGTCCTCAAATGGAAATTGGATTTCTAGAAGATAAGATTTAGCTGAAGATGATTTTTGCTTTAATCTAAGAGAAGTGATGGCTCAATATAAGATAAAACAGGATTAATGTTAATGACCTGTTCTGTGCAGATCCTCTTATCCTTAAACTCCATTGATCCCTTTCTCAGATGACATTCCTTGAAATCCTGACTGAAAACAAAATTGAAGGGTCTCTGAAAGTGACATGTGAGCCAAATACAAGCCTTTCATTCACCATCAATAAGAAAAATGAGCAGCAAAGGTGAGAGGGTGATTTTAGCCATTGTGAAGATTCAGTTAGGCTGGTGGGATCACAGAAACACCATTTTTGTACCATTAAATGCCCAAAGGAAATTAATTTGGTAACCAATTCTGAAATGAAGTACATAACCCCAGTAAACAGATTGTGTACTCAGGGAAGTGTACGGAGGGCTGAAGAACAGCATCAACCCGAACCTGCAGGTTATAGGGGGACACATGACCATGTCACCTGATAGGCCACCTGCTGCCACGTCCATTCCCCACTTCTGTTTCTATAGAGAATAAAGTGGGAAATAAAAACCTCCTGCAAGGGACCTCAGCATCTTGGCTTTCCATGTACGAGAAAGGCAGTATTTCCATGGAGATTTAGACTTATTATTCCCTTGGAGGAGTCCAGGGGACTGAAGCCTCATTCAGCCAAGTACTTAAGAACATGCTTTCTCTCAGAGCATCAGTTCAATTTCTGATAAACTGCTTCAATTTAGTTAAAACCGTATAAAAGTGGTGAAGGCACACAGAGGCTTATAAATAAATGGCAAATTTTAGCATACAGCCCATGCAGTATTTACTGTGTTTGTGTACATAAGTCTGTGTCATTCTGCTAGGAGTTTTCAATGCTCTTTCAAAAAAGATTAATTATGGAAGTGATGCATTTTGATAGCATTACATAGCAAATATCTTAATACAAATATTTAATGCATTAATAATGCACAAGCTTATGAGGTTTATATTGTACTGTATTTATGTGTCTAAGAACCAAAATACTACTATTTTAGTTCTTTCAGTACATTCCAGTCTGGGGGTCTACACTTTCACATTCAAGCAAATTCAAGCAAATTTCCAACAATATCAAAGTTAGATAGTGATATAAGTGTCTATATCCATATATTCCATTACATAAATCTCATGGTTAAACCAGTGATGCATAAAATGTGATAAACAGTGTTTTCCTATTAATCAGGCTGAATTCTACCTTGGAAATGTATGTGTACCTCTCCCATAAATGTCAGAATTTGGCTCTAGTTGTTCAGATTCCTTTGCTGTTGAATGAACCTGCCAACAAAGGAAACTTACTAAGTGCTCACTTTGGGAGGAAATGTAGTTCATAATTCAAAAATTCTAGTGGACCATTCTGGTTTGTTGTACCCACTTATGCCAGCAATGAGCTTTGGCCTTTCTGAATGTTGCATTTAATTGACTCATAAGCAATTTTAGAAATACTGCTGAACAAACAATGCCTTTCTTTCCTCTAGTGAAGAATTGAATATAAAAGCTTTACAGAACTTTTTTCTTCAATACTTGCCCGGCACAGTTGAACTTTCCTCAAAGGTAACTATGTGCTAGTTATCTATCATACACAGCTTTGCTAGTTGCATCTAATATTTGCGGCTTCTAACTGCAATACTTGTAGCACAGAGGACTATTACATTTTTTTTGATAATGGCAACTTTCCAAGTTGCTGGATGTTTTCCAAAGTAATACCGTCAGCATTCTGCTCATAATGGTATATATTAGTTCCTCTCTGTAGATTCCATTGTGTGTACTTGATTTTAAAAAATGCCAGAATTTGTATCCAAAAAAAATTGTCAGCAATCCCCAAACTCTATGTAAAATTATACTGGCTATTAAAAAGTAATGTTTGGGTAGGAAATAGTTCTTCTCTACCAGTGGGAGGGAAACGCACAAACACGGTTGAAGTGAAAGAATGATAGGGCCACTTGTTGATGGGAACCTGAACTATTTGCGTACGAACAATTGTTGCAGGGGTAACAAAGACTACCATATATTTTTGCATACCACATGCACCTTTCCCCCAAAAATCAGGCCTCAGGATTGAGATTGCATTAAATTGAGAAACTGATTTTTCTTTGCTGATATATAGATATAGCATGGAAGAATAGAACCGGGGAGAAACTGTTGCTAGATGGCTGCCAAGCTTCTCCCTCTGCCAGCCTCAGGGAAGGAGGGGGCAGATTTTACCTTTTAGGATCAGAGCTCCAATGTTAATCTTCTTACAGCACAGCCACTGTAATCAGGATCCTCTGCAGTCATCATGCAGCCACGAGGGGGAAAAAAGTTTTCTGCATTTTTACCTTAAGACAAAATGTGTGTCTTACATTGGGGCTATGGTTTTCATTGAGAATAATCTAGTCTATAAGCTTGCATGTTACAATGTGAACTCAATAAGCGGTGAGGGGAGGTGGGAAGGAAACATGCATTCCTTTCAGGTCTTAATGATCATAGGTAATATTCTGTACCAGAGAAACATGAGTCTGAAGACTAAATCATTTATCCCTTTATGTTTTACTGGAACTGCAATAGGTACATTATTATATGAAAGAGGCAGAAGGCAGACTTTCTATCAGGATGGAAAAGAAGGATTTCCATGTTACAACTAAGTTATCTTTCACTGGGACCACCTATGCTAATGTCATTGAAATGACACACACACTGCCCCAGGTTAGTAACACCAAGGAAACTGCCAGAATCACTAGCTGCTCATCTGGTTTTCGGAGAAACGTATCCAGGAATACAGCTGCTAAACTATGAAGAGCTATTCTGTTGGATACATCAAGAGTTTTGCCACAGAAAAACAGGAGCACATTGTTAGTATACAACGGATTTAAGTTTGTTTAGTGTCCAACAGTTTGATTTGCTGTAGCTAGCGTATGGCATATACAAATATATACTATAAACTACCTTAAAGTTGAGTGTGTGCCATCTCCACGCAGTTACTACATATACTTCCTATTCTAAATAGGGAAGAAAAAAAGATAACTATCTATAACTGTGTATACTAACAGCCAAGCAATGCTGGATTTTTTTAAAGAGATGGCACTGTAGGCATATTAGAAAGAGTACTACAATTTATTCAGCCATTTACAGAGGTGAAGTATGTAATAAGCAAAAACAGATATTGTGAAATATATACTACATATTTATAAATAAAAAGAGAACTGGACAGCTGAAATGCATTTTTATTTATAGAAGAATTATGTCTTACAACACCATTATGCAAGCACTATTGTGTACAAGCACTTACTAAAAGGATGGTCGCTATATTCCAGAGCTTGTAGCCTCAAGATTACACATTTTTAGGTTTCCAAGTTGCAAAAACGGTGAGGCTTAATGGGCTTACCTTCCTCTTTGCAGTTAAAAATTCTTCCAAAGCAGCTTCTGTTCATGACTGGTTATCAAAAAGATAACAGAACTCATATGTTGAGGCACATTACTCTGTGGAATGGCAAGGAAGTCAAGGTGACAGGCACTTATACTGGACTCTTCCCAAAGTTATCTGGAGATCATGATATTAAATGTAAGTTTCTAACCTCTCTAGTAAGTCCTGCTAGCAGAAATAAAGGAAAGTGAAAGCCACAAAGCTAATTACATATATGTCTTATTGCCATTTTGTGTCCAGGCCTATGAACCTCACTTAGCCACATTTCTAAGTGGATACAGAGAGCAAAGATCTCTGGAGTGGGCCTTTGGTTTCTGCCCTTGAGAAGAGAATGTAATGCTAACCAGGTTACTTATGGCACTGTGTGAATGACTGAGTGTTCAGTTCTATGTGCACGTAAAAATAAATAAAAAATCTTTTAATTTTATTGGCAAATTGCAAAAAAAAAATGGTTTTGGGTTGAACAAAATGTTCTGCTTTCCTTTGAACACTTGTAACTGCTTTGAAATAAGCATAAATACAATGGGGAAGAAGCTAAGGGACATAGCTGCTATTCACAAAGGAGAAGAGGATGGCAAGTTTCCAGTTATTATCAGCTTTACCATAGCACAGTGGCAGGGCACTCCCCTGAGATTTGCATTACATGGCTTTAAAGCCCCTCTCTGCCAGTTTCAGAGCAAGAGCTTTATTTTAGCTCTCTCCCCTCATAGGAGAGTAATCACTGTAACACAGAGGTGGGTTTCCCTCAAGCTGTCCTGCTGCAGCTGTTCCACTTTGTACAAATATTTTATTCATAAGACCAGAGAGAGAAACCAGGACTCCCAGGGGACATTGTGTACATTACACAGTCACCAATTTTCAAAACTGAAATGAGTAAAAAGGGCCACTAAACCAGTACTCCCAGGGGATGCTATGTTCTAGCACCCAGTATGTGGCAATGTCCCCATGTCTCCTGTCTAGAAAGACAATCCAGCTCTTAATGCTTAGACTTCTAACATCTGAAAATACTGTTTACTGTGATCTAGCTTGATTGCCTTTTGAGGGTTAAAGGTTTCTCCTTTTTCCAATAGAAGGTCATTCTGCCTTCATCCAATCAACTTTCCCGGTTTCTCCCTGTAGGGGTTCATTTTGGGGTAGATGTCACCATTTTGTTTATTATATGAAGTATCTATTCATAAATGAGGAACTTTTCTTTCCTCTCTATGAATCTCCATATTCAGTAGTATAAATTTGTGCCACAAATGTTACTTTATGAAAAAGAAACATTATCTTGAGAGACAGATGTCATGTTTTTTTTATCATGAAAAATACAAGAAAACTGTCGTGTTTGGTGAAATTTAACTTATTTGAACCTTTTTTTTTTTTTTTAAAGTGGAGCTTTCCCATCCTCTCTCTATCCCTTTTCCCTGGCATACCAACATCAACATATACATGGAACATGCAGTGCATACTTATCAGGATGATATTACCATTGGCTGGAATGACAAGGACCAGGTACAGTTGTGCCAGGAGAATTACATGGAGAATCAAATGGCTTTGAAAAATCTAAAAGTAAAAGACTTTGAGCAGGAGAAAAACTGTTGACTTTCCATATAAGTCTCATTATACCTAATCAACTTACCAGATAAAATGATTCCTAATTGCCAGAGCCATAGAAGACTCCTGTTTGCTGCAGAGGCTGGGACTGACAAAGAGTTTTGTATTGGTCCCAGCTTCCCACTGTAGCTTAGTCTCTTGATTGTATTACCTCCATAGAGCAATTGGACATTAGCTCAACATATGTCTGGTAGTATGATCTGGAGATACTTTTCACCAGAAAAGTCTTAACTTTGCTACACTAAGATAGCACTTAGCATGTGTTTTACTTCCTGAACTCTCAGGATGCTAGCATTGTAAGTGCAGTTAAACATGTCCTAAGTAACATGCAACAAGGCCTTGAGAGGCAGTCAGAGGCAAAGTGGATATGGTTCAGAGAAGGGCTGTAGTAGTTCTAACACAAATGAAAGGAAGAAAACAGCTGCTAAGAATTGATGGAAGAGAATGGCATAACAGCAGAAGCCAAGAAGCAAGGGCATAGGCTGGAGGGAAGATGGATAAGTATCAAAGAGAAAGAAAGGAGCAAATCGTTGGGAATTTCAAAATCAGTTAGAGAATTCTGAATTAGATGGGAAGATATTGGAGCTGAGGAGTCAGTTGAAAAGGATGGAGGGTTTTCCTCATGTGTTGAGGCATACTGAACTCAAATGAACAGGAGTCGCACAGATAGGTACACTATGTAAGGATGTTTTTAACATCAGTGATTAATCTTTAATCACAGGTTCTTCTTTCCTTTGATTTTTCTTAATTATGAGGAAAAATTAGAAATCTGGTCAGTGCTACATTTTCAATTGGTGTAACAGATACATCAGCAAATCTACTTTAAAAATAAATGATAAAAAGTCTAGCTAATCAAAAATATCTTCATTATAGTATAGATATGTGAATAGCTTGTGGAATTCAGAGTATACATAACTTGCAGTACATACAGTGAATCTGTATCTGAAATATAATCACCAGCACTCTGTATTTCTTATACTAGCATAATGTTATTTAAAGCATGTATATTTCAAAGATCATTATTTTCTGAATCAAATGGGAAAAGCGGGGTATAAAACTCAGTCATAGAGGCACCTGAATTTGCCTACAAAAAATATCAAGGTTCCCTTGCAATATAAACTCTATTTATGTAAACTGAAAATCCTAATTTAATTTTAGAAGTGAGGTAGATATGGAAATGCTTCGATTTAAAATAAAAAGAATTTTGTCATTCAAGTCAGTTCTACACCTGTTGATCTTGACCAGGTATTAATCTCGTCTTCCCTGAAGTATGGAAGAGAACATATTAAGTACCGAGCTACTGTCACTCACCCATTTAATTTCACCTTGAAGCAAATGGAGGTCAGTTCTCTGGAGGAAAGAAGAGATGGAAAATACAATCAGCAGGTACAACATTCAGAAGTTCTGCAAAGTGAAAAATAATATTTATTTACTGCTTTTTTTATCCCAAAACTTACCAGATTTTACTGTGTCTTGATTTTGGAGATACCACAATTCTTTCCTTTGCCAGTAATTTTTCTAAGATATTCTTCTGTGCAGCTCTGGGTAATTGGTAAAAAAAAACCTTTCTGTATATAAAGTGGTCACTTTGGCAGATAGAAGTCGGTCTCAGTGGATCACAGCAATTTGCATAACAGTGCACATCAAATGTAGTTTGGCCAAGAACTGGTATTTAAACCCCTTCATAAATTCCTGAGCTCTGTAACATCCAACCAGAGTAAACAGAACCTCAGTTTTTAGGCTCTTTGCCTTCACCAGATATTGAAAGAAAGAATAACCAAGTTTATGGAAGTAAAATGGGACAAAACACAACATCGGGTTTATCTGAGGAAGAATATGATAGCCTAATTTAATATCCTTCTGTGACAAGAAAACTGATTTTTGAATAAGGGCAATGCAGTGAAGATAATTTATTTAGATTTAAGCAAAGCTTTCAATACCATACCTCATGGGAAATTATTGGCCAAACTGGGGAGACAAGGATCAAGGATTACAAAAATGAGATAGAAAAGAAGTTGGTTCAAAAGGAGACTCTAGCAGGTTATGCTGAAAAATGTGTTATCTGAGTAGAGATCAGTTACCAATGGAGCTCCTCAAGCATTAATCCCAGGGTCTGTTCTGTTTAACATTTTTATTAAACAGAATAGATTGTACAGGAACTAGATGCATCCTTGTGAATTTTCAGATGTGGTGCCTTGCCAATACAGAAGAGGATGAATTATCATTTACTATGTAAGATTTCCTTGTGGAATGGAGCATTAAACCATAATATCAGTGTGAAGTACAAAGTCATTTACTTAAGAGTCCTATAATAATGACTTTAGCTGTTATCATCAGCAGCCCCTTGATATGAGGATGAGTCTTCCAGTAAATAGGGAAATCATCAGTAAATCCATACATGACTGAGGTGGCTGATCTGAGATCCATGTACTCAACTGCAGATGTAGCAAATGAACAGTTCCAGAAGGAAGGACTAAATCCTGGTGATGTCAGATCACAGCTCTTTCCCTTTGTGTCTCTTATCTATCCGCCTACATAATGAGGTGATTTTGCTTAAAATGATCAAGCATTGGGGATGATTCAGTTCTTGAGTCTCCCAGGTATTGATGTTGTTACTGTATTTCTTCAAATTGGTCTTCAATGTGTCCTTGAATCTTTCTGCCCACTTCTAGAGTAGTGATCATTGGTGAGTTGGGACCTTTTTGGGGGGGAGCTGGATGTCAGGGAGCCTTACCATATGTCCTATACAATGGAGCTGGTGCTGTATAAATTTGATTTCACTGCTGCTGTTATTTCTTTGAGCCAGTAGTTGTATTATAAGTTGGATACATAGATTTGAAGACGACTGAAGAGAAGGGCCTGTGTATATTGTAATTGTAGAAGACCATGAACTGCAAGTGTGATGCAGCTATGAAAAAGGCAAATACAATCCTGGGGTGTATTAGGTGGGCAAAGACAATGACATTCTAGTACCAGTCATACAAGGGGTTGATTAAGACCCCAGGTAAAACATGGTGCAGTCATCATTTTCAAAACTGAAATGAGTAAAAAGGGCCACTAAAACAATTAAGGGAATGAAAAACTTTTCTTATGATAAAAGATTAAAGGAGCCTGTCTTATTTAACTTAACTAAATGAGGCTCAAGAAGGGATACGATTACTTTGTATAAATATATGAGAGAGAAAAAAGAGCTTATTAGGTTAAAAAGCAATACTAGAATAAGATCAAGTGAGTACAAACTGGCTATGAGCAATTTTTACAATGGAAATTAGAAGATCTCTAACTATGAGAGGACTGAAATTTGGAATGGTCTTTAGTATAAAATACTGGAGATAAGGAACCTGATTTGCTTTCAGACTGAACACAATAAGTTTACTGAAGGGACAGAAAGTTAGAATGAGTTTTTTGGTTAATTAGTATGTGATGCATGCAGTCATGTATTTGCTGTCTTTTTTTGGCCATAGAGTTAATTCTCTCATGGTGCATGAGCTGTGTGGTAACTCTATACTTTGAGGTCCTTTGCTGGTTGCTTGCAAAAGCCAGGAAGGATTTTTTCCCCCTTCTTAAATTATTCTGGGGAACTTTTTGCCTTCCGCTGAAGTAATAGGGCATTGGCCACGATGAAGACTGGGGGTGGAGGGGCTTGCCTGGGATACACTGATGCTGCTGCTGGTACTTAGAAAATTAAGTGGTTCTTTACTAGAGGGCCTTGCTCTTCCAGGTAGTTATATGGATCACTAATTTTGCTCAGTCATTTGGATCACTAATATAAAAATATCCCAACATGTGGAAAATCCTGACCTTGCAAATTCTTTGTAGCAAGTTAGTTCTTCCCTTCAACATTCTCCCCCATTCCCCCCGCTCCCCCAATCTCTCCTACCTGCCTTCATCCACACAGCCCCGCATTCCCTTTGGGAAGTGTCTACTAGGTTTTTGCTGCAACTGCTAATCCTGGAGCCCAGGGACACTGTAGAAATCCATTTCTTCTGGTTTTAGATGCAGCTTGCATGGAATGGTGGACAGCCTACTGATTTCAACATTTCTTTGGAAAACAAGTCTAAGAGCAGTATCACCAGCTGGAATGCTTGTATGACAGTTTCTTCAGGTCAGGTATGAATTTTTTGCTTTTATGCTGTGATGTAAGGGTTCTTTTCTTCTGTTGAACAAATCCAAGTGTTAGATTAGAAGTCGACTTTTCTAACCACACCACTAGGAAGGGTGAAATAAAACGAAGGAATATTTGCTGTATTTCTTTCCCATCTAAAGCTGTCTCACCATCATACACTAATTCTGTTTTTCTGTTCAATTTATTTTGGCATTTAGGATGAAATTGATGCCTCTGCAGCATGAGTGACTGATGCCTCCTGAATCTGGCGGGGGACACCCATAGAAGCCACTGATGGCATTGGCCCTGTCAGGGTGGGCACCAGCCCTACCAACAGCATTCATGTTGGCTGTGGGGGGCGGAAGCAGGGGGGGGGGCACGTGTACCCCCACGCACCTCCTACCAGTCACCTATGCTCTGCAGATGGTCACATTTTATGTTTCTTAATAAGGCTTAAAAAGACATAAGTGGGAGAATGTTCTCTTCCATAGGATGCATTTCTACCCTGGCAGTAGTGGTTCCTTTATATAAACCACTACAGCTATTTTGCAGCAGTTTATAAAATGTATATTCTGTAATTGCAAACTAATGTCTCAAAAATCAATTGTAAGTAGCACAAAGTGTATTATATGTTTCTCTCTTTCAGCTGCAGAAAATATTACAGATAGGACACCTTCAGGCTTGTGGGTCTATAGAGCAAGCAGCAGTCTTATTTAATGAATATCTAGATCTGAACTGGGATGGCAAAAAAATTGAACAGAATCTGACTTATGAGGTAACAATGAACTACTACGAATGTACACTGATCAGATATTTTATTTCTCAGAATTTAGTTAAATAACCTAGAATTAATGAACTGTCTGCAACTGTCCTTTTGTAAAGTAGATTGTTTTAATTTTGTAAGTTCTCACTATTGATCTCTCTGCCTTATTTTCATATTTCTGTTGAATAGCTGATAATAAATTAGCTAAGGTGAAATATTGGTGTCACTTTTGCCTTGCCTTTGCAATGATGTTGTAGTAATGCTATAGAGTGTACAACAAGTGACTGTCTGATAATTTAAAATGCTAATGAGTGAAAAAATTTTAAGTTTCAGAACAACCTTGACTCTTAGCTAAGAGGAACTTGGAGAGTCATGGAACTGATACCCCAGTACCCTAAGACAAATTAGCTGACTATGCATGTTTATATACTGGATCTTCTTTTAGTTCAGAAGTATAAGGAAACAACAATGGGTAGTTTAGGGTACTATAATTTTTCATTTTGTTACTGCATAATTTCTTTTGGTCTAACACAGAGAAATGGACCATCTTCTCCTGATAAAATTCAGCTAGAGGTCACTTTGGAAAATATTTTACTGACTTCATGCACCAAGCAATATATTCTGGCTAAAACGGAAACAAACTATTCAACATGGCTGGATTATTACATAAGCCTTGGACTCTGTGATCTTCCAAATGTAAGTCAAGTATTGCTATATGGATGTTGCTCAGATTCATAACTATTTTCTGGTAATTGACTGAGTTTTACCAAATTGCAGATTTCTACAAAAAAATGCAACTGGATATTTATTTCTAGAATGGCCTTTTGAGGTTGGAGATCACGTATTCCACCAAACTATTATTTTTTTTAATAGATGCCATACGTGGATTCTCTATTCTTCCTTAAGAATGCTAATGAGTTCCTCTTCTTCTGTATTCCTCCTTTTTCATTTTATCACTCAAAAGTACTTTAGCATCTCTTTCTGGAAAATGTCAAAAAGGTTCCTTGAGTTGGTCAAACTGGATGCTAGACCTCTTCCCTGGGTTCCCAAGTATAAGTTTTATCATCTCCATAGCATTGCAGCCTTTGTCTGTTCTGCTGCTGTGATGCTTTGGAACCTGATCTTTGGTTCTAGGCTTGACGTTTGGTGTTTGGCTGACCTGAACAAACAGGCACCTTTCTGCAGTATGTCCTGTTTGCAAATTCTGGCTCCGTTGTTTCCTTTAGACATTAAGACTCACTTAGTCCACCAACTCACAAAGACTTGAAACCATAGGCAGTGCGTAGGGGAGGCACAGGGGGGCACATGCGCACCCCCCCC
>JAGPOW010002067.1:3192501-3208051 GCA_030014935.1 Caiman crocodilus
CCCCCCCCAAGATTGGCTGCTGCTGGCTTCTGTGGGCAGTCACACACCCCCTTGCTGTGGGCAGTCCCCACTCACTGCTCACCACCACCGACAGTGCGGACAGTGGCTGCAGGCAGTCCCCACATGCCGCCTGCCCCCTCCCCCCGCTGACACCACCTTTGGGCAGTCCCCGCCCAGCCTGCCCTCGCCACCCATGTCACCGTGGCTGCCTGCAGGTAGTCCCTCGTGGCCCACCCTCGCTGCCAATGTCACTACAGCCACCTGCAAGTGATCCCCACTTGCTGCTACTGTCTGCAGGCAGTTGCTGTGCCTCCCCAACCTCCAGGGACATGCGTCATTCAAGCTTGAAACTTATAATAAAAAGCTTGTTGTCACTGCCATTTCCTGTGGTTAAATGCTCACCTCATAGCTGTCACCAGTTGGTTATCTTGCTGGAACTCAGTGCAGGTTTAGGCCCAATTAATGACAGGAAGAGCAGCAAAGTTCTTAACCTGAGCCTTGTGAAAAAATTTGGAAGTTCACTATAAGTTTGTATCTCAGGTTTGGGTTTTGATCTTGTCTTTAACATGAACTAAATGTGTGTTAGACCCGGTTTAAATTCATGTAACTGATCATATTGTTTATAGCTGTATAAAAAGATATCTCTGAAAATTCCAGATGTAATAAAAAATGTAAGACCTAAAATTAATTCACTTGCTTTCTACAAAATGTGGTTTCTATCCATCTAGTTGGAGGATATTATAATTGAACGTCCATTTACCAAATTGTAAAGATTGAAGCCATGATAAAGTAAAACACTTCTGTTAATTTTAAGAGCATTGGTTTGTGAAATAACAGGCATAGTTCATCACTTTTGTGAGTGACTTTGCAGTTCTTGAAGACTTCCTTAATGTTCTATGATGAATATGTTTCACTAGCAGAACTAAGCTTCAATACTGAAACTTTCCATACTTAGGTAATTGTCTTCTCTGGAAAACATCAGCTTAATAAAGGAGATGTAATTCTGCAATCGGAAGGCCGGTTTCATCTTGCTAGTGATAGAAAAGATGATGGATTGATCACAGTGGTCTTAAAGAACAATAGCGCAGATGACCTCAAGAAATATTCTGTGGAATTTGAAGTGAGTTTTAATGTTAGGGATTGATACCAGAGCAGTCTTTTAAACTGAATACTCCTGAGCACACCTACTGTGTTGTTTTTCTCTTTTGAAGACACACTGACATCTAGCTTTCATAGTGTTCAAGTGCAGTCAGTGCAGGCTAAATAAAAAAAGGATGTCTATTCCTGATTTTGTTGCTTTCCCCTTTATTGTTACATTTGGTGCTATGGATGCATGCGGGGAACAAGTGGACAAGGGGTCAGGTACAGGCATGGGAGGGAGATAAAAGTGGCTGGGAGGGGGGAGAGCAAAAGTAGGTGCAGGAATGGGGGAGCAAGAGGTGGGGAGAAAGCTTCAAGGGAGACCCAGGAGTGGTGGAGAATTGGGGAGGGCAGGGGGAAGATAACAGGGCAGGCACAGGCATTGTGGCACATGGCAAGGGACAGGCAGCAGTGGGAGAGGCACAGGGGATGAGAGGACACAGAGAACAAGGGGCAAAGGAGCAAGGAGCAGGGGTCTGGCCTCTCTTCGCCGGCTGATGCCTTCGCCACCATAATAGCAGGGAAACGAATTTAAGCTAACCCTCCACTAATTAGATCCTTCTGCTCCTCAGTACAGTAAAGTGCCAGTGCAATGCACAATCACTGGGAAATCTCTGCATTATCATATTCTTCTATGGAGACTGTACTGACAGTGAACATCATGACACAGTATTGCTTTGTTTATTTTTTACCATAGCTCTCCATAAGTGTCTTTTTCTCTTATGGCCACAGCTAAAAGCATTTGAGGATATTTGGCTAGGCCTGACAGGAACTGCTACTTCCTCAGCTCTTCAAAGCCAAATCCTGGTGGAGGGAAATATTGATCATAAAGAGAAAGTAAAGGTAGTTGCTTCTAAAGAGAAGGAGTGTCTTCAGTATTACATGGGGTACTTAAAGGGTAAGTACATTAGGGCTACAATTAATAAAGATAAATTTGTTTTGACAGTTAGCTTTGCGCACACAGGAGAGGTGAGGCTACTATAGAGAGTTTAGTTTAGTTTAGTTTTCATGGTCTTTCAGTTGTAACTATGGGCTGCCAAATTGTGGGAAGGGAACATTCATCATATGGTTCCTAGGTTTAACCCAGCAACTCATTACAACTTGTGAATAACTACCAACCAAGTCTGGGTTTGAATAGATGGTGACTGAGTTGAAAAGCTCTGACCTGAGCTTCTGTTCCTTCCCCTGGCTACATAGCATTTGGTGATCAATCAGAAAGCTGGAAGGACGTAAGCAGTTAATAGCAAAGGTCTGACTCAGTACTATCCACATAGCTTCTCCATTCCTGCTGGTTCTACCAGTCTTTTTCAGTCCTCTTTTTGTTGTATTTGTCTAAGCATAAATGGATCATTTGTGGAAACAGAACGCATAACAGGTATTTTATGGGTAAATGAATAGACTGCCACTTCACTTATTTAAGACTAAAGCATAATTTGAACCTAGAAGTCCACCAGCAAACCTGTAGAAATCAAAGGCAGGGCAGAACTATGGGGCGAGATTCGTCGTGGAGATCTGTGATGAGAATTTTTACCTTTGTGCTAACCCAGTATTTTATGTGGGGTACCTTAACAAAGACTGAACACTTTTGGGTGGATCATATGCAGATTGCATGAAGGGATTTGGCTCCTTTTTCCCCTCTCTCTGCAAACACATGACCCCATTGGTACTGCATGAACACCCCTCTCTTCCACTCATTAAGTAGCTGGCTTTGAAACAAATGTCTACCAATGTTGTCTGTACAAATGAACATCTCCTTTTGCTCTCCTAGGAGATTTGGAGGAAGGAGTGGAGCTTGCTGCTTGTAGTGATGGGCAACAGATGGCTACAATTGATATTTATCTCAATGTGAATGGTGCAAGGCAAGAAAACACAGGACAACTGATTCTAACTGCTGTCAATGAGAGCTTGGGCTTGGTGGCTCATGGGTGTGGGGATCCTTTAGTTAAAATGGAGGTGAGATGGCCTGTTTGTGGTAGTTGGACATTTTCAGTTGCAGAATATTTTCTTAATTTGTCAAGTTAGTCAAACATCCTCTAAACAAGTTTTTTTTTTTCCTGTGGAGCTCCAGTAACCTGGCCAATGAAAAGTGTTTGCAGTTCCCTTCTAATAACAATTTGCATTAAGTTCTCTCTCTATTTGATGTGAAGGAACACCTGGGTGGGTTTCAAAAAGATCATCCATACCTACAACTCAAGTGTAGGATCCAGCAGAGATTCCTACTACTGCTCTCAAAGGGAGCTTTGACCAAAGGTAGGGTTGAAACACCTGTGACACTACTGTGACTGAGAAGACAAGTTACTGAGGTACAAGTTACTGTGCCGACAAGGCAAGATTCATCTCTCTGCCTGTACATTATCTTTTGGGGTGCAGGAGTTTAGTCACTGAAGGGCCGTGCCCAGAGGCCCCCAGTGAGAGTATGACCCCAGTGTGCTAGGCAAGGACCCTGTTCCAAAGATAGGAATAATATAAATTGAGGAGACAGACAAAGAATGAGAAGGGAAGCAATTTTCCCAGGTCATGCAGGCTCTTTCACTGATCAGATGAAATAAACCTCAAGTTTTCTGAACCCCAACACAGTGCTATGTGCACTGGATTCCTAGAAGAGGCCCGTTGAATGCTGTACATGGGAGACTCTTCAGAAACCTGCTAAACAAGTAGGTTTTTAGACTCCCTTTTTCTAGCCAGAGCCATGGGCATCCTGTTTCCCCTATGGGAGTTCATTTAACAGCATTTTCTGCTGGTGTTTAAGCTAGTATATATTTTGGTGGGTTTTGCCCCAGCATGAGCAGTTCCTAAATCATAAAATCCAAATTTTCCTTCATATTTTCACAGTACAAAGTTAATAAAATTGGGTCCCATCTAAAGGCCAAACTCCTAGAGAAGATCAAGAAGTTTGATGAATGTATTTGGAGATTCAGGAAATCAGTAAGTAATTAGTGTTATCAGTTTGCTTAAAAATTATTATAATCTGAGAATGGTCAAGCCCTCTAGTGCCTTCTGGCACATGTTTGCATGTAGTGCAGGGAAAGGCACCATGAAGTGTGTGCCAGGAGCAGTTTTGCTCTTCTGAGTGCTGGCCTTGATTTCTATCTAAGACCTTCGTGATGGAGTCATTAATGAAAATTTAGACATCTCATGTTAGCTGTGGCTACCATGCTTGACTCGCCTATTAAGTGGTTAATCCTTTGTTAATGCAGCTCTCTGTACAGAGGGAATCCCATATCAGCCTCATAAAGATGCTCTGTGTATGGGCCAAACCCTGAGGGGTGCCTCACCACCTCAGTAGTGAGTGCTCAGTGTTGTTTAGGATGTGGTCTTATAAAATCTTGCACAGTTTTCAATCAATCAGATTCCTTTTTCTGTATGAATCTAGCAAGATACACAGCATTATGGGAATGTTGTGAGGTCTGTTCCTAAGGAAATGGCAGCCCTTAGTCTCCAGACGTCTGATTACTGTCTTGGGGAAAAAATGCTCCAAAGGTTTGCTAAGTATCACTATATATTTCTACATCTCTTGCTGTTTGGGACTCGCTGTAGGTGCAGCAAATTGATTTCCTGTATGAAGCAGCTGGCTGGCCTCTGAAAGCCTCTCAGGAGGTAGCAGGAATCTTTCAAAATGGGGGGAGAGCTGTTGCCCAGATGTGGAAACAGAGTGGAATCAGGCAAACACTGAGAAACAACCTCCCGCTTTACCTGGAAAAAATTCAAGACATTGTACAGCAAATGCAAAATGAACTGCAAAGTAAGTAGAGCTGTCCAGAACAAGGGGGACAGCTGCACAGAGTGATGTCAGTGTAGGGAAAGCAGGTCTGGCAAACTGTGTAAATATGATGCTGAAAAGCATGTTTCTATTCTGAGCTACCAAAATATGCTGATTTAGACTCTGGTCCCTTATACATTATTCATCTGCACACATACACGCACAACCACACACACATACACACACGCAGTCCCTAGTGAATCTTTGTACCTCTGGATACCCTCTTTAGCTAAACAAACAAACAAACAAACTCAAAGGGACTCTAGTTTAATTCAGCCATTAATTATATTTTGGGGGGAAAAAAATGAATAATCTTTTGTTTTATGATGCCCTTCAGGATTAAGGGCAGATTCCTCTGTTGAGTGCCTGCTGGAGGCTCTCTACTAAACACACTGGTTAACCAGAGCATTTCTAATTCCAGCATCTGAATTCAGAAGATTCACATTAGTCTGATCTCAGGCGCTGTATTTATTCTGTGGCTGAATGCTGCCAGCCCCCTTCTTTGCCAGTAGTTCACATTTCACACAAAAAGTATTAGAGGAAACTAAAGTGGCCTGTTATCAGTTGTGTCCAGATAACAACTGCCTTCCCCTTGCATGGCAAAACGGAGAACTCTCTGCACCATGCAACAGGATCAGTCCTTCAAACATGGCTGGTAACAGGACTTGGATCTTGGACTCCTGTTCAATTCGTGAGTCATAAGGACCAATACATCCCCTTGCTCCCCCTTGGAAAGTTACAAGATAGACACAGTGCAGCCAGGCCTCTAGGCTTTCTGCCCATGCAAGGCACATATAGCTGAATTGAAAAAGCACTTGCAAAACTTTCCTCAAAGTGGTTTTTGAAACGAGCATGTACTGTCTGTTTCCCCAAGGGCCATTGCTGGGCATGTAGGTGGATCATAACCATAGCTAAAGGCCCTCACTTTTACCAGCTCCTACTGACCCATACCAAGGTGTTCAAAGCAGCACAGGTCTTACCTGTGCTTCACACCAGTGCCTCTTTCTTCATCTCGAACTTCTGCCTATGTTGGGGGAGTAAAGATTCTGTCCTAAACTATAACTGCAGGTGTACTTTAAAAACATTATCTAAGTTCACTTTCATGCTTGTTTCAGAACCATTAGGAACTCTGAAGGATGCCTACTATGATGTGACTTTGAAGCCACTAGACGAAGTTTGGCAAGAAAAAACAGAGCAGTATATGAAGAAAATTCAGGCTTTTGTGCCCAATATTGTAAAAGATGTTTGGCTTATGGAACCAATCCAGGTGGCACTCAGAGCTCTGAAAACAAGCCTGGATATGGTTAGTATAAAATAATTCTTTATTTGTATAAAGGGGTGAAGATATAACTTACAGATTGACACCTCTATTTTGAATTAAAGAGCCTTTTTATATGCAGGTTTGGGTCTCACCCAGGTTGACTTGCTTTTCATGCTTGGAAATTAAGTATTACAAATAGCTTCCATTCCATTTTCTAGTTCTGGCAACATTAATGTGCAATTATTCTGATTCAAGGTTTTGTCTGCTCTACCTGGACATTGAAAGCCACATTTTTCAAAGTGCTGTCAAGCTAAATCCTAATGTTGCAGTGAAATGTCTAAATGTCATTTTTGTGCACGTAAATTGTCTGGTTGACTCCCATCTTGATGGTTTGTGTCTACACATCTAGCACTACAGGTTTGGGGTTTTTGCTGCTTTTGAAAATTAGGTCCTGGTTTCAGAAAACAGAGCAGCATGTCCTAATGTCTCTGGCCAAAATTACAGTGCTAGCAACATTTTTGAAACCTTCATGATTGCTGCCCTCCCACCCTAAAGGGATTCCTATACATGTTGAGTTCATAAGTATCTCTGGTCTTTTAGTTCACTGTCCTTTTTGAGGTCATCTGTGCTGTGATAGCAGTGGGCACATCTACATGTGCATTTTACTATGCAGTAGACTAATTTACTGCACAGTAAAGTGTCACCATCTACACGTGCCACAATTAGGGTGCTTTAGATTAATTTCCTCTGGTGTAGGATGGCCCCATTAGATGCAGGTACTATCCAATGATGGAGTAGATTACTGCACTTAAATGCACGTGTAGGTGGTGTGGTTGGGATTAGCGTCTTCTGGCTCAAATTGCACTGGAGTTTATTCAGCCTCGTTAATTGCACATGAGGACACACCTAGAGTCTAGTAATGGAGATCTAAATCCTATCCTTTGCTTCAGCAACTGTAGCATATCAACTCCCTGAAATGAGCTATTGTATGAGGGATACATCATCTAATATATATCTGTCTGTATTTTCATTTGCCATCTTGCTCAATTACACTAAATAGCTGTCAGGCACATGGCCAATGTGAAGGAGAATGGAGCATAATTTTTCTGAAGAATTGTCTGATATTGCAGCAAAAATCTCGTCTTGCCCTAAAACCATGTTAATGTAACAGGTGTTTTTATCATGTGGTCTGTCACTTGAGTAGGCAACCCATCAGATGCTAAGGTGGGCAGAAGCAAAGTTGTCCCAAAGTGTGAGCAAGATCTGGAAGCCCTTATCAAGCCTGTACAGCTTTTCAGCCAGGTAACAATTTTGGATTCACTCTATTCTGTGGTATAGCATTTTCTTCAGCACATAATATTTTCTTAACATGTTCTCACAAATTTGCTTTTTAAGTCAACTTCCCTGATTAGGAAAGCAAGCATCCCATGTTCTGGGCAGTCTTTATACAAAGTATCTACTGTAATGGGCTGTTTATTTCCTGCTTAAAAATAAATATCTACCAGCAAATAGAATAGTAGTCTTGGTAAACTCAGCCTGAAATAGCACATTGCTTCTGCATTTTAGAGTTATTATATATCATATTATAAATATAAATATTATATATTAATGATATTATATATTAATTATATATATATTATATACATAATATAAACATTTCTTCGAGAAAATGATCCTGGAGCACATCTGCGAGGGACCAGCAGGAAAGTGCATGTTTAGGGGCAACCAACATGGGTTCATCAGAGGCAGGTCCTGTCAGATCATCCTGCTGGCCTTCTATGATCAGGACCCTAAATCCTTGGATGCAGGTGTTGCGGTGGACGTAATCTTTCTGGATTTTAGAAAAGCCTTCGACACTGTATCATACCCCATTCTCATTAAAAAATTAGGCAACAGTGGTGTCGATCCCTACACGGTCAGATGGGTCACCAATTGGCTGGAGGGCTGTACCCAGAAAGTGGTGGTGGATGGGTCTTTTTTGACCTGGAAGGATGTGGGCAGTGGGGTTCTGCAGGGCTCGGTCCTCAGGCCTGCACTGTTCAACATCTTCATCAGCAACTTGGATAAGGGGGTAATTAGCACCTTGTTCAAATTCACAGATGACAATGAGATGTGGGGGGAGGTGGGCATGCTAGAGGGAAGGGACAAGTTGCAATCAGATCTGGACAGGTTACAGGGGTGGGCGGATGAGAATAGGATAGGTTTCAACACTAACAAGTGCAAGGTATTGCACCTGAGGGAGAAGAAGCAGCAGCATACCTACAGGCTGGGGAACTCCCTTCTTATCAGCACAGAGGCAGAAAAGGATCTTGGAGTCATTATTGACTCAAAGATGAACATGGGCCACCAGTGTGGGGATGTAGTCAGAAAGGCTAACCGTACCTTGTCATGCATCCACAGATGCATCACAAGCAGGTCCAAGGAGGTGATCCTCCCCCTCTACACGGCACTGGTTACGCCACAGTTGGAGTACTGCGTCCAGTTCTGGGTGCCGTACTTCACGAGGGATGTGGACAACATCGAGAGGGTCCAGAGGAGGGGCACTCACATGATCAGGGAGCAGGGCAGGTCCTATGAGGATAGGCTACGGGATCTGAACCTGTTCAGCCTCTACAACAGGAGGCTGAGGTGGGGTCTGGTGGCCATCTATAAAGTGGCCAAGGGAGACCAGCAGGCAATGGGAGAGTCCCTATTCCCCCGAGACTACCGGGAGTAACAAAGAACAACGGCCATAAGTTGATGGAGAGTAGATTCAGGCTAGATATCAGAAGCTACTACTTCACAGTCAGGGTGGCTAGGATCTAGAACCAACTTCCAAGGGAAGTGGTCCTCACTCCTACCCTGAGGGTCTTTAAGAGGAGGCTGAATAGACACCTTGCCAGGGTTGTCTGACCCCAGCACTCTTTCCTGCCCATGGCAGGGGGTCAGACTTGATGATCTGCTCAGGTCCCTTCCAACCCTACTAACTATGAAACTATTTTTGCAGTTGTAATGCATTTTTCTCCATTTTTAGATGAGTAATACATAAAGTGCACTGAATGTCTTTTAATGCCAGTGAGATCACAAGTGAATCATTTGTGCCCCACAGAAATTGTTCAGTGGCAGTGAACCTGCCGATCTTACCCAAAGGAGAACACTCTATGGATTTGGCAAATATTACTAACTACCTCATTGAAGAAAAGCTAATGAGGCCCCTCAGAGACTTCTATAACATCAACCCAGTAGCAGAATACTACAGATTCAAACGGAGGATGATGGAGAGTCCATTTGAATGCAAGTCTTTTGATCAAAGTCCTGTTTTTCTTAGGAATCCCATTTCTGCTGAATTGCATGAACTTCTAACCACTCCTTAGTAGACAACAGTTTCTAGAAGTGATTGTTTTCTATAGCTCCTAGATCTGGGCAGTATTTGGAGAGCATTAAGATGGGGTTTCAACGGCATAATTTTCAGAGGTGCTTTACATCTACAGTTCCCTTTCACTTTAAAAGGAGTTGCCTACTTGGTGCCTGTGGAGCAAGAGAATCATTCCCTGTTCTATTTCTGATATTGCTGAACTTTCTCTGAGACAGACACTTATCATTTATTCATGTTTCTAATACAAGAATATGCATATATATTTGGCACTTGTATTTTAAATAGAGATCAGCTCATGTGCAAATGTGGATCCTCATTTCAGACCTCCCAGTTTCAGAACATGTGAATCCTGGCTAATATAAAAAATGATAATTTTTTTTCCTGCTAAAAATTCACTACTGTGGAAAAGCTTATAACTAGCTTAGAATCTATATACTGATGATTATCTTAGAAAAGTCTCCGGAGAAGTAATAGGCTGTTCAGACACTGGTATAGTGCACTGCTCCTCTGTGCACAGTTTAGTGACACTGCTCTTATATATGTCTTTCTCCAGATCATGCTGTGTTGATGGGGAACAAACATGTTATGACTTTTGATGGAAGGATTTATGATCTGGCATCAAAGTGCAGTGTGCTTCTTGCCAAGGATTTTGTTCACAGCACCTTCACTGTAGTGCTGAACCAGGAGACCAGTGGCTCAAGATCACTCTATGTGGAGATGAACCAGACAGTGTTTGATCTGTACCCAGGACTGAAGGTGGGAGGAGATATTCAAGTTTAATTGCAAAATAATGAAATGTGTTCTGGAAATTGCATTGTTGGACCTGTTTGTTCCCGCATCTCTAAACCAATGAGGGTAATGTATCCAGTTCATTGCTTTCCCTCTAGAATGCACGTCTGCCACTGTAGGAGACAGGCCTATTTGTTGAGTCTGCTTGGAGACATGAGCAGAGGAGTGATAGGAAAAGACCCCGCTGTGAGAGACAGGCTACAGGGTTAGATGGACCACTGATCTGACCCAGTATAGCACTTTACCTTCTTATAGTCTTATAACAGAAAGAGCAATATTGAAATCATTATATTTTGACAATGAAGCCAAGCACCAAATATATTACTTTTCCAGACTTAGCATAGATCAGGGCTTATAGACCTGTCATGTATCAGCAAGCAGGACTAATTCTCAAAAATAAGAGCTAATACTGGTAAGTGTGGACAGTATCCTGCCTCACTCCTGAATGCAGGAAATGGAAGAAGGCTTAAGGAAACTTGCCCTTTCTTTTTGCACAGGCACTATGATGCCAGGAAGATTTACAGCACCTGTGCTCTGGGTAATAAACTCAGTGTACCTGGGTGGCCTTGTGCCTTTCTGCCCCAAAGTGGGGCAGTTCATAGATGGCACTGCCCAGCCTGCGCACACTGAGCTAACTAGCCTGTGACCAGGAATAGTACTTTCCAAATAAGTCACATTCTGGCATTTGACATTACAAACACTAATGGGGATTTTAGGGGTATCGGTTCTTTGTAAAACCCTGCCAAATATTATTTACTTGGAGATTTTTTTTTCATTTTAACAGATGTACAAGGTGTACAATCTTTCCCTGGCAGAAGAGAGTTGCCAAAGTCTTGATTTTGGTCTGTCTTTTGAAAAAAATGGCATAATTGCAAGAAAAGAAGCCAATACAATTGAAGTGTCCAGTCAAAATGGAGTTTCTGTCTCCTGTGACTTTCATCATGACCTCTGTACCATTACATTGAGTGGATGGCATCATGGTTAGTATTAAACACAATCTTAGCAACACTTTAATTGGACCCTTCTGCTTCTAGCTGGTTTTTCCTCTATCTCTGATGTCTAGAGACCTCAGTAACTAGATTAAAAAACTGCCCTCACCTGCCCTTCCCAGTTTATTTTATACTAACTCTGGTGATGGTATCAGACATTCCTAGTTAATGTGACATGAAATAAATCCATGTAGTAAAACCACAAATGTTTACATAAAGTTCCTGTAACTTTAGCTGCCTCTTAATGCAACCCATGGTGTTGACAGCTCAGCTCTGCTCCACCAGTCAGTACAAGAGAGCCATTGCTCTAGAGCAGGGATTTTAAACTGTTACCTTGTGGGCAGTGGGGCAAGAGGCATTAACACATTAACAGGTGTTAATGCAGCCATCATTCGCTGCCATTATGTGTCCTTAGGAAGGCTCTGTACCGGATTTCAGCAGCAGGCCCCATCCCTGCTTCGCCAAATTACCAGCCATTCCACTAGCTTTGTGGGCCAGGTGATGTGTTTGACACCCCAACTCTTGAATAGTCTTTGACATGCAAGACCAAATAGTCAAACCCATTGTATAATGGATGCTATGGCAAGCTCTCCTTTTTTAACATGAACAAACCATTTCTGCATTTTAGCTGAACTTCCCCAGGCAAGACAGGAAGGCTGGAATTCTGTTTATATCCATGAATCTAGATGGCATTTTCTTGCTGCCTACCTTGCTGGTTTTGGCCCTGTCTTTGTGCTGTGGTTGCCTGATCAGGCTTGGGGCTCTAACCATCCCACCACAGGACAGGCATTAGCCAAATCCCCTTCCAAGTGCAATCTCTGAGGCTGCGCCACAGCCTCTTGCCTTTAGTCATTGCATAGAGCAGTCCAGTGGGAAGGATTCTACACCAATGGAAAGACTGGATTGAGAAAGAGATGTAGGCCTAAAACACAGGTTTCTAGCTTCCTGAGTAGTGCCCTGACCACTCAGCTACTGGGGTTGCCATATGGGAGGGCCCTTCTCCAGAGTGTTAACATCCACTAGTCATGGCTTGCTGCATTTTTGAGTCATAGACGCAGTTATGAATCCAGAATTGCTGTTTGCATGTAGCTCTGTATGTATCAGTACACAGGCTAGGGTTACCATATTTTCAGTCTCAAAAAAGAGGATACCAATCAGGGGACACCTCACTCCTAACCCACAGCCCTTTGGCACAGCCAGTGCCCCACACTCCCAACCTGCAGCCCTATGTCCCTGCTGCTGCCCTTCACTCCCAACTTGCAGAATCCTAGTCGTATGCTGGGCTATGCTGGTGCCCCTCAGTCCCAACCTGCAGGTCCCCCCTTCCCCCATCCCTGTGGTGCCCCTCACTCCCAACCCACAGCCCCCTGCACCAGGCAGCCTGGCTATGCCCCACCCAGACAGCATTTCCCAGGTGCCCTGCCCCTCCAAGCAAGGGCAGTGGCCCCTGGTGCAGCTAGCTTGGCCATGCAGTTCCCCTCTACCCCCTTCCCAACACTGGATGGGCAGGTGCCTTCCTTCTGCCCTGCCTCAGCTCTCGTGCCTAGACACTATCCCCAGCATCAGCAGGCACCTGCTGTACCCTGCCCCCACACACACACACACCCATCCCCTCCACTCCCTCCCAACCCAGACAGACTCCAAGCCCTGGCCCTCCCACCCTCCACAGACTTACCTGTAACCAGCTACCAGGGCTGCTCCCATGACCCTGCCTGGCTATATGCCAGCCATGTGTGTACATGCACACATTTGCATGTGATCCCCCCTGCCTCCCATCGCCCTCCCCACACTCTTGTCAGTGGAGCAGGGCAAAATCCTGGACATTTGTTCAGATTTTAAAAAACTGCATGGATGGACATGGGAGGACTCAAAAAGAGGATATGTATAGAAAAACCTGGACATATGGTAAGCCTAGCATAGGCTACTGTGCATACGCAGTCTCTGTGTACACACTTAGTATCCACACTGCAAGGGAAATAAGTTTGTTACCCATACTTAAGCACCAAAAATGTCATTTGTGTGGCTAAAACCTGACATTTAGATGCAGAAAAGAAATAGCGCTCTACCCTCAGTGTCTAAAGGCAGTTTCTAAACCTGTAAGTTTGTGCTCATTTTACTCAGTTTTCCTTTGTTTCCAGGTGTGTCAGCTGGTCTTTTTGGCACTAATGACAATGAAGCTGGAAATGAATGGATGCTTTCTAACCACTCTCACTCCAGCAGCATGCAGGAATTTATACGGAGCTGGCAGGTAATCAGCTGTCTCTCTGCTACCTGAAAAGACTCACAAAATGTGTCTGTCTCGGGGTCACTCAGACAAAAAGGGCCATATGTGACCTGCACAAACTACTACTTCAGTTTTCCTAAAGAGGTTAAATCAGTTCCATAAAAGTAGGAATATTTCCTTATACAAGTCAGCCACACAATCTTGGAAATGTACCAGTATTTTCACCGTAACAGAACTGCAATTATTGCTTAAACTTTCTAAGCAAGTTAACCTTCAGGCTTAAACCCTGCATTGTTAATCTAAGAAATGAGCCAAAATGTGGAATCCTGCAGGTTGCTTCTATTAGAATTAGAATTGTTGATGAGATTTGGTTATCTTTGATGCACATCTGTTACTAATGAATGTGCTGGGCTCTCTTTCCCTGAATACAGGAGCAGTAACACAATAGGCCCCTTTCAGCCAGCCTGGAGCCCCCAGGAACTCTCAGCTTTTCTCAGGGCCAGTACTCGTGGTAGCTGTATCTGATCCTTTTGTGCTTCCTTCTCACTTAACTCTTTTAGTCTGCTCACTGTCTCTCTCTAAAAAGGCCAACTTTCAAGCAATGCAGATATACACAAGCAACCTGAATTAGGAAAAAAGAAAAATAATCAATGAAAAGTAATATGCAAGAAACTTATTATAATGGCATTAAAATAGCCAGGGAAGCATGAATGACCTTTTTTAAGTGGTTGATGTCATAATGGCTCTGCTTATGCTATTGATTGCTACATTTCATTTGTATGCCACATAGCCTCTTTGCAGTGTACATTACTGCTGAGAAGAATTTATAGATGACTTTTGCTGAACTCTGTGCATTGCTTGCAGTCATATCCCATTCAGAAAAAGTAATAAAAAGATTGACTTGCTGATAATGTAACATTGACATACATCATTAAGTCAATGGACAGGAATATAAATATGCAAAGTCAGGAACTCTGTCTAACTCTTAGGAACTTTATGAAGAAGTAGGAGGAGACAGTATGGTGGACAATGTACCATATTTACTCAAATCCAAGACTACTTAAAATTTAAGATGACCCCCCCAATAATTTCATTCCATGTATGGAAAACGTATACATTTGTTGTAATTTTCCAGGTATAAAATCTAATTAACGGGGGTTGTCTTAAACTCACCCTTCCTCCTCCCCCACTACTACAGAGGGGAAAGCAGCAGCAGGCAGCTGGGGAGTAGGCAGAACCCTTGCCCTCTGCCCCCCTCCCCATTTCTTCCCCTTGCAGCCTACCCAACCACACCCAGCACCTGCCCCCACTGGCTCTCACAGCCCCTACCTCCTTATTCTCCCCTCCTCCCCTCCCCAAGGTCTGATGCAGTTCCAGCTAGATTCTCTCCCAGGTAATGGAGCCCTTGCCCAAACATGCAGCATCAGAGGGAGAGGCGACACTGGGTAGCCTTAAATGTCTCTATACAAATGCTCACAGCATGGGTGGCAAGCAGGAGGAGCTGTCTCTCCTGGTGGCTGTAGAAGACCCAGATTTGGCTGGGCTCGCGGAAACCTGGTGGGACTCGACCCATGACTGGGCGGTAGGCATTGATGGATATGCCCTTTTCAGGAAGGACAGGATGGGGAGAAGAGGCAGAGGGATTGCGCTCCATGTCAAAGAGCGTTTCTTTGCATCGAGCGTCAACTTGGGGGTGACTGAGGACCAGGCGGAAGCGATTTGGGTCAGGCTACAAGGAGGACAAGGGGAAAGGGACTTAATAATGGGTGTCCGCTACAGACCACCCAACCAGAGGGAGGAGCTGGACCTCCAAATTGCTGGTCAGCTCAAGGAGGTGGCTAGGTCGAGGGATGTCATTGTCATGGGTGATTTCAGTTACCCGGACAGCTGCTGGGAGGAGCAGTCGGCCAAGTCCAAGAGGTCCCGGAGGTTTCTGGCAGAGCTGCAGGACCTCCACTTAGTCCAGGAGGTGCACGGCCCCACCAGGGGAGATGCGCTCCTGGATCTGGTCCTGGCCTCGGGGGACAATCTG
>JAGPOW010002067.1:3223147-3239321 GCA_030014935.1 Caiman crocodilus
TCTGGACCCTCTCGAGGCCATCCACATCCCTCTTGAAGTGCGGCGCCCAGAACTGGACATAGTACTCCATCTGCGGCCTGACCAACGCCGCATAAAGGGAGAATCACCGCCTTGGAATGGCTCAAAATGCATCGTCGGATGCACGATAGGGTCTGGTTGGCTTTCCCAATCACCATCTGACATTGGCGGCTCATGTTCATCTTGGCATCAATAATGACGCCAAGATCCCGTTCCTCCACCATGCTAGCAAGAGGGGAGCTTCCCAGACAGTATGTGTGCTGGGGGTTGCTTCTCCCCAGATGCATCACCCTGCACTTTTCCACATAGAATCCCATCCTGTTCTTGTCCGCCTACTCTTGCAGTCGGCCCAGCTCCTGCTGCAGCCTCTCCCTCTTCTCTGGTGTCCCCACCTCAGCTCACCGTTTGGTGTCATCAGCAAACTTGGATAGCTTGCTTTCCACCCCCTCGTCCAAGTCAGCGACGAAGATGTTGAACAACGCAGGCCCAAGGACCGAGCCCTGGGGGACCCCCCGCTGCTCACATCTCTCCAGGTCAAATATGACCCATCCACCACCAAACGCCTTCCTGAAGTCTAAAAAAGACTATGTCGACAGGGACACCTGCATCCATGGATTTGGTCACCTGGTCATAGAAGGTGACCAGGTTGGTCTGACAGGATCTGCCCTTAACAAACCCGTGCTTGTGTAATGTAAAACCATGTAACTAAGGATAAAATATTTTTTTTAAATCATATTAATGACTGTTGTAGAGGTTTGATTTTTAGAATATAATGTGGCAATTTTTTTTGTTCCAAGATGGCAAAATCTGTTGCCGCAAGGCATATTTCTGGGCACAAGGGAGGGGCTTCTGGTGGCAAAGATCAATGGGGGTGTGTGTGGTGGTGGTGGTGGTGGGGGTGGGGGTCTTCCATTCCCAAGATGGCAACCAGGGGGTGGGGCAGCTGTCAAGGGGTGCGACCCCCCCCCCAACGCAGCCTTCAACAGCTTGCCAAAATTCTGTAAGAGGCTCAGCATCTGAAATAATTGCCCCCAGTGAGCTAAACTGTTCTCTGTGGTGGCAGATGTCAACAAGGAGCAATGGGCCTTAAATTGCAGCAAAGGAAGTTTAGGTTAGATATTAGGAAGAAATTGCTCACTTGTAAACTGTGGGTGTGGGGGGGGTTGTGGTAGGTGGATAGTTGTGTGGGAGCATATGAGTGTGTGGATATGTAGGGTGTGGGTAGGTATGAGGTTTGTGGGGGCAGTGGCTGAGGGGAGGGGGTGTGTGGATCTGTATAGCAGGGTGAGGGGGTTGTGGGTGCATGTGTATGGTGGGGGGGTGCTTGTGGGACTCAATGAACATCACACACACACACACACACACACACAAAAGCCCTCTTCCTCCCTCACTGCACATACAAACATTGTATGCTTGCCTCACCACACACACAAAATGTCCTTGCCTCATTGCTCTCTGTTTCTCCTCCCGCTTCCTCATTGCATGGCCACCCGTGCCCACCCACACACACCCTCCCAGTCCTGGCTCCTGACCCCAAGATACCGGTGCAGCCCCATGCTCCTGCGGTCCAGCAATGTAGCCAGGGCCATGTGGTGCTGGAGCATCCAGCCATGTGCAGGGAAGCAGCTATGAGCAGAGCCTTCTGGGTGAGGAGGGGTGGGCATGGGAGGAGGTTAGGGGGCAGTGGGGCAGGACCAGGCTGGCCTTTTTACTGACTTCTGCTGGCTTCCCCTGGGTCCTACTGCCCTGTCTCCTGTCATTTTTGACAGGCAGCCAGGAGCAGATAAATATTAATCTTCTAAACTTTTTAGGTGCCTGCAGGTCAGATAGAATGGCCTGGTGGGCCGCGTCTGGCCTGTGCACTCTATTTTGCCCACCCCTGGTCTAGCTCCATCTTCTGTGGAACCGTCCTTCAGGTAGTTGAATGCTGCTATTAAATCCCCGCTTAGTCTTCTTTTCCCTAGACTAAGTAAGGCCAGTTCCCTTAGCATCTCCTCATAAGTCATGTCCCCCAGTACCCTCCATATTTTCATTGCCTTTCATTGGACTCTCTGATTTGGCCATATCCATGCTGTAGTGTGGGGCCCAAAACTAGCTGCCAACTAGGCATCGAACCATTGATGACTTCTCTTTAAGCCTGATGCCCCAGCCAGTTTTCTATCCACCTTACAGTCCATTCATCCAGCATATACATCCTTAGCTTGCCTGCAAGAATATTGTGGGAGACTAACAAAAATGTTGCTTAAATCAAGGTGCACCAAATACACTGGTCTCCCTACATCCACAGAGCCAGTCAGCTCATCAGAGAACGCAATCAGATTGGTCAGGCATGACTTGTCCTTGGTGAATCCATGCTGACTTCCTAATCACCTTCTTTTCCTCTTCCAAGTACTAACAAAACAAATGGATCCCTTGACGACCTGCTTCGTGATTTTTCCAGGGACTGTGGTTACTCCTTTTTCCCTTTCTTAAATACAGGCACTATGTTTTCCCTTTTCCAATCAAACATCGCCCCCCCCCCCATATTGGATCGGCACTATTATAGGGAAAATAGACAGTATCAGAAACCAGCTTTTTTTGGCTTGATGTGGCTGATAATGCAGCCAATAAATGCCCTGTGCATGCACAGAGCCACAGTAGGTACACAGCCAGAAATGCAGCCTGATGGCTTAGGGAGCTGCAGCTGGCTGGTAAGTCTATTGTGGGGGAAGGGTGAGGGTGGGAAGGGGGGGGTGGGAGGGGCATATCAAGGCCCCCGCAGTGAAGGAGGGAGTAGGGTTGGGGCAAGTGCTGCTTAGCCAAGGCAGGATGGGGTGCAGGATGAAACTGAGAGTGGTTCCTGTGGGGGGCATGGGAGGAGCCACATCCCCCCGCCCGACCCATGCTCCTTTCCTCCCACCACCCTTTCCCCCACAACAGCCTTACCAGCCAGATGTGGCGCCCCATGCTACAGGGCTGCATATCAGAATCAAATTGCTATTGGCCGATATGACTCCTTAAAAATCAGCCATCGGTATCAGCCCAAAAAAATCTCTATCAGTACATCCCTAATGATGGCTAGCAGTTCTGCAGTCGCATCAGCCAACTCCCTCAGCAGCTTCAAGTGCGTCATGTCCAGGCCCATCAACGTGTATATGTTCAGTTTTACTAACTAGCCCCTAACCTGTTCTTTCTCCACTTTTTGCTGCTCACTTCCTCCCCAAACTGTGCTACCAGGTGCACTAGTCTGGGAGCTGACCTTGCCTGTGAAGACTGAGGTGAAAAATGCATTGAGTACTTCAACCTTTTCTGTATCCTCTGTCACTAGGTACCTTCCCCTATTCAGTAAGAGACCCACACTTTCCCTGATCCTCCGCTTGTTACTGACATACTTGTAGACACCCTTCTGTTTACCCTTCACATCCCTTGCTTCACTGCAATGCCAATTGCTCTTTGGCCTTTCTGACTTCATCCCTGCATACCCGAGCAATGCTGTTATACTCCTCTCTAGATGTTTGTCCAAGTTTCCACTTCACTTCTTATAAGCTTCCTTTTTACGATTAAGTTTACCGAAGAGATCCCTGCCAAGCCACGCTGGTCTTCTGCCATACTTGCTAATCTTCCTGCACATCAGGATGGTTTGTTCCTGTATTCTCAGTAAGGCTTATTTCAAGTACAGTCAACTCTCCTGGACTCCTCTCCCCCTCAGTCTGGCTTCCCAGGAGATCCTGCCCATAAATTCCCTGAGTGAGTTGAAGTCTGTTTTTCTGAAATCCAAGGTCCTTACTCTGCTGCTCTCCTTCCTTCCTTTCCTCGGGATCCTGAATTCTATCACCTCCTAACCACTGCTACCCTAGTTGCCACTACTATGTTTCCTACCAATATTTCCCTGTTTGTGAGCAGCAGATAAAGAAGAGCATGACCCTTAGTTGGCCTCTCCAACACTTTTATCAGGAAGGTGTCCCCAACACTCTCCAATAATTTCCTGGATTGCCTGGGCACTGCTGTACTGCACTCCCAGGAGATGTTAGGGTGATTGAAGTCCCCCAGGAGAACCAGGGCCTGTAATTGGGAAACTTCCACTACCTGTTTGAAGAAAGCCTCATTGACTACGTCCTCCTCATCTGGTGGTCTATAACAGGGCTCCATCACGACATCACCCTTGTTGCTTTCCCCTGTAACCTTAACCCACAGACTTTTGACAGGTCTATCTATCTCGTTTCATACTGGAGCTCTGAGCAGTCATATGGCTCTTATATAAAGAACAACTCCTCCTCCTCTTCTCCTCTGCCTGTCCTTCCTGAACAGTTTATACCCATTCATGACAATGCTCCAGTCATGTAAGCTATCCCAATAAGTCTCTGTTATTCCAATGATGTCATAGTTCTGTGACTGTGCAGGGTTTCCAATTCTTCCTGCTCATCTCCCAGGCTCCATGCATTCATGTACAGGCACCTGAAATAACTAGTTGATTGTCCTGATTTCTCAGGAAGTATGCCAGCGTGTTCCTTGCTGGCCCTCCTGCTTGCTCTTCCTCCAGGTCACCCTGTTACACAAATTGCCAATTGCTCAAATCACGAGCAAGACTTTGTAAAAGGGGATAAGGCAAGGTGCCATATTTATTGATTACATGAATTAGTTAGACATAGAAGTTCAGGCACACCATTCATATAAACACGCACAAATCATCATACGCATCATTACACGCAGGCATACACATACACAAAACAACCATTTCATCCATACATACACCAGATATAGTTACCAGCAATAGTTGCTCAATATCAGCCCAGGGTAGCCAACCCAGGCTTATTGAGTAGCTGATGAAGATTTGACGATAGCAGATTTTAAGATAACAGCTGGAGCGGGGTGAACAGATGCATCTGGGCTCAGATGAAACAGCAGTAGAGAAAGAGACTCACCCGAACTTGGCATTTTCAAAGAGTTCTTTTATAGGGATTGACATCCTTTGTTTCAGTGCTTTGGGGTTTTTCCATACCCAGCTTCTGTTTTTGCAGTTGTTCTTGTTTTGTATTCAGCTTATCTTAGCCTTGGAGTATTCTTGTTACCCGTCTGGCAGAATGTTGTCTTCTGTTATTTTCTTTATGTCCTCGAGCTTCAAAGGGATTCTTCAGCCGTTCATTAATTAGTTTACTGACTAGTAACTTATATTTAATGCCTTGTTGCTTACATAAACAGTTAAACCTTCTTCTCCCATCTCTACATCATTCTCTCACCATTCACCCTTTTATACACACTAATATATAAAGGATATGCAGAGTTCATTCACTTATGTCAAGCAGAAGAATACAAAATGGAGTTTTCAAGTTGCTTACATGAAAAGACTAACATGGTTATATTTTACCATTACTACACTTTATGGTAACGTTAGCTACATTAGTTCAGTTCATGCTACATGTCCCCCCTTTGACCCTTCAAACATCAGCGATGAATGGGTCATAAACTACATTTCTCTGATAAGAAGATATTTTGTTTTCAATTGCAGTTCATAAAGTTTTGGGTGCATTGATTTTATTCAACAACACATGTAACACATGACAAGAAATAAACTTTTCATTACGAGAAACAAATTTATTATTATAGAGTGCAGCGTGATATTAAGAATAGCCATCCCTGAAGAAGCATATCTTGTGAAGATGTCATACGAATGATATGCTGTCATTTGTTTGGCTTGTTCTGAAATTTTCAGGATTTCTTTACCTAGATGCAACACAGAAATACTGTGCACTTACGTGTTATTACGATTGGCAGTGGTTAATTGAGTTATTTGCAAATTTTGCATCAGAAGGTTGAGCAGGGCTGTCTAACTGACCTCTATGGAAACATTAAAATTTAGCAAATTGTTATCTTTTATATCTTGAATTATTTGTTTTGTGAAATAATACGTGAAAAGTGGAGTTTGACTAACACATTACACATACACTGCAGCATGGGAGGAAACAAAGCATTTTTCCCTTGTCAAATAATTTGAGTCCTACCATACATACAATTCATTTAACCACAATACAGTTTGGTTGTGCTATTATCCAATTCATCCTAATAACATGTGGATAGTCTGTTGCTCTGGAATAAGCAGGGTTCTTTCAAGAGTGGCAATGTGGGACACAACCATTGATTATCAGTCCATTTACTACACATATGATCATCGGCAATTTTGTTTTGGTCATTCAAACATTTGCCAATCAAATGGAGGGGGTCGAAATGTGCTTTCTTTGAACAAATGGGAGGGTTATAAATGACCATAATATCTCTGGGTGTTTGGTAATGCTTGACTTATCTGCACACTTAAGAGACCAGTTAGGGAGGTTACACACACTTCCATAATTAAGAGTTTACTTAACAAAGCAAAAAAAACCCCCAAATAACTCAATAAGCAAATCTACGTCAAAATATTATGACACTCAAATATATTGAAAATAGAAAAACACAACAACAAATACAAATTAACACTTGTTCTCCTTTATCAGAGTTTAACAGCTACTCGTCTTTTAGTCCATTGGTGTTATTGGCATTCTGTGGCTTCTAAAGAAATACATTAAATTTCATACACCACTGAATAACTTTAACTGAAATACATGTACTTATTTTGATTTTTTTCCAATTGTATATTATATACCACTGTACCAAGATGGTTAATGATACACACTAGTCCAATTCATTTGGAATCCAAAGTATGTTTCTTTACTTCTTTATGCAAACACTGATGTACTAGGTTTATCAACTTTTCCTGTAAAACAATGGGTTAATGCAGTTTTTACACACATCCTGTTATGTTGGTGTTATAAACAGTACCTAAATACAAATGGGATTTCCTTTATAGCCTTAAAAAAACCCCATTTTATCAGGTTATTTACTAAACACACACGTATTACTTTTTTTACTAAATGCCATTTTGCTAAACAAGTAAACGTTACATCTTAAAACTTTTATATGAGTTGCTGTTTTTTTTTTCAAAGATTAGAACAACTTTCCAGTCCAACTGGATGGAAGTGTTCTAGTTTGGGATCCACAGACAAATTTAATTTTTAGAGAGAATATTACTAATATTTATTACATCTTTCTGATATTCATATACATTTAAACTTTTGCCAACTTAAACTAATCCACTCAGTAAACAAAAACAACACAACAGGACAAACACCACAAAACAGACAGACAAAACAATTTTGCTGTGATGATAAAACCATGACTTCGGTGGAAAATGCTGTTGATGGCCTTGTAGTTCTTTTAGTCACCTTTGTTACTAGACTATAGCTTCTGCAAAAGAGAGAGGAAAGAAAAACAAACAACTAAACACACACTAACCTGCCAAGGAAAACTCATTGCAGTAAAATATTATTCATATTTACACATTTACAGTGCTGACATGTGCCAAGTTTTTATAAACACCTTTTCTTTTTCTTTTTGCCTTAAGTTATTAACACTTCCCTTTCTAAAAGATTTACACTATTATTGAAAAGTGAGGGGAGGTTAAAAAACCCCCAAATATTTCTCACCTTCTTCACCAATGAGATTGCAGATATTTCTTCCTAGCAGGTTTTCTGCTTTGCAATAACACACACAGAGCAAACATACAACCCTCCTTTTTATTGGACCAGCGATAGAAGTTGTACTTGGTCTAAACAGACCACAGCATGACCTCAGGCACTCTGAGATCAGGACCTAACTTTTTGTTTTTAAAGCAACTGTATCTTTTTCACCAGCTTTAAAGCAGTTATTTTTAAAATTACATTCTCACTCTTTTCTTCTACTTGCTCTAGTATTTACACTCTGTTAATTTTTTTTCCTTTCTTTCTAAACACTTTCCCCATCTCTCTCTCTCTGTATAACAGCTGCCTCCCAGCTCATTTTTCTACTTCCCTGTATTCTTTTTCTTTGGCCTTTACCAAGGGTTTTTCTGTTGGGGTATGCTACCCCTAGCCTTTTCCCAATTAAGGGTAACCCACAAGGCAGTGGAAGCTAGGGTTTTAAGGTGCCCTATATTCACCCCTGCCCAATCCCCAGGGTGATTATTATGTGGCATTTTGCAGAGCCTACCCCGCTACGGGTAGCTTCACCAGGCTAACCACACGCAGGAGGGTGGCAGTTTTAAGTCATGCCTGGAACCAAACTTTTTACTCTCCTCTTGGAGAGTATGGTCTTCTCTAATTCTTAAGGACTTTTGGGCTTCCTGTCTCCTCCTTGGGCCAGTTGAAATTGCAGGCTCCCAGCTCTGGCATCTTTTCTCTGTGCCCCTTCACTGGACTGCCAAATCACTGGGTCTTTTAGGGCCCTGCAGACTCCTCTCAGATTTCTCTCTCTTTCTCACTTGGCTCCCCTCAGAGCTTCTGGGCTCATCCTCTGTTCTGACCTAACCTAACCCCTTCTGGACGCCAAGTCACTGACTCTGCTTCACACATCTTTCAGACTGAGTTCCTGGCTTTTCATGCTTTCACTAACCCTGGCTGGGCTCTGGTCTTTAGCACCCACTCTTAATTTTTTTCTGTGCTCTGTGAGTCTGTTCTCAAACACTTTTAGAGATCTCTCACTTTTCAGCAGGTCTCTGGATCTAGCAATTCTTTTTCAACTCTGATGGCAATACTTTCTCCAGCAGATCCTTCTCTCTAGCAGCTCCCTAGAATCCCAACACTTCCTTTTTTTTGATCTTACCTGACTTTTAGTTTTCCTTTCATTAACAGATCTTAACCCTTTCTACGTTACAGGCTTCACAATTCGTTTTCATCAGTGACCCCTCTTGCCTTGCTCTCTCTAAACCAATCCATCCAGGAAATCTTGATTTCTCTCTTTCTTTCTTACAGCTGCACACTCTGTGCTGGCCTGTCCTTCTACAAACCAAAAACAATCTCTGTCTTTTTTTCTCAAAGACACACCGTCCAATAAGCTCTATTCTAGCTCCCTCTAAAAAACCACGGGCGAGAAATTGCACACTACACACAATTCCTTCAAAAAACTTTTCTTACCTTAAAAAGGAACCTTCAACTGATGCCTCTGCAAAACATGCCTCTGACAAGGTCATTGCTCTTTCCCGGCCCAGAGTAATTCAAAGTAATTCTGGGCACTAATCTTTGTTTATACAGCTGTACCCTGATGTTTCCCAAAACAAGCCCTTACGCTCTGGTAACAATCTCTGTCTCTTCTAGGCCCTTCACTGTTCCTGGAGAGGTGGAGGGAAAACCAACTTTCCCCTCACTTCCAATCACAAATTCTCTGCCGCTGCCTGAGCAGATGTTCAGTAATATACCCTGTCCCTTTCTGTGTTATTGGCTGCCTCTATTTTTTTTTTTTTTTACTCTTGGCACACAGGATCCCAAAGTATCTGTCTTACATTTCTTTAAATGTTTTTGATCTCTTTGAAGCTCCACTGCTTTCATAACACTTTACTTTGCCATACTTGCATGTGTAACTTATACCTTACAAACTTCACACAAAACACACAACTGCTCTTGTAACTATCCATAAAAGACTAACCTTTCCCAAGGACCCTGTTCATTCACACAGCCTTTCCAGCAGAGCAGAGAAAGTCATCTCTCTTTCTTAGCTTCCTATTGCAAACACAATGGGAGGTTCTTACTTAACCTCAAGTGGACCACAGCATGTACTCATGTCCACTAATCTGCCTGACCCAGACAAACAAAGTTTTCTGGTCAGCAGTAGCAAACCATCTTTCCTGCACAAAACTTACAACCCTGGTCACAATTACCAGACAACTTTACCTTACTACAAATTTTAGCTAACCCCTTTAAAATGCCTCCTAACACTTAGTTAGATGGAGGAACAGATTTTTAGTAGCCTCCCATAAAAGCCACATTCCTTTTCATGGAGTGTGGTGGCATATTATATCTCTGCATATAGTTCTTAAATTTGTCTTCTAAGTCTGCAATGGTATATGCATCAGCTACTGCCTGCTCAGTCCAAGGACTATGTCCAAACCGCTGCAGCTCTTGTTTTAAAAGACTCATATCTTGCAGATATGTAGCTAGAGGATTTGTCACATCTTTCACATCTGCCTCACTCTTTACTGTTTTTCTTTTGACCATTTTAACTTCCATCTCCTGTATTTTTCTTACTGCTTAAAGTTAGTTACTGTTAGTTACTACTGAAATCCAGTATACAAATCCATAAAAACATGTCAAAAAGTCCGATTTCCAAGATAATCAAGTCTGAAAACAAAACTCAAAACCAAAATAATGGACCTCTCTCTTATAGGTGGTCCAGACTATTCTGGTAGTCCATAACCCACAAAGTGAGCTTCTTAATTATCCACAACCCACAGGTGAGCTTTCCAAATTAAACAACTTGTCCAAGTATCCAAGTATTCCTCTATTTTTGTAAGCAGTTGGTCTAACCCAGGACCACTATACCCGGCACTTCTACCACCAGGTGGTGTGCACACCTTTAGATAGACAGACAAACATATAGACAGACAAAACTTAGTATACAGATAACACACAACTGATCAATAACTGCAACATAGAACCTCATTCACCCCCACACGCATTCTCTACCAAAATGTTACACAAATTGCCAATTGTTCAAATCATGAGCAAGACTTTATAAAGGGGGACAAGACAAGGAGCCGCATTTATTGATTACATGAGTTAGACATAGAGGTTCAGGCACACCATTCTTATAAACACACACAAATCATCATACGTATCATTACATGCAGGCATACACATACACAAAACAACAATTTCATCCACACGTACACCAGATATAGTTACCAGCAATAGTTGCTCAATATCCGCCCAGGGTGGCCAGGCTTACTGAGTAGCTGATGAAGATTTGAAGATAGCAGATTTTAAGATAACAGCTGGAGTGGGGTGAACAGATGCATCTGGGCTCAGATGAAACAGCAGTAGAGAAGGAGACTCACCTGAACTTGGCATTTTCAAAGTGTTCTTTTATAGGGATTGACATCCTTTGTTTCAGTGCTTTGGGGTTTTTCCATACCCAGCTTCTGTTTTGCAGTTGTTCTTGTTTTGCATTCAGCTTATCTTAGCCTTGGAGTATTCTTGTTACCCGTCTGGCAGAATGTTGTCTTCTGTTATTTTCTTTGTGTCCTCGAGCTTCAAAGGGATTCTTCAGCCGTTCATTAATTAGTTTACTGACTAGTAACTTATATTTGATGCCTTGTTGCTTACATAAACAGCTAAATCTTCTTCTCTCATCTTTATGCCATTCTCTTACTGTTCACCCTTTTATACACAGTCATATATAAAGGCTAGGCAGAGTTCATTCACTTATGTGAAGCAGAAGAATACAAAATGGAGTTTTCAAGTTGCTTACAGGACAAGACTAACATGGTTATATTTTACTATTATTACACTGTATGTTAACATAAGCTACATTAGTTCAGTTTATGCTACAACCCACTTCCCCACTTACCGCAGGGCTTTGGTCTCTTTCCCCCAGCAAACATAGTTTAAAGCCCTCCTCACTAGGCTAGTGAGCCTGTCTGTGAAGATGCTTTTCCCTCTCTTCGTCAGGTGGATCCCATGTCTTCCTAGCAATCCTTCTTCTTTGAATATCATCCCATGGTCGAAGAAGCCAAATCCCTGCTGGCAACACCACCTATGCAACCAGGCATTGATCTGCAGGATGTACTTGCTCCCACCCAGGCCCTTTCCCTTGTTTGGAAGAATTGGAGAGAACACCGCCTGAGCCCCGTCCCCTTCAACCTTGCACCCAGAGCCCTGTAGCCACTTTTGATCTGCTCAGGGTCTCCCCCGGCAGTATCATTGGTGCCCGTGTGGCTGAGAAGCAAGTAGCAGTTGTCAAAGGGCTGGATTAGTTTTGGTAATCCCTTCATGACAGCTTAGATATTGGTTCTGGGCAAGTAGCAGACTTCCTGAGACAACAGGTCACATAAGCAGATGGCTCCCTTTGTCCCCCACAAAAAGGAGTCTCCAACCCCTCGCCCTTGTTGCTTCTTCTTCGTGATGGTTATCTTCATTCTTCCCACCTTGGGGAGGTATGGCCTGTCCTCCTCCACCAATGGACCATGGTCCTTTCCCTCTGTTGCTAGGGCTCCACGTATGTTCTCCAGACAAACTGCTGCAGATGCACTATAAACCACATAATGGATTTGAGAGTAGGCATGCTGGTGATAACTGCAGTGTGTTTGAATGATACTTTGAAAATTCAATTTAATCCTTACAGCACTCTCTTAAGCTAAATAGTTTTCTATTTTTTACTGAAAACTACTGCGAGACTTTGAGAAGGTTGTTCTTAGAAGTTTGTTCTTCCATCCCTGAGTTGAGTGCTCCAGCTCATCCCACTTTATATGCATTGGTTTAACTGAGGTATGTTATATAAGATCTTGTTGATTCTAAGCCAAGACTTATCCTAAGTAAAATCTTTGAAAAATTGGTTAAGGAGGCCATCAACTAAAAGCTGGTAACAGATGGGGTGCTAAACAGCTGAACAGGGAATTCCAGGAGAGTCTGGGGGCAAATAAAGAGATGTATAGGCAATGAAAGCAGGGGGCAGCCACCAAGGAGGAATATATCTCCCTGGAGCACTATTGCAGGGAATTAGTTAGACAGGTCAAGGCGGGGCTTGAGCTGAGGCTGGCTTCAACGATCAAGGACAATAAAAAGTCCTTCTTCAGTTATATAGCGGACAAAAGGAAAGCGCAGAGCAACATAGGGCCCCTGCAGGACAAATCAACCAGATAGTGGTTGACTCAGGGAAAAAAAGCGGAGATCTTCAATGAGTTCTTCGCTTCATTATTTCTAAGTACCAATTCCTCGATCATTGACGGATGTCCACATGGCACCAATCCGCCTGCAGTTAGTTCTGAAATAGTTAAGGAGCTCCTGGAAGAGCTGAATGGGTACAAGTCAGCAGGCCTGGATGACCTCCATCCACAGCTGCTGAAAGGGTTGGCCAGTGTCATAGCTGAGCTGCTGACACAGCTATCTGAACACTCATGGTACTCCAGCCAGGTCCCTGAGGACTGGAGAAGGGCCAATGTGGTGCCCATTTTCAAGAAAGGGAGAAGGGATGAGCCAGCTAACTTCAGGCCAGTCAGCCTTACCTCTATCCCTGGGAAAATGCTACAGAAAATAATCAAAGAACACATCTGTGAAGCCCCAGCAGGGGAAACGATGCTGAGGGGAAACCAGCATGGGTTTGTCATGGGTAGATCCTGCCTGACAAACCCTGTAGCCTTCTATGACCAGGTCACACACTGCCAGGACGTGGGAGCTGAGGCTAATGTCATCTTCCTGGACTTTAGGAAGGCCTTTGACACAGTCTCGCGCCCTATCATTGGGAAGCTAGCAGACTATGGAGTTGATGCCTACGTGGTCAGGTGAGTGGCCAACTGGCTTAAGGACCACACCCAGAGAGTGGCGGTGGATGGTTCCTTCTTGGCCTAGAAGGAAGCAGGCAGTGGGGTCCTGCAGGGTTCGGTCCTCGGACCAGTATTATTTAATATCTTCATCAGTGATTTGGATGAAGACATGGAGAGCACCCTCTCTAAGCTTGCTGATGATACCAAGTTATGGGGCAAAGTTAGCAAACCAGAGGGCAGGAAGCAGATTCAGGCTGACCTGGACAGGTTGGATCAATGAGCAGAGAGAAATAGGATGCAATTTAATAAAGATAAATGTAAGGTACTCCACCTGGGAAGGAGGAACTCTCAGCACACCTATAGGTTGGGGAGTGTCCTTCTTAGCAGCTTGGAAGCAGAGAGGGAATTTGGAGTCATAATTGACTCCAAGATGAACATGAGCCAGCAGTGTAATGAGGCCAGCAACAAGGCCAATCGCACCTTGTTGTGCATTAGCAGGTGCATGACTAATAGATCAAAGGAGTTGATGCTCCCCCTCTATGTGGCACTGGTCAGGCCGCAGTTGGAGGACTGTGTCCAGGTTTGGGTGCCGCACTTCAAGAGAGATGTGGAGAACCAGGAGAGGATCCAGAGGAGGGCCACTCACATGATTAGTGGCCTTCGGGAAAGACCCTACGGGGGGAGGTTGAGAGACCTGAATCTTTTCAGCCTTCACAAGAGAGGGCTGAGGGGAGATCTTGTGGCCACCTATAAATTTATTAGGGGAGGTCCACGGGGAATAGGTGACACACTGTTTACTAGGGCGCCCCAGGGAGTGACTAGGAATAATGGGTGTAAACTAGTTGAGAGTGGGTTTGGGTTAGATATTAGGAAGAGATTTTTCACAGTAAGGGTGGCCAGGATCCGGAATGGGCTTCCAAGAGATGTGGTGCTTTCACCTAGCTTGGAGGTCTTCAAGAAGAGGCTAAATAGTCACCTGGCTGGGGTCATCTGACCTCAGTCCTCTTCCCTGCCAGGGGCAGGGGGTTGGACACGATGATCCATTGTGGTCCCTTCTGACTCTATAATCTATGCATCTATGAACCAGCATGGCTTTGTCAAGGGCAGATCATGCCTGATGAACCTTGTATCCTTCTATGACCAGATCACTAACCATATGATTGAGAAACATGAGGTTGACATCATCTACTTAGACTTCAGTAAAGCCTTTGCTCTGCCTCTCATGGGATTCTCTCTAACAAACTGGAGAGTACTGGGCTGAACCAGTCTACGGTGAGGTGGGTGGACAACTGGCCACTCCCAGAGAGTGGTAATTGATGGGATGGCCTCATCCTGAAGGGCTGTCTCCAGTGGAGTCCCCCAGGGATCGGTGCTCAGACTCATGCTGTTCAATATATTAATTAACAATTTGGAGGAAGGGGTAGAAATGGCAATGATTAAGTTTGCAGATTATACCAAGCTGTGGGGAAGTGTGGACAAACCAGAGGATAGGACAAAGATCGCAGACCTTGACAGCCTGGACTTATGGGTAGAACAAAATCAGATGAGGTTTAACAGGGAGAAATGCAAGGTCCTTTATCTGGGTAGGAGAAGCCCTTACCACAACTATGCAATGGATGGTGGCTTACTGACTGGCACATCATCTGAATGAGACCTGGGGGGTTGTGATTGACTGGAAGATGAATATGACCCAACAGTGTAGTGAGGCTACCAAAAGGACCCATAAAATTCTGGCGTGCATCAGCATCTGTATGGCCAACAGATCCAGGGAGGCGCTCCTTCCTTTCTATTCAGCGTTGGTGAGGACTCATCTGGAGTCCTGTGCCCAGTTCTGGACACCACACTTCAAGGGCATAGATAAGTTTGAAAGGGTACAAAGAAGGGCCACCCATTTCATTACGGGCATGGAAGGTATGATCTATGAGGAGAGTCTCTGGGGACTGGGCCTGTTCAGCCTGAGGAAGAAAAGGCTGAGAGGTGACTTGATAGCTGCCTACAAGTACCTCAGGGGGGAGCATCAAGAACTAGGAGAGCAACGATTCAGGAGGGCACCTCAAGGGAAGATGAGAACTAACGGGCAGGTAGAGGGTAAATTCAGGTTGGCTTTAAGGAAAAACTTCTATGTGAGGGTCACCAAAATCTGGAATATACTCGCAGCAGAGATGATGCAGTCACCCTCCTGGGAATTGTTCAAGATGAAGCACCTTGCTGAGCTCATGTGAGCCTAATACTTCCTGCCCGTGGCAGGGGACTGGACTTGATGATCATACAGGTCCCTTCTGTTTCTATGTTTCTAAGAGAAACAGACATTATTTTGACATTAGTGAGTTGATTTGTTTTTTCAACATAGAAAGAAATCCATAGTAGTTTCTCAGCAAATTCTCCATGGTTTCAACACAATGGCTGACAACCATTTTATTTGGAAGCAAGTATATGCACATCAAAATGGTTCTTATTCCAAAAATTTGAATTTCATCCCAGAACGAAGCAAAATGAGCTCATTTGACATGCGTGGTCATTAAAGTGTGTGAAGAATGTTTTGCTAAAAAGGGCCAAATGGAGATGTTGTGCAACTTCGCTGGTTTCAGGAGACTGGTAATACTGACTTCACAGCTAAATATGCCTCAAGACTCTTTAAGTAAAAAGAGGTAGTTAGCTGTGACAGTCTTTACTCAGTTGAGAATTACATAATCCAGCAAATGCGAGAAGTGGCTTACGCTACTGTGAAGCCATCTGGCAGAGGTACTTAATTGTTAAATGTATGTCTCGTACACAGTGTTTACTCAATACTGATTTCTAAAATTGCTAAACTACATTTGATTAGTGTTTTTCTAGATTCCTCTACCCTTTTGGCTC
>JAGPOW010002067.1:3240733-3264467 GCA_030014935.1 Caiman crocodilus
AGCTTCGCCTGGCGACTAGGATCAAGGACAACAGGAAGTCCTTTTTCAAGTATGTGGGGAGCAAAAAGAGAGCCCTGGGAAACGTCGGGCCCCTGAGGGGCTCGTCGGGTAACCTGGTGCTCGTGGCCGATGAGAAGGCGGAGATCTTCAATGAGTTCTTTGCTTTGGTTTTCCTGAGGGGGGACCGGGACATCCCTCCTGTTGGTGAATTTCTACTTAAAAGGCATTGTGTGGCTGCTGGATCTCAAGCTTTATGGTATAGCTGTTTATGGGTGTGTAATTTCAATATACAACAATGTATATCAGGGATTAGATAAGGCCATGTACAGACTTTCAGTTTCTATTGGGAGAATCACTATTCTCATGGTAGAAACCAAAAGTGTACAACTGTTCAAACTTTCTGCCCTGGACCAAAATGGAGGTGCTGAAAGAAACATAAGGTGATTCTAACCGGAGAGGAGTCTGTCCCAGGAGAGTTTCTTCCAGCTTAATGCCTCCCAGGGACCAGGAGGAATAGAGCTGGGGAAAGGCTCCTGTGCCTTCCCAAGACCAGGGTCACCCCTGGAGGGTGGGGAAAGAGGTACTTCTCCTGCCCTTCCCATAGATTCAGCTGCTCTCTGCCAGCTCCTCATAGTCCAGGGACTCTGGTGTGACAAGTAAATGGGTTTGGCTGCAGCACTTCTTCCACTCAGGCACCAGGAACCTAGCAGGAGGCAGCAGTGCTACAAGTCCCCTTTCTCCTTCTCACACTAGAGTCCCCAAAGTCAGAAGTGGGCTGGGGGTTTTGCCCCACTGCTTTCCTCCCCTCCTTTCCCACCAGTCCAGGAGGCAAAGGGAACAGCAGCCACCACTCTGCGACTCCCAGGAGTCCCTGGAAATATTCCTTGTCTTGGGAAGAAGTGGGTGGCTTTGTCCCCTTGTCACCTGCACCATCCGGCTGGGCAGCAGGGGCAGTGATTTAAAAAACCGTGGGGCTAGGAACTGGGCTAAGCAAGAGCCTCCCCAAGCCGTTCCTGGCCCTGCCATCTTTTAAATTGACACCCTCAGCACCCACCTAGGTGCCACAGAGGGGAAGGGGAAGCTGGTGGGGAACCTGGCTTGGGGATGCTCTCCTCAATGCATGGGGCAAAGCATCTTCCTGCTCTTCACACTGGAGTCCCAGGTGAGTTTGACACCTGTGGACTCACCCAGGGCAGGAAGGACCACAGCAAAACGGCTCTCTGGCTTCCTTTTGTAACTGCTCCTGCTTGCTTTTACTCTGTTTTGTTTTTTAGCTCTGGCCTAGTTGGTGGTTTAGTTTTGCTTTTTTGTAAAATATATACTCTCTGCTTGGCTGCAGGCAGTTTCCAGTATTATGCCAGTGGAATTACAGGAGAATTCTATGTAGCAATGCCTTCCCCACCTGGATGTGATCAAAGGGCTGACTGCTTGTGATCTCTGTGATTCATTAATGCCAGCTAAGGAGATTAATAAATATTGCCCATTACTATTAAAGAAATACATCTGGGAATGGCCTTCTCCTGAATCACAGAATGAATGGGCTTGTAACAGGAGACAAAAAGCAAAAATATGATGCTATGTATAGCATTTCTCCAATGTTCTGTAGGTTGATATATTAACTTCACTTAACAAAACAGCACTGGACGTACTGTATGATCACATCCAGAAGCACTGGCTGTGTTGTATGAGCAAAGACCAATTATGTTCAGCTCGTTTTCTCCTTAACTTTCTGTAACAACTAAAGCAAGTCCTTGGAAAAAGGCATACATGGAAAATATTATTAGGAATGTTTGTGATGCATTTTAAAACTGTTTTTAATTAAACAGTGCAGCTGAAAAAGAGCCAGCTCCACTGACAATTTCCAGCAGGCCACACACAAACACCCACAGAGAATGACCAGGCTAAAGAACAAGCTAAGACAGGAGTGGAGACACCTTCTGTAATCAAAGGAAATTCTTCTCCTACGGACAATTGTTACTAACGGACATTGTTACTTTTTCAAAACTGATTTCATGTAAAACCTTCCCAAAATTTTACAACAGGCAAGGTTCATTTCATCCTGGTTTAATTCAGGGGTAACTCCACTGAAAATAACTGAGTTACTGCAAGAAACAGGTGCAAGAGAATCGTGCCCAATTATCTGTTTACCAGACAATTTCGTCAGATTGTTTTTTCAAATAATTTGGGGAATGATGGCCTGATCTCTTATACACAATCAGGAATAGGTTTCAGTTTAAGAAAACATATCAGATTGGTTTAAATTCAGCATCAGTGGATTTACATCAAAACAGGCCTCAAAATAGCTTTTCCTAACCACATCTGCTATTGGAATTCATTGTTTCATTGATTTAGACCCTTTAGTTTCAACAGAAAAATGGCTGTCTTGGAAATGACCTGAAAATATCTTTTTATACCTATATGGAAACCTCCAACTTTGATGACCAACAAGGCAAACTGAGCAACATAGCTTCACTTTTCTGTTTATCTTTGCATCTATTCACATTAGAATTCGGCTAATTCAATTTTGCCTTAATTTCAAACATACTGGAATATAGTGTTTTCTTATTACTTGAAGTTCAACAGTAGGTTTATATTTCACTTACAAAAGCTTTTGAAGAGGGGAAAAGGAGCATAGAAATAATATAATGAAGAGAAAATAGGATGGGAAATAGAGCAGAAAAGAGCAAAAGAAAATCTCCCATATAAGTCTGTGCATGATTGGTCTTGTTCCTTGTGTCATTGACAACTGTATAACACTGAAAATACAGAAGGAATTGGCTTTTTCTGGTCTGGGTTTTTAAAGAAAACTTTGGGCTTCCCACACAAGTAACAATTTATTTAACAAGACACATCAGTAAATCATATCTAATATTAGCTTTGTCTTTCTGGTCCAGCTTTCTGATGGTGAGACGATGCAGCACCTCAGGACCGTGATGTTTGGCATCATTCTCTAACTGCCTCACAGAATTTATTCCCACCAGTTTATTCAACCCACCTATTTTTTAGAAAGAAATTTTGTTTAGAAATTCTTTCCAAATGTAACTTCTAATGAAAACACATTGAGCTCTACTGTACTTTTTAATATTTACAAGGCAATAACAATAATTCCTATTACCTATTAAAGTAAAAGACCAAGACACACTTCCAATGAAGCACAGCCATTGCAGTATAGAATCACATAAGCTGCTCTGGAAACCAAATATATGATTTACAGGAATACAAAGACATTAGAAGATGTGAATGTGAATGCAAAACTCAGGCTGAACTCACAGGAGAAAAACATTTGTAATTTATGCCCCTAGGCTGCAGTAGCTTGACAGCATAGCTATTTAGTTTCACATTAACATTTTTAATTGTGCCAAATATTGATAAAAATATTATATTTCTATTTGTTATTGTATAATGGTAAAGTCTAATGCTTATTATACTATCAAATCCCTGGATGAATGTTCAAAATAAGGGCCAGACCCTTATAAGAGAACTAACTGGAGAAGGGACCAAAAGCATCATTTTCATTTTTCTCTCGTCTTATTTGTAGTAGGTTGGTAGTGATAGGGCCACCATACTCCTTGGACCAAACAGTGAATTTGGCTCTAAAAGGCAGCTAAGCCTGCTCTAGTAAGACAACACCACGATGCATGGTGGATTTCTAATCAGACTACTGCTTGGGAGTGAGCCAGACTTGCATTCTACAGTATACTGTACCCTTGGTACAGGAAAAGCAGCCTCAAAAGCATGGTTGCTGAAGCTGACAGAATCCTAAGGCACAGAAGCACCCTAAAACTGATTTAGTGCAGACAGGTATTTAGCCCTTGATTGGATCAGTTTATCAGTCAGATGCTTTTTGAAACCATGTAGCTGTGTATTATACTGAGCGCATCTACACGAGATGCTAAAAGCACAGTAGACTAATTCTGCTGTGTACTAGAGCGCCACATCAAATGCTATGCTAATGTGCTAATGTATAGTAGAATTAGTCTACTGAGCTATAGTATCACTTAAAAAATGTGTGCCAGTGCTACCACGCAGTAGTGCCAACTATTGTACATTGAGTTAGTACCTGTTATTACAGGTACTAAACTTAATGTGCAGTAATAATAGCACATTAATACATGCATAGACATGCTCACTGGGATTAAACATGAGACAGATGCTTGAAGAATACCTGGATATACCTTTTGGCTTCACATAAATGAAAAGACATACAGTCTTCCATCCCTACTCTTGTAACACATTCTAGTCTTGGAAATAACCCCTGAAGACATTGTTCTTCTCGCTGATACCCAGGACGAAGGGGACATGCTACACAAATATTGTAGTCCAGTATATATTTGAAGCCAATTTGTGTCAATTACACTGGCAGTATTTCATTGGGGGTGGTCTCAAGCTAACTGGAAGAAGTATTTGATTCCTGATTTCCAAGAAAAAGCAGCCTCAGAGTAGCAGCTATATGGAAAAAAAACAAACCCTGCCTGAGAAAATGCTTCTGCCTCCTTTCCTCTCTCAATCAACAATCTGTCACCTAAAATACAAACATTTCCCATTTTTCTTCTAATTTTTGTTGCAGATGACAAGCATCTTTACCCTTGCAGAAAGAGCATTTAGAAAGAAATCAATATTTTGTCCAAACGACAAAGTCTTGATGTTTGACACACATTTGCCTCATCCACCAAAAAACAACCCAAAAAATGTATGGGACAAAAAAAAGACGGAGTACTGGCCAAATCCTTTTTTAAATGTCACATAGAATTGTTTTGAATGTTTGTTCTCATACTTGGAGAGCAACATACCCTAAAACCTGGTAGCTTAACCTTAACCTTCAAACAATTGGGGGAAAACAAGTGTAGAACCCAAGCCACCAAGGCCTTGGTCAATGATTGTTTTCTGAAAAAACTATTGGCTTTAGAAATGTGGCCATCTAAAAGAACCACAGGTAAATGAAAGGAAAAAAGTAAATGATATTTGACTGGCCTTCAGAATCTTACAAAACGGATGCTTTAGGAAACCGTGTTAATGACAGCCCTAGTACTTATGTGGATTTGTAACTAAGACCCCTGATAGATATTACACTTAAAACATGATTAACTGGTTAATCACATCTAAAGTAATGACCTGGCCACACATTCAATCAATTACTGGCAAGATAAAACGAGGAATAAGCCACAAAGTTATTACACAAAATATCTGTTATAAGTTTGTGGCTAGTTCTGATTACACCTTTAATTGAGTCTTTCAAAATTCCCATGTGCTCCATAGGCTGGGAACTCTAGTCATCTAACCAGGTCTCCCAGCTGTGGGCACTCCCCTTACCCCAGCAATGTGGTGCCATGAGACCTGATGCAGGACTTTCACAAGTGCACCTCCTGCCATGCACATGTGGCGTGTCAGGAAAGGCAGGTGCTGGATCTCGCATTGCATTTTTACTTTAGTGGCTGTCAGGTGCTTAAGATTAGCATACCCAGATGGCATGTACCAAATGTTTGTATTTTCATTCTGTTGGTAGATAGTGTAATGCTGTGCCCTCTGTCTTAAGTCTCAGGGAAAACAATAAAGTGAAGTCACTCTATCTGACGTTTTTTACAAATTAGATGCTTTCTGGGCACATCTACGTGTGCAATCAATGCTATCTAGGCTTACTACACACAAGTGGCCAGGGACTATGGTAAGTTGGCCAGGTTGCCGGCTGAGCCCTCCGTTCCAACTCCCTCTCGGCCTGCCTTCTCAGTCCCCTCCCCAGGCTGACCCAGGGCTGGATCCTGGTAGCAGCTGCTATGGCTGCTCCGAGCCAAGTCCCCCCACTTCTGCAGGCTAGGCAATTTGCTGCCATGGCCCCAGGCCCGCACTGGCCAAGGCTGGGGGGTGACGTGGCTGGGATGCAGAACTGGTCCCCCCCATTGGGCCTCTCTAGAGAAGCGGTCTGGGACAGGGACCTCCCTACATGTGGCCTGCGCCCTGAGCATGCCTCTGCTTATAGTCTCCTGGGAACACCACGACAAGCTGTTTGAATGACGCAAGGGGTGCCTGACCCACCACACCCTGCTGCTGTTGATAACCATGGGGCCCAGGGTGCAGCTGAGAACATTGTGAAGTGCCCTGAGCTTCCATGGTGGCCCAGGCAATCCCACACTTCCCGTAATGTGCACTGCCGTCTGGAAGGGTACCTCTGCTATAAATTCCTAAAGAAGAAGGAAGAGATCACCACTGCCATTGACTAGTTTCTCTGCATGTGACAGTACCCTGGCTGCCTAGCTGGGAGGGCGCTGCCTACTCAATAAAGTTCTGCACTGGCTCCCACGTCCCTGCATGTTGTGGGGGGAAACTCTGGAGAACAGGGAGAAGCTCGGCCATGCAGAACAAAGAGGGGAAGGGAGGGGAGAGGGTGAGACGTGTTGGCGGGGAAATCATTTTTGTCATGGCAACTGGTGCCTCCTGAGTCAGGGGAGACACTTGCCAGCAGCCAGTCAGAGATTGGGGGGGGTCAACAGGGGCATGCTCTGAAGTGCCAGCGGCACTTTTCCTGGCACCCCGCTCCCTGGCCAGCTCTCTCATGGGGGGCACCCATGCTGTCACCTGCCCTCCCACCTGTCGACTGAGTGGGGAACACAGACTGTGAGGGGGGGTGCACCAGCACTCTCAGGGGGTGCAAATGGACCCCTGTGCACTCCCTATGCATCACCACCGATTTCTGTAATGACCAAAATCTCGTGCATGGATATGCTGACCAAATACTGGATTCAGTCTGGGGAAGACATTTTCAGCCTCTAAGTTTTTAGGTTAGTGTGTCACCATTTTTAATTACAGACAGGTCAGTGTGTTGACAGACATTTACCATCCTAGCCTGAGATTCTGCTATATGTAATCTACATTTCAGAGATGGATAATCTAGCATGCTCATGCTAGAATGCAATATCAGCAATTTTACATTGGCTAGGGGTCAAGCAAGCTGTACATTGTGAAATGAAAACTAAATGCTACCTGCCTGACTTCTAGCAAGCAAGTAACATGTAATAGGTGAGTTTTCACAAGCAATTTAGAAATGGCATGTAACTGAGCAGCAGACAGAACAAAATCAGTCTTGCTCAGAACAGTGCTCTTGCACAATTAACTGCTGCCTAGCAAGGCAAGATCAAGAACTGTTGCCAACCATAGCTACTTTTAAGAAACTTAGGGCAAACTGCAAACATGCGATTGAAGCAGAAGGCCCCAAAGCCTGTTTCTGAATGAGCAAAGAATGACCCTCTGCCAACATTTCATCTAGCCTTGTCAGCAATCTAAAGAAAGCCATTAACATGTCCAGATAAGCCAGTAGCGAGATTACATTAAACAGAGCAAAAGGCCCAAAAGGAGATATTATACAAGAAGTCTCTAAAGTAAATAATCTAACACACTAAAGTCTGTTGCAGCTTTAGCTTAAGAATCTTTGTAGTAAATTGATGTAACTGTATGAATTAGCTATAATAACTATACTTGTGTTAATTTCCTAGATAAGCTGTAAAAATAAATGCAGCCATATCAGTAGAGACCATAAAGCAAGGTGTAAAGTGAACAGGATGATGGCGAGCAATATTCAAAATGCTGAAAGAAGGAGGAGAAATCCTGTCTACCAAAAACTGTAATTGTCATGAGAATGTAAATTTCACCTGACATCGTCCAAGACCATAAAACTATTTCATTGAGACTTGGGAACTGGACTGAAACAAAAAAATGTAGATAACCCCATCAGAAAATGTGCGTCCCAATAAGACATGTCTGTATATGGGTAGGGATCTACTTAAATTGTCATTTAGCAGATTTCGCAGAAATTACAGAATCTGGGATTGTCTGCAGGATCAACAACAAAAAAATTAACAAAAATAAAATGCTGGCTTCCAGTAGGAGCCAAAGGACTTCACTACCACTGCAGCCCAGCCCTGCAGCCTGCCCAGGAAGGAAGATGCCCACCCACTGTCAGCATAAAGGGCAGCAGAAAAAATGGCTCCCAACCCCGCGCTCTACCCCTCCCCTGGGGCCTTTCTGCCAATCAGTGCTGAGGGGCAGGGCTGCAGAATTTGCTCTTTATGCCATGACCAAACTGCAAAAATTGGTATGTTTAACCGCAGCTTAAGTATACATATGTGGAATAGCCTGAAAGGAAAATTGAAAAATTCAGCAACTCTGAGCAGGCCAGCTGCTGGGCTGTGTCATCTTTATCCGCCTCCTGAGTCTCCCCAGGCAGTACAAGTAACAACTAATATTGCACCATTGCACTATATTACCATGTTAGTAACTGTTGGCAGTTAGGCTGTAGACCTCTCTTGCTTCTTTTATCATTACTCAACCTACCAGTACATTTGCTATCCAGGTAACCTGCTATCTAGGTACTGCATGTTCAGTGTGTTCTTAGTGAGGCTGGGCCTTTGGCAGGGACTCCAGCATGGCATGCTCTTGAAGAAGCTGCCAAAGCAATGACATGTGCACACATAGTGTGGCAGATGAGTAAGGAGCAGCTGGCTCATTTCCTCACTGCAGCACAGCTTGAAATCTTAGCAAGCCCAGCCAACATTAGCATATTTGGGCAGGCCTGCAAAACAATTTCCTTGTCTCCCCAAGCATTACCTCACCACCCTCCAAGGGTGGTCTATTTAGTCCTTTCTTTGAAGAGGGTCAGTGAAGTAGGTCCCAAGTATGGATGACTCATTTCACTTATTTCACCCCAGTGGCTCTTTGCGGACCTAGAACATATGAACCTAATGCCATACTAGGTCTAACCGGAAGTCCATCTAGCCCAGTATCCTGATAGCATAAATAGCAGATGCTTCAAAGGCAGCCACATACTCATTCCTTTCCAGCCTAATAACGGCCTTACATTTCCAAGGTTAACCTCCATGGTTAAGGAGAACCAAAATATTTAATTTTAAAAATATAAATGAAAAATGAGCTCACTGCAGCACCTCATTGCTGTTAAATGCTGAATGGTATCTGTCTCTGCAGGCAAGTATACAAGTGAGAATCCCAGTCAAGTTAATGGTCTCCTGAACACTACTGTTGGAATAATGGTAGCACTGAAGAGGTTAAGGACTAAACAGAATTGACCACAGGAATCCACCAGTTCTATTTGGTCAATATTTTCTGTTATCAGAGAAGGAGTTGGAGGCCATTTAAAGTGAAGGAGGCCTTGGCTTCCAAATTATTGTCTTCAAAATGCTCCATGAACACACACCAGAAGCAATATTTAAACAGCAAATGTGGGTGTGACAATGTTCAAAAGAGCAAAGCAAGTAACAATAACAGTGGGGTTACAGAACATAGATGTTGCCTGATCACAGAACAAATAACCCTAACCCTACTCCCCTCCACCTCCAGCACATGTATAAATACCTTTAAAACACATTAGGAAGTCAGAGGCTTTCACAGGCTACAGCCTAATTTCTCAGCATCTGACAAATTAGGCTGTAGCCTGCAAAAGCGTCTTAAGTGGCCAGGCATTCAGCAGGTATTGAACTCAGCTGTCAAGTGACAGGTTGGACAGCTGAGTGAACAATTTATTCACAGAGTTTATATATATTTCTTGAATGCCAGCTGGTATAAGGAATGATTACTGCACTATTTAAAGTTGCTGAAATCTTTTTTATGAAAAAATGTCTTCCTAAGATTCCCTAATTAAGCGCCCTGCGTGGTATTCTATCAAGTCTTTCATATTCTTAATGTGCGACTGGTCCCCTACGTCACATGGTATACTGTTTCAGTTCCTTGACTTTATAAATTGCTAGATACCTTGATTGCTAACCTGGTTTTGCTGGAAATTAATTTGGTTTATTAACTAAAGAAATGTTATTTTGTGATCAGGCAAAATTTATGCTCTGTAACCAGATGCACAACCAAAATGTTTGCCTGCAAGAATGCCCAGGAGGGGTAAATAAAAAGGATTGTGAAAATGCCTGGAACAAAATTTTCTTTTAAAAAATTGTGAATAATACTTACTGAGCCTTCACTATTAGTGGCAGCAATATGACGCAGCGGAAATGTCCTTGAAGATAAAAAAGGTCCCTTTATATATCTTAGGGATAAGTTGCTATCAACAGGTGCAGGAAAAGCAGACATCAAAACTTCTTAGTGAGAGGAAGTGAAGAGTGAATGTTGAAGGGACAGCTGAGTAACTGCGAAAAAGTAAAAATGAAAAAACAGAAATAAAGTAGGCACTGCAGCAGCTCATGATTGAGGCACTTCTTTTTAAACGCCTTGGTGGATTCAGACCATCTAAACTCAATACTACTGCAAACCCAACTTCAATGTTGTTACTACTGTCTGTCACCCATGAAAATGGGTGAAAATGCCCAGCTGGCTCCCTTTTCATATACACACTATATATTTCCATATGCCCAATGGTAATTCTGGATGAAATTCACACTAGCACAGAGGGCTGCACAAAGCCTAAGTACACTTAAAACCGATTTCAGCCCTAAGGTATAGCTAGGGTTACTGTATTTCCAGTTCCAAAAAAGAAGACACCTGTTGGGGGGACACCGCACTCCCCACCCACAGCCCCCGGCCCTACCAGTGCCCCTCACTCCCAACCTGCAGCCCCCCTTCCCTGCTGCTGCCCCTCACTCCCGACCATCAGCCCCTGCTTCCCACAGCCCTGCTGAAGAAAGCCCTCAGTTGCCCCACCCCAACCTGGAGTGCAGCAGCTCCAATTTATGCGGGCAACGGTGGAGTAAGCCTGGTCCCAACTCAGACAGGAGGGAAGAAGGGCTGCCTATGACACCACTACCTTAGGCTGCAGCTCCAGTACCACACCAGGAGGCCTGACCATGCTCCCTCCCCTGGGCAGCGTCTCCCAGCTGGCCTGGCCCTGGTGCCCCCAGCCTGGCCACAGAGCTCCCACTGCCCTCAAAGGGCCCCCTACTTCCCCTACTATAGGAGCAGGTGCCCCCATCCCCCTGCCCTGCTGCAGCCTCAGCGCCCAGACAGCTTCCCCCAGCACTGGCAGGCACTGCCCCCCTCACATACCCATGCCCTCCACAAACCCCTGCTGCTCCCCACCCACACACACCCCACAGCCCCCCAGACAGTCACCAAGCCCTGGCCCTCCAACCCCTGCCCTGCCACAGACTTACCTGCATCCAGCTGCTGAGGCTGCTCCCACAACCCTGCCAGGTTGAATGCCAGCCATGTGTGTGTGCATGCGCAGATATACGTGCACCCGCTGCCTCCACTCGCCCTCCCTTTGCTTCCGCCAGCAGAGTGGAGCAAAATCCTGGACATTGGTTCATATTTCAAAAACCTGCCCAGGTGGAGGGTCCAAAAAGAGGACATGTCTGGGAAAACCTGGAAGTATGGTAACCCTAAATATAGCTTATGTCAGATGTTAAACCTGTTTGATACAGGCCCCCTTTAAAATTACCCTGAATTTATAAATTCAGGTTTGGACAAGTTCTTGGGCTGCTGCTCTGTTTTTCTTTCTTTCATTGTTTTTATAATGGTGTACAGTCTTGCTTTGTTTCTTTTTCTTTTCTTTTTAACAATCCTTTTAGAATCGAGCAGCAAATTTCTCACCAATATACCAGATATAGTGTCCCAGATTGAAGTGGACTTGTCAAATTCAGAGATACACTTTGGTAATAAACTGTCACAAATCTTCCTTATGTCCCCAAAAATTTAAGTCAAGGGCACTAGTTTGTATTCTGGACATCATTTGATATTAAACATTTTGCTACGACTCTGTAGACTAATTAAGAACCATCTCTTTTCACTAGGTCTGAACATGCAGGGTCAAGAATGAATTTGATGGGACAAAAGTCAAACTTTTATTGCTCATGCAGTAAATCCTGAACAGCTATGCTGGATAATTGATTCACAAGCATTCCATCTCACAAGACAGTCACATGCAGAAACACAGGGTGCATATTCTCACTTGCAGTAAGCCACCATCCTTGTTTTGGCCAGTAGTAGAGTTTTTGTAACTCGTAACAGCTGAAGCCTGGGCTCCTCGGATTCTTTTTTAGCTAAACATATGAAAATTCAAACCAAAACAAAATGACATAAGGAATGCTTTTATAATAAGGAGATATTACTAGGAAGAGCATTAGCCTTGATCACTATCCTTGAATAGCATGGATTGCTTACCAAACTACTACATGCATTAAGGTTATGAGTCTTCTGTATAAAGAAATGCAAGTAAATGATTACTTAATAGACAGTGTGAATAGGCAATGCTCAAAAATATGTACCTGGGTTTTACTGATTGAAAAGCATTGCTATGCATAGCAAGTTACAATCCCGTTCCACACACATCTTCTACAAAGGTAACCGCCAAGTAAAAAAAAATGTAGTGAAACGGAACGAGTGAACCCAGAACTGGAACTGAATCTCCAAGCACTGACGTCATTGAAACAAACAACACTGTTGAGCACCTATAAATTACAAAAGCAAAGCTACTGGCGTTGCTTTTGAAAACTTCAGAAGCCCACCTCTGCATATACAGATGTACTTTGTGTGCCCTATTTGCACAGCCAACAATGACAATTTATGCATAAATGAACTAAGACATGCCTCATGCATTGTTGCACATGCAAATGCACAATTTGCATACAAGGAGACAGAAAGAACTTACATAAATTACGGGAGATAGTGTAGACTAAGTTTTGTTTTCAGCCTTCAAATACTGCAGTCGTGAAGATCAAGCCAAGTCAAATTTAGCTCCAAACACTACAGAGGCCTTCCAAAGGTCAGCACACCATCAGAAGTCAAAATGGAACCAATTTCACAATTTCAGTTACTAAGCACCCTGTTGCTGAAAAGAAAAAAATGGATTAGGAGCTATAACTTGCAACTGGGCAGCTACGGTCATTGCCTCATTTATGGGAAACAGAGGGTGAAAGTGAAACTAACAACGTAGTTTCTTTTTCTTTTAAATGCAACTCTAGACTGCCTTTATAGCATATCTTTCTTTATCTTGGCAAATAGATAGTGCTATGATTACAGCTTCACATTTTATTGCTTATACTAGATGGTTAGCTGTTCCACATTATGTGCTGAATTAGCACAGTTTCATTTCTTTTTTTAGTCCAGCTAAGGCTGGAAGGGACCGTTGCAATCATCTGGTTTGGTCATAGGTCACTGTCACTCACAGGGCAATTGGCATTCTAGTAATTCACAAAGATCTCTTTTTTCAGTAACCCAGTGCTTCAAATGGTGTTAGGCATCCTGCACTATTGAAGATGCCCAGCTGGGTAGTTAGGCAGATGGAACTGCACCCACTGCTCTAACAGGGAGAGCAAAAATATCTTCCATCACTTTCCAATTCCCACTCATGGTGCTAAAGCAGCAGTGCCCAAACTTCCAGATGAGTGGTGAGGGGGTTGACCTGAAGACCAGATCCTGTATGGAGTTGTTGTGTGGCGGACCTAGTGTGTTAGCCCAGCCACATGCGCCAGCCCAACTTTGTGTGCTAGCTTGACCTGGCACACCAGCATGGCCCTGCACACCTGGATCCAGCCATGAAGCAAGCTTGTGAATCAGGCCAACTTTAAGTTGGTGAGATCTAGTGCACAGGGGCTGCATTTTCTGGCCCACAGGTCGGAAATACGGTAGTAGAGAAGTAACAATTCACCTTTCCACCCTCTCTTTCACCAAATGTCAAGACTCATGGGGAGCTCCATTGGATGGATCATACAGCTTCATGAGCTAGATCTGGTTTGTGGATGAGAGACTGAGCACTAGTGCTCTAACCCATGCTGGAGGAGAACTAGAGCTAAGCATCCTTTATCCAGGGACACCCATACTGTGAAATTGGGCTAGCAAGGGTAAACTGAGGCCAATTATTTATTTGCACACCTGTTAGAGAAGCTTCCAGTCCTCCATTACAGCAGTTTGAAGCCCCTTTTGTGCCTCCAAAGCCAAGCAAGAGACATATAGCATGCCAAAACAAGCAAGCTTATCTTGTCTGCAGATTGATAGGCCAAAAATCTGGCCTATCAATTTGCAGACAAGACATAAAATTGAACTCCCAATTATTAAAACACTGCCTGTCAGCATTGTAAACATGGAGACTGGTGCATGAATGGAAACATTTATTCTTAACTATGGGCTCATGCAAGCTACTATTTCACAGCACAGCTCTCATACTCGCCAGCCCTGTTCCCACTGCCGCCGGCTTCTATGGGTGCCCCCCCAGACTCAGGAGGCACCAGTCGCCCACGTCTAGCCACATGAAAAATCAGGTTGGTGCAATGTGATGGAGCTTTCTAGGAGAACAGAACTGATACCTCTAGAGAAGGTCCTAGAGAAGTTAGACCTCATGTGATTTCCTTCTAACTATATAAAAGTTCCCTTTGCAAGTCCTATTGGACATGCCTTTATTTTCTGTCCTAAGTGTTGCCCTGTGCTGTTAAATACTGTCCAGTTTTCATCAGAGAAAGAACTGCACATCTCATTGGTGGGTAAAAGAATAAAAAGTGGATAAAGTCAAATTTGCTACTGCACACATGGTTTATAAAGCACTTTAGGATCCATTTAAATTACTCAACAGAAAATAGAAGCGTAGCAGTACCAAGTATCAAGCTACTGATTTTTCTCATTTGGCCCCAATTCTTGGAGGTGGCCAATGCCTTCTGGGAGACGCAAGATGCCCTCAATGCCCCTTAATGTCATTCAGAGTTAAAATGCTTAGTATCTGGCAAGATCAACCATATACAAATGGAAGCTACCTGGGACAGCCCCAAAAGTTACAGTAGCAAAGTTCAAAATGTACACACCAGCTGCTTCAAACACTGGGTGCTTTCTGCATCAAAACAAAGCTGCAGGTCTTCAGCACTGTGCAGCTGCTGTCAATTATGGTTATTTTCCCATTTTCAAATAATTTTATTAACATGAATTTGGGCCAGAGGCAAATGAGCTTGGGGGAAAATCCCGATTTAAAAGAAACAAAAGTGAAAGTAGATGCTGAGTTTGAGTTCCTTTATCTTGTGATTTGCAAAACAGATTGGCATGCTCTTTTCTTATAAAGGCTGCATTTCCCAGCTCCTAATAAGCGAAGCTTCATTTCTACTTCTGCAAATCTTGCAGACAGCTGCTAATTGCTGTGGTCTGATAACTTTGGGAAGATTCCCTTTCAATATCACCAACTGAGAAAAGGTGCTGTTAGTGTGCCCAGACTGCCTTCATTTCCTCAAACCACAGCAGAAAGTTTAAGTTTCTGTTCTTGTGTTCAGCATCCTGCACCTCTCTTGCAATATGCTAATTTATCTGCAGATAAATACAGCATGGAGAGCACTACAGTAGTCTTCCCATATGCCTCAATTGTTCTCTCTTGTATCCACCAATTGGATGTATGTGGGTGTATAAAACCATTCCTGCAATAGTATCTAACATGTTTATATGTTATCATGATATCCCATGCTGGGCAGAAACATCCCTCTCCTAAAAATGAAGACCCAAATTCATCACTATAGCAATTTTACATAGGGATATAATTTTTGCAACATTTCTTTACTAGTCAAAGCCCTGGCATAGGTGCAGTTATAGGGCCAAATTCTAGTTTACCTATTACCATATTTTCACACATATAATGTGCCCCCCCCCAAATATAACACACACCCTATCTTTGGAAGGCCCCAGGAAGTAATGGGGGGGATGATGATGGACTCTTACCTTGGAGTATGCTTAAGTACCCAAGGACTTGGAGTTGCTAGGGTTTGGGGGTACATGCACCACTTGGGGGAGGGGTATGCACAGCAGGGTTGGGAGGCCATGTGCCAGGGCTGAAGGCTGCATGCTGGGGAGCTAAAGGCAGTGTGCTGAGCCTGGGCAAGGGGTTGGGAGGCTGTGCACTGGGGGCCAATATAAGCTTCATCATGCAACCGAGATCAGCTATTTGGGCTGCCCTTAAACATGGGTGCACAGACAGTCAGGCAGGCCTATTAGCAGCCCTCCTGATCTCAGCTGGAACCGTGCAGTTCATTAAGGTGTCTGGTGCAACATCTAGCAATCTCTATACCAGCTACAGAGATTTAATTTTTACAGGCAGCCTGGACTGAGCTACCTGTTGCCAATAGTTGATCCAGCTTGTTTAAACTGACTTGGGTACCTCTAAGTTACACTGCAGTCTACACATATACTTACAGGCAAAAGGCTCCTAAGCCTTCAAGTGGATTGAGATGCCTGCAACAGAGATGTAGAGAAAGTTGAAGGGGACTGAAGGGTTGCTGCATCATTCATGTGGGAGCAAGGATGCGTATTAGTATGAGAGAGCTTTCCTAATGGAAAATAATGAATCACCATCTCTATTGGCAAGGTAGATCCTGCTTTTTGCACAGCATGGCCATTCTGCTGCCAGGCAACTGCATGACAAAGTAAGAGAGAGGGATGCACCACTGTTTGTCCCACTGTTAATCAAGAGCAGTTTAAACTACACAACATTTCTGTAGTTCAGGTCTTGATTTTAAACAATCAGTTGCACACCTGAGCCCACAAAGTTCAGGGTAGTTTGAATGCCAGCTTCTGACTCATCCCAATCCAGAGATGCTGAAGCCTCAAGAGCAGATCTGGTTTGGCACTAGTTTTCTAACCTCTTCAGAGTTTGTTTCCAATCCAAGCTGGTGGCTAATTTTAGCATTGATTGGATGGTCTAACTAAGATTAAATACACGTTTAACCTCAGCAGGATACATGCCGTTCTTACAGTATGTTATAGGAAAATTTAATTAGGTCACATTTCCATCTGAAATATAATTACATTAAACCACTTAAAAATAGATTTATTAGCATGTTATATCAATTTACTGCTTTTCTATTTCCACACTATTTTGCCAGACTTTGATTTTATGGGATAATTCTAATAATTTTTCAAACTGAATAAAATAGAAAGCAATGCAAAATTCACAAGTTTCATTACACAGAATTGCACAGAATGCAGTCACCCCTTCATTCTTTGTAAAACACGTCTGTCAGAGACCTTGCCATACTTTATGCAATAGCTCAGTGGTTAAATCACATACCCAGGGTGTGACAAATGCAAGCACACCTCCTTTCTTTGAAAGGATTCAGACACACATCTCTCCAGAGAGGACTCTAGCCATCAGGCTAAAGGTTGATCAGGGATGGAAGGACATTTTCCATTCCCCCTGATGAAGTTTCCATAGCCTAGGAGGCTGTATATCACAACCATGATAATCCCAAGAAGGAACACAGAACCTAAACAGTGAGGTGCATCGCAACATTGCGGCATCTACATCCCTTTTAGGATCTGCAATTTTCCAAAATTCACTTAGGAAGTCTGTGGAAGATCCCATGCTTTCCAAATCTTATGTGCACAGTGGAATATCATTCCTTCTCAAATTACCTCTTTTCTTGTGCTTGTTTCCCCATCTGTAAATGACTTCCTGTCTGTGTGAACTATAGATATAAGGTAGAGAATAAACAGCATCTATTATTGTTCTTCCAAGTGGCACCTCCTTGCCAGTTTGTATGAACATCTCCCATCACTTCTGACAGCAACATGGGAGGAACAGGAACTGTTTATTGTAGTCAAAGAAAGCTGATCTTGACTTCCAGGTAAAATGAATTTTATGTCTTCACTATTATTATGGACAGGAAGACAGTAGAATAGCTATTACTTGCATTAAGATGGCCATTGCTGAAAAAGTGCTAATATGTACAGAGAAGTAGCTGAGAGGGTAAAACGTAAGGCAAATGGTTGTTACAGCTCCCCAGCTGGATGATTTCAATGAGGCATGAATGAATCTGCTCTTTAGCCTGGAAAAGCGCAGGCTCAGGAGTGATCTGATGGCCACCTATAAGTTTATCAGTGGTGACCACCAGTATCTGGGGGAACGTTTGTTCACCAGAGTGCCCCAAGGGATGATGACCAGGTCGAATGGTTATAAACTACTACAAGACCATTTCAGGCTGGACATAAGGAAGAATTTCTTTACTGTCCGAGCCCCCAAGGTCTGGAACAGCCTGCCGCCAGAGGTGGTTCACGCGCCTACATTGAACACATTCAAGAGCAAACTGGATGCTTATTTTGCTTGGATCCTATGACCCCAGCTGACTTCCTGCCCTTTGGGCAGGGGCCTGGACTCGATGATCTTCCGAGGTCCCTCTCAGCCCAAATGTCTGTGAAATCTAATGTCTATGAATTTCTTGGTAAGTATTCATAAGATTGTAAATTTGTGGATTTGAAAACAAATTTACAGCAGTAATTCAAACAGCTAGCAATATGATCCCATTAACTCAGCCCCTTTAGCTCATGGGATGGAAGAACTAGGACTGAGGCAGGTCTACTGTTTTACCAGCCCACAACAGCATGTTAAGATGGAAAATGTAAGTGCTCCACCTCTTTGGCAATGAACTATTAAAATGAAGGACTGTCTATTTTCTTTGGAAGTGAGAAATACTTCAAGATTATTAACTGTTATAGGGACTTGCAAAGTAGAATAGACAAAAATGAACTTCCTATGAAGAGGAGATATAAATATAAACATACAATTCAAGCTGAGTGGCTTTTTTAGCTATCTCTATTTCCTTTGTTTCTCAGCGTGGCCTTTCTATTTCAGCAGAACACCCTGTCAGCAACGCCTGTTGCACAAGCTGCATGGGAAAATGCTTAACAGAACATACACTAAATACATCATGCTAGAAGAGCCGTGTGTGCAGTGGCCTAGTGTGAGAATTGCAGGGTTGTGGGACAGCTAATTTGTAACTCAGGCTCATTTTTTGAAAAATGTAAGTAGCCAAATGTGCACACAAAGTGTTAATTATAGTGATTTCATCATGCACTTATGCACCAAGGTGCACTTGTGCACCAAGGTCCACTGAAAGTTTGAGGATAATCTTTCTTGGTAATTCATCTGTATACTTCTTCATTGCTTATAGAGGGCAGGAAGTTGAAGGTAGCCTTCAGGGAAACTCCCAGGAGAGGGATTTCCCAAAACAACACAAGGGTTACAAGTCTGGTCTCTAGGGCAGGCAGGAAACATTTGTGGCAGCAGGAATCTGGCTGAAGCACACTGAACTCTGGCTACTCTTGACACCAGAGTGGTCTCTGCTTAGCTTTAGATAGCTGCCCCTGAGCCTGCTCAAAAAGTTACACCAGAAGGTGGGCAAGACCCAGAACCCAGACTGTCACATGTACAAGCACCCCAGGAGGTACAAAGGTGGCATAAAAGGCACAGGCTGTCTACACGGTAAAGGTTGCACAAGAGCTTCAGCTCAGAATTAGGGCCCAAAAGCCACAAAATTAATTTGCATCCAAATTAAGACATGAAAGAGAAACGGTGTGGCTTCTGTTTCTGCTGTGTTGAATTGCAGTAAGCTGGTTTGACTTACAGTATTGTTCCCTGGTTGTCTCATTTGAAGTTGATGTGCCAAGAACATTTTGTTCTTATTGCATATCCATTCACTCAAAAGCAGATCTCAGGCTAAAGCAGGATAAAGCAGGAGTGAGGCAGTGCAGTATACATTTGTAAATGCTAGAGGTGGCAGGGGAGGGGGAGAAGAGTAGAGAAGAGAAGCAAGATTATGGGTAGTTAGGAAAATCTGAATGAACCAAGTACCTGGTTGGGTTTTCTGTCTTGAGTCAAAATACAAACTTGAACTTCCCACAAAGGAAGTTCACTACCGGGGAGTGCAGACAAGCTGTCAGATTATCAGCAAGCTCAGGTCTCTGGGGGAGGTATAGACTAAATTCTAGAAGGCAAAAAGTGGCTGTAGGATATTAAATATCAGCCAGAGAGCAAAAGATGCAAGATGTTACGAGAAATTACGCAGCAAGTTAGGGGAGTGTCAAGCTGAAAGTCAGAGGAAAGCTAAGGGTTGAAGTCATTTTAGTCCTCTTGGGAAGACCCAAGAGGCCACTGTTCTAGCTCATACACAGGAAGATAAACAGCACAGTACTGCCTCTTTGGAGACAGTACTATAGAATAAGTCAATAAAGGATGAGGTGAGATTAAAAGGAAGTAAGTTGGATGAAAACGAATGGTCAGTGAAAAAGACTCAGATAAATAAATGAACAGGGAAAAGAAAAAAGCAACAAAATACAGTAGAGCGCAGAAGACAAGGGCAGAAAAGCAAGCACTGCACTTCATCTTAGTTTATAATGCCCCACAGACAGCCTAGCAGGTTTTGCAGACAAGTCTCTGCAGTATGTATTTAATACCTGCCAAGGCCAACTGTTTGCGCAAAGCAGGAACTGTCACTTCAGGTTAAATATGAACTAATGAAAGGGTCAAAGCTTAATGAGAGAGGATGAACCAATATTATGATCTCCAAAGAGGCAATATTTGGGTGGCAATATTTGCCAGGCTGGGCATACATATTTTAAGGCAAATGATGTGCTCTAATGCTCCTGTTCTTGAAATCTGATCAAACTATCTATTGATGTCATTCTACTTGCTTGTGTTCCAAGATATCCTTCCTAAAAGGCTAATTCTTTGAAGGAGGCAGTCATGAGATGAGGAAAAAAAATTGTAACTAGAGCAAATTTCCTTCCACCCATTCATCCCATCAGCACACACTCTTTAAGGTAATCATAAAAATAGCCTGGCTTCTCCCACACTAGCGGAAACCAAGGTCATTCTGTTTCTAGTTGATGAAGTTCCATTGGCAGGAAAGTGGTAGAAGTGGCAGAAGACTCAAGTCTAGAGCATGATGGTATTTACAGGCATAGGGTCTGCAAAGGGCTCTGCACAGGCAGATCCCAATCCCTTATTGATCCATTTGAAGAACTTCAGTATTAGCCTGCAAGCTGACAGTTACAAGGTCCAAACACTCTCATCTATCTAAAGATCATTGTTTGAGGTGACAAAAAATAATGAGCTATATTCATCCTTGCTGCTGTTTCCATTCCTCTGAGTCCAACTACAGGGCCCATTGAAAAGCTACAAAAACAAGAGAAAAATCCATATAACTTAAATCTCTTATTCCAGAGGCCAGATTGTGGGGGTTGGTAGCTCACCCATGTAAAAAGTTTCAATTACAGTCTACAAGAGAAGAAAGCAGATGGAAATGATGGTGTGAAAGCTTTTGAAGTTGGAACAGGCAATGATACATAAACCATAAAGTGAAGATGATAATTATGACAAAAGGTTATAAAAATTTTTTAAAAATCAAATTTATCTTCTGCAGCAAAGTGTGGGTACAACCAGTACTTTATTAAAATACTCTGTTTTAATTAAGTTTCTAGTGACTGCCAAAGTTGAGTCACGGTGGGTTCCTAGAGTCAAGGGGAGTTTTAGCAGGAAACCACCTACCACTTTATTTAGAACTATATTCCAGCTATACCATCTGACTCAGCTCAGTAGACGATTTTATTATCAAAAATGATGTGGATGTGTTCACCTATGGACAATTTCTAAATGGCTCCAGATCTTCACAGCTGGATGCCATGCATTTCTATATATTTCTATCATGAGCGTCCAGCAAGGACTTAAGCTTGAACAGAACTTTAAATAGACAAACAATTCCGTTGACTAACTATTCACAGCTTTTTGGTGACACCCATGTACCATGGTACCAAGTACCATGTTGAACTGGGGTAGTATATGTATTGGATCTTAGCAATTTTTACTATTTTTTTTCACTGAAAATTATTTTTAAAAGGGATTTTTTTGGTAGGCTCTCGTTCATACCTATCGATTTAGATATAGTCATGTTGGTCAACACTTTGCAAACATGAATTGATTCTCATCATTCATAAAGTGGATAGATGTTATTGTACCTATTTTGCAGAATTGAAGAATGAGTTGCACAATGAAGTTAACACACAGATCAGTGGTTCTCAACCTATTTGCTATAGTGGGCCACACTTGCAGCTCTCAATGTGTTATGCGGGCTGTACCCACACAACTTACTTCCTGTTTGTCCATTTATAAATGTTTTGTTTTTTAAAACATTGGGCCACAGCAGTGTGCTGATTGGGTTGCATGTGGCCCATGGGTTGAGAATCACTGCCATAGATGCATGATGTCACAAACAAAAGCCAGTTTTTTAGTTATTTGTATGATCCTCACCACTGATCTGAGTTCCTCACAATTATTATTAGATTCCTTTCTCATAGTAGCTCATGAAGGAGTGAATATCATATTCTGCCACATATAACACATCTCTGAATATAACACACTCCCTATGTTTGAAAAGGAAACATGAAGAAAAAAGATATAATCTTGGGTAATTGTGTAGTAAAAGCTAGGGAGCCAACCCTACACTTGAACCTACTGTCATCCCTGTGCATGGGATGGAGCTTGCAATGCACACTGGATCTGGGAGCTGTGAGCCAATTCCAACCCTGTACACCAGGTCTGGGGCCATGGCTTAATCCAGCATGCCAGGTCCGGGTGGGGAAGAGGCGGAGTGTCACATGCTGTGTTACAACATTAATTCTGCCCCTGCTTCCTCATCATCAGATTTCTGATCTGTGGAAATCTATTTCCTCACGTGTAATGCACACCCCAGTTTCCACCACCTGATTTTGGGGGAAAAGATGTGCATTAGATGCAAGAAAATCTGGTATTAGCTTCACTCTATGCCAGGCAAAATAAGCCACAGAGCTCAGTTATGTACATATTCAGAGTCAGAGCGGAAGCCTGAAACAGAGCTAGGTATTGCACTCAAGCCACCTGATTTTAAACCAGTAAACCATTCACTTAAACATCCTTCCTTCCTCTCTCCCTCGCTCCCTCCCTCCCTAGGTTAAATGACCTACAAAGTATTGAGGATTAAATTAGATTGCAATTACTACAGAGTAAATCAGCTCAAAGGCAGGTACCACACTGTGGCTGATGCCCTGGAAGTTCACAATCTAGTTTACCTTGAACTCATTTGTGTATCCATGCAGTAAATCAAGAGGTAGAAGTCCTTGTTGAATATTTTGTAGGAACCATCACACTTACATATTCTAAACTTTGTTTGGACAACATTATATTTCAAGAAACTACATTAAAAAGGCTGCTTAGATTGCAAATTCAAATGTGAAGATTTGAAAAGGTAGGATTTTTGTTTCCAACCTTCCTAATAGTTTCTTAATTTGTCCTAGTTTTGCATTACAGCTTTAATTACAGGATCACATACTATATCAGAGCATAGGGAGAAGAGCTTATGTGGGAGGTCTTGGAAGCTGGACAGGAAGGAATCGCCTCCCCCATACCTTAGAAAGCCCTGTCTGCGGCTTCAGCCCTGCACTAACTTTTATTGCTTGCTGTGGAATGTAGCTGATAGATTAATTGGCCCATTCACCCTTATGCAGAGCTTCATAAGTGAAAACAAACAAACAATTTAATTGGTCATAAACATGTCACCGAGGACATAAAAGAACAACAAAATTCCACCCGAGCAGCAGCAGCAGCAACAGCAACAGCAGTAACAGCAGTAGCACGAAGAGGTTTTTTTGAGTAACAAGCCAGTTACTTATGTACCTCAATTCAGCTGCACAAGGGCCCCCGTACGATTTATAGCGCTCTGCGACCCTCTGTGATCTGCCGTCTCCTTGACCGCTGTCCTCCGATTACATCTTCCTAACAACTCTCCCACGTTGTAACCATCGGAAATTTAATAAATGTAACCTGCTTCACTACACAGCAGAGCTCTGAGTAAGTAACTGCAATCATTACACTTATTTTACCGTCAGCTGGATACGCGGGTAATGAAGCTGAGCCGTGCATGACCTTGCGCCTAGCTGCTTCACTAAAAGAAAAAAAAAAATCCCAGCCAGGCGCGACATGGCATCACAAACAGGATCCCTTTGTTCTATAACCCAGCTG
>JAGPOW010002067.1:3264567-3386670 GCA_030014935.1 Caiman crocodilus
GGCTAGTAACCAACCCTGCCCAAGGAATCTCCGGCTATCTGTCCCTTGATTCCACCCAAGTGGCCCCAGGGGGGAGTGAGGATGCATGTAAGGAATGGACGGTCTCCAGACTACACCAAGCGGCCTTGGGATGTCTTTTACGTCCCCCCCGAGTGCTTTTCCACCCAGTGCTGACTTGGAATGCCCAACCCTTGGGAAAGAAGATGGGATTTAACCCTAAGGCTAGGGACAGACATTCAAAAAGCCTGAGCCTGAATTGATTCAATCTTTGCAGATTAGTCTAACCTGGCTAGGCTGAACTGGTTTGTAACTGGACAGACATGCTCTCTGGACTGAGGAAATTCAGGCACATGCCTGCAGTGGCTTAGGCTAGAAGCTGAGGGGCACTAGATCAGCCCTCCCCACTTTTACACAGAGCTGAGCTGAGGGGGGCTGCTAGCAATCTGAGAAAAGGAGGGGTTTGCAGTGCATGCATCTGTTGATGATACGAGCTTTACAATATCTCTCTCCCTGCTTCGTTATATTGTCTGCAGCAAACTGACAGGGGAAGAAGGCAGCAGGAGCTGACAACAGTGTTTATCACCTCATCATCAAAACAATAGCCTCTCTCCATTACTTCAAACTCTTCTTAGACAGTTTACTGCTGACCTGTTGATAGGCTCCAAACAGCCCTAAGTGGTCACTGTTCTGTCTGCCTGTCCCAGTGACATTGGAGACACTCACACATAGACCTCTCAGCATTAGCTAGCATGCCACATGCCTAGGGTCTGTGGGGCTAGGGTCCATACTGTGAAAGATAGGAGGGAGAGAGGAGGGGATCCCTGCTTGTCCAACAAGCAGCGAGGGGGTGGTAGGGCAGGGAGAAGCCAGGCAGACACTGCTGTACTGGTAGTTTCTACTGGAGCTCCAGCCAGGGAGCAGAGGAGAGGATCCAGCCCTGCTGTGGAACAGAGAGCCCCACTCAGCCCAGAGAGCATGCTGGGATGCTGGGGGAGTCTGATTTATCTCAAACCAGCAAGGCATCTGGGACAGACATTGCATAAACCAGTTTGAACCAAATCTGTTCAATCTGATACTGTATTCAACCAGTTTTGTCTTATACTGGTTTCAGACATTTTCAGACTGGTTTATGTGCACTGAACATCTGTTCTGTTACAGGTTTAAAACAGTTTCTGATCACTTAAACCAACTTATGTGTAATGTCTGTCCCTAGCCTAAGTGGGAGGGGCAATACAAGTACAAATAATTTGTGTGCATGTAAATTAGGTTTTGCTGGCTTCCAGGAGACTGCCAATTTCAGTAACAGCATAAAGCCTGATTCTGCATTGTGTAAACAGCTGCTAGAAGGTGCTGAATGCCCTTAAATCCTGTTGAAGTCAGAAGGAGATTCAGACATTCAGGATCAAACTGGTTTCCTATGCAACATAAAAAGAGAGGCAAAGAGAGTTTAACTCACTGAGCCCCAACACTTCCTTGTAAGTGCAGTAATGAAATCATCACATGCAAGCCAGAGAGAGGATGCCGAATGAATCATAAGAAGCTATTTATACGCCAAAAAAGTGCAGGCTGTACCATTCTGCACCACACTGCACTGCAGTGTGCGCAGACAAGCCATCAGATTTCTGATCTGACCCAAATTAACTGAGTCCTGAGTTTTCTAATGAGTTCATCTCTCAGTTCTAAAGAAATTCCCAACACCCCACTCAGGCACACACTGTCACAAGTTCAACAGTAAATAACTCTACTGCAATCTCCCTGTCATCAATCAGTGGAAACTAGGAATTAACTGGAATTCAGGGAACCAGAGGCAGGTCACATGAGTAACATTTTTGCTACCACAGTTTATCTGTACAGTGATATTTTACAGCTTTCATGCATGTGGTTCAGTTTCCCCTAAATTAACCTAAAAAAAAAAGAAAAGAAAAGAAAAGAAAGAAAGAAAAGCCACAGTCTTTCAGGGGGATCAGAAACCAATTTCAGGAAACAGAATCAGGAAACAGAATCAACTTTGATGGTAAATGTAGCCACTGAAAGTAAATGCATTCTTTGTGCATATGTGTATTTGCAAGATTATTTTTTATTGAGTTTCATAAAGAAACGGATTATAAAAACTACAAAAAGGTACGTACCTTTTATATATATGGTCAAACATTGCATGTTCCATGGGGTCATCAACAAAATTATGCAAATATACTCTTCAACAACTTTTCCAAGCAAGACCAATCTTAAACCAACATAGGTTAAGCCAGATGAGTCACAGACATTGATTTTACTCACACACACACACACACACACACACACACACACACACACACACACACACACACACACACACACACACAGAGTATAATATAATAAAGGGCTTATTCCATCTAGATAGATAGATCGTCCTTCAGGTGTAGGGGTGTGTGTGCGCGCGTGTGATATGTATAGGGGTGTAGCATATGTATCTCTGTATGTGATGTATGTATGTATGTATATACATATTATCTTTACTTAAATATATAATTGGGAAGAAGTATTGAGTGGGGTTTCCTAGGAGTCTGACCTGGGCTTGGTATTGTTTAACATCTTCAGTAATGATATGGATGGTGAGTTTGAGCATATGCTTAGCAAATTTGCAGATGACACCAAGTTAAGTGGAGTTGCAGACATTCTGGAGGTTAGTGCCAGATCCAAAATGACCTGGATAGACTGGAAAAACAGTCCACAATCAATCAGATTAAATTCAACAAGGAAAAGTGCAAAGTCCTGCACTTGGAACAAAAGAATGACATGCACAAATACAGATTGGGGAATGAATGGCTAGGCTGCAGTAATTAAGGAAGAATCTGGAGGTAACAGTGGACAATAAGATGAATACGAGCCAATAGGGTGCTCCTGTTGCAAAACCCCTACCAGCAACATACTAGGTTGTATTCACAGAAGCATCTCTTGTAAATTAAGGGCAGTGATTCTGCCACTCTATTCAGCACTGGTAAGGCCTTACCTGGAGTACAGTATCCGGTTTTGTGTCCACACTTCAAGAAGGATGCAGACAGATTGGAAAGAGTCCAGCAGAGAGCAACAAAAATTATTAGAAGCTTGACAAGCATGAATCATGAGGAAAAGCTGAAAGACGTAGAATTATGTAGTCTGAAGAAAGGAAGACTGAGGAGGGATTTGATAAGAGTCTTCAAATAAATACCTGCAGGGTGATTATAGAAAGGATGGAAATAACTTTTTCTCTGTGGCTGTCAGAGACTGGAGCAATAGCTTCACAGGAAATTTAGTTTGGGGATTAGGAAGAACTTTCTGACAATGAGGGTGGTCAAGAATTCGAACAGGCTATCTGGAGAGGTTGTAGAATCTCCATCTCTGGATATTTTCAAGAGCATGTTGGGCAGACATTAAGCTTGCATGACTTGGTCTAGAGTGATCCTGCCTTGAGCAGGGGGTTGGACTAGATGAGCATGAGGTCCCTTCTAGTTCTATTTTTGTATGGCTCTACATATATATTCTCATGATACATGCTCAGTTTCCACAATAGCCATGGGTATTGACCAGGGCCATAGGAAAAATCTAATAATACCAGTCTTATATTTTTTGATGATTGATGCTGCACCCAGATATTGATCTGAATTTTTGGATTTGTGCTAAAATGACTAGAACCAGGGCCTCTGACATGTGGAAGAACCCAGCTAACAGCTCATTAGCTAAAACTAAAAGTAATGGCAAAAATGGTCATCTTTGCCTCATAGCCCAAAGAGACTGCATTTGTCAGAGGCCACACTGTCACAAAATAAGAGGTTGAGTGATAATATAAAAGTTGAATCCAAAAGCCAAACACAGGGCCAAATTCAAATTTTTGTAGGATATAAACACAAATCTCCAACCTACCCTATCACCTCATCCTTTTCTGTGTAAGGCTAAAAAGGCTTGTGGCCATCACATTTCACTGTTTTAAAATCAGTAGTATGTCAAAACCAAACAAACTTGATTTGGATGTATTATACAGCCCCATACTTTCTTCAGTCTCCTTGACAAAACCACTGATAATAATCAGTATGTAATACAACATCCCTCCATGGCTTACCAATAACTCAGATTGGGGCTTCCATCAGCATAGGGTGGAGGGTTCCCTCTAGAAGTGAATCATCATACAGTTCTAGCATTATAATAGACCTCAATAAGAATGCAGTAAGGTATAACACAATGGGGAAGTCAACTATCTTTAGGGTTTTCCCCATTTTCACCTATTTAATTGCTTCTATTAATTCATCTCCTAGTGGCAGGAGGCAGAGAGCAGGATTCCACAATGTGCAACTGTTCAGAGGGCAGCGCGTTGAATTGATACAGAAAATTGATCAGGAATTGTAATAATTCTGAAGCTGGGACTATGTTTAAGAAAATCATATTATTTTACTTTTTTCTTGGGAGACTATTTTTTTTTTTTTTTACATTCCCTCTCCTTGGGAGATGTGAAACTAATAAACCTATTAGATCAAGTGTGATCCTGTTAGGACACCAGTAGATGTGGATAGGGACATGATCAGCAAAGCGATTATATCAATAACAGAATTAGCCAAGTCCCTGGAGGGCATAAAGAAAGCCATATTTAGAAGAACCAACTTACTAAGAAAAAATATGAATAGTCCATTTACTGTGCGATCAGTTTCGTTTTCCACTAGCTTGTGATCTTGAGGGTGGGATTTGTCAACAAAAACATCAGAACTTTTTTAGAATCTCCAGCAATCACAGCAGAACTAGGAGGTTTCCTGTATAATTTAGTAAAACTTCCACAAAGCATGCCCAGACCACTGAGTGCCAGCATGACACAAAAAACTCACCCAGGTGTGGATGAAAAGATCACTTTTCATGCACTGTCATGCTCTAATTTAGTAGTCTCACCTATCTCACTCTTTAAACTGAGTAAATTTTCCCCTTAACTTGCAGAATGTGTTCCCTCTTTTACATTCCCAGAAGTAAATATGAGAATTGGGACTATTTGACTGGTACAGTAATTATTTTGGTCATGTAAGGACTTATAGAGGAGGAGGATGGAACAGCTGAATCACCTATGCTCTCACATGCCATATTACTCATAGAATATGGGCTGGGGGATGTGGAGTCAGAGTCTATGGGTGAAATTCATAAGAAGCTGATTTCACAGCTCTTGGGTTACTTTACCAGAAGCTCCCACTTGCCAGGCACCTGAGTGATAGAGCACATGCAGCTGAATTGGGAATACATTGCACCAGTAGGATGAAGCAAATCAGTCTTGTAGGGACGAGCTGTCCAATGTCAGGGGCCACAAGCCACATGTCATGGGCCCCAGACTGCACACTATGAGGGTTGCGTGCCACAGAGACCACACATGCTCCCCAGGACTCCCGCCAGATGAGCCCTGTGCTGCCACCACCATGTGGGCAATCCCCCTTGACTGTTGCCACACAAGAAGTGTGAGACCCAACCCCCCACATTGTCCCCATCATGTGAGTGATTTCCTCCCCCACCAATGCCACAAGAGTTGGAGCAAAGTGAACAGCAGTATCTGGATGGGAGCCTGGGGGCTCTACATTAACCCTTCATAGGCTACATGCAGTCTGTGAGCCACCCATTGGACAGCCCTGTTGATGGGCATAATCTTCTCGAGCATCGCAGACTGAAAGGAAAGTGAGAAAAAGTGGAGAAAGGAATATAGGGAAAAACTCTGGAAAGACTAGGAAAGAGCACCAAAATGGGTCAAAGCAGTAACACTCACTATTGGGAATTTAAAATGTTGTGGTTGTCTGTAGCTCACTCCCTGCAAAAACAGCATCTCCCCACTTGAATCACAATCAAAAAAGCAACAACTGTTGACCACTGTAATCAAAATGAAATCAGTGTAAGGTCTGGAGAAGATAAACCCTAGGCACTCCATTCAGGTCAGGAGCTGTGCCAAAACTCACTGTTTAAATGGTATTTCCCAACACACACCCTATATTTTCTCATACAAATCTCCATACTTATATAATAAGCATATGGTAAGGAGACGGAAAAAGAGCACTGTATGTTGTGAGACTATTTCTCCAAAACTAGGTAGTCTCCTCCACTCCACTTTACAACTGGCCAGTTTCCCTTCCCACATTAAATGGACACATAAGCGACAGTGGCGGATTATAACTGCTGTTGCAAATACAAAGACTGGCATCTGAGAATGCAGCGAACAACCCAATGCTGTGAGTGGTCTTCACTTCAAATTTCTTTCCACATGTACTTGCAATCTGAGGCTGTGGGAAGAGGTGGGTTCAAAAAGCAGTTAATGAAATTGAAGACGGTGATTCAGGGGAAGGGAAAACAGATGGAAAGAACTTGAGGAAGTGGATGAGGGGAGAGGAGCATGCCAGAGGGAGAGGAAGGCAAGACAAGTGGGAAAAGTGAGAAACGGTAGCAAAGGAAGAAGGGGGAGATGGAGTGGTTCAAAAAGGCAGAATAAAGTTTCACATGATTCGGCCCTCTACACTGGGTCTTCTTGCCTGCTCCACTAGATTTTAGGGAAGGAGTGTCAACCTCACCTAAGGTCCAGGCCAGATCCAGATGGGGCTCTCGAAGGACTGGATTAGGCCTGGGGTGCAGTGGCAATAATGTGCCACGTGCCCGCAAGGCAGGAGACTATTTGCTGCGGCGGAAGTGCATGAGCAGCAGTAGGTCAGGCAGCCATGGTGAGATGGAAGGCTATGTTGCACAGGACACATCCACTGCTGGCCTTCCTCCAACTTTCTGTTCCCTACTGGTGACATGAGAGGCTGGATAAGTGGCTCCATAGATTCGTAGATTCTAGGGTCGGAAGGGACCTCAGCCGGCCATCTAGTCCGACCTGCTGTCTCTGGCAGGAAAGAAAAGGGTCACCAAACCTGGAGTCATGTGAAACCAGCTAAGTACCTGTCCAGTCTCCTTGTGAAGACCCCCAAGAATGAGGCAAACACCATCTCCATCTCTTGGAGGCCCATTCCAGATCCTGGCAACCCTGACTGTGAAGAACTTTTTTCTAATGTCCAGTCTAAACCTCTTTCCAGTAGCTTATGGCCATTGTTCCTTGTTGTTCCAAGGGGTGCCCTGGTAAATATCATCACCTACTTCACGTTGCTCTCCCCTTATGAATGTGTATGCTGCCACAAGGTCCCCTCTCAGCCTTCTCTTGGAGAAGCTGAAGAGGTTAAGGTCCCTTAGACTTTCCTCGTAGGGTCTTCCCTGCAGGCCTCTAATCAGATGTGTGGCTCTTCTTTGGACCCTCTCCAGGTTGTCTGCATCCCGCTTCAACCGTGGCATCCAGAACTGGACACAGTACTCCAGCTGCAGCCTGACCAGTGCCGCAGAGAGGGGGAATCACCTCCCTGGACCTGCTTGTGAAGCACCTATGCATGCGTGACAAGATGCGATTAGCTCTGCCGACTACTTCATCGCACTGATGACTCATGTTCATCTTGGAGTCAACAGTGACTCCAAGATCTCTTTCTGCTCCAGTGGTGCTGAGAAGGTCGAACCCCAGCCTATAGGTATGATGGCAGTTCCTTCTCCCCAGATGTAATACCTTGCACTTGTCCTTACTGAATTACATCCTGTTGTTCTCTGCCCACTTCCCCAACCTGTCTTGGTCAGCCTGGATCTGGTTCCTCCTCTCCACGGTGTTAGTTTCACCCCATATTTTTGTGTCATCCGTGAATTAGGACAGGGCACTTCCCACCCCCTCATCCATATCACTGATGAAGATGTTGAACAGCATTGGCCCCAGAACCGAGCCCTGAGGGACTCCACTACACACATCTTTCCAGGCTGACACCAACCCATCCACCACCACTCTCTGAGTGTAACTCCTGAGCCAGTTTGGTACCCGGTCTACCATATAATCATCCAAGGCAAATCTCCTCAGTTTATTTATAAAGATGGTATGGGATACCATGTCAAAGGCCTTCTTGAAGTCCAGATTGATAATATCCACCTCAATTCCTGCATCTAAACATTTGGTGGCCTTGTCGTAAAAAGAAACTAGTTTAGGCAGGACCTGCCTACTATAAACCCATGTTGGTTACCCCTCCATATCACATTAACCAGTGGGCTATCACAGATGTGTTCCTTGATAAATTTTTCTAGGATTTTCCCAGGGATAGAGGTAAAGATGACTGGTCTGTAGTTCCCCAGATCCTCCTTCCTTCCCTTCTTAAAGAGTGAGGCGATATTGGCCCTCTTCCAAGCCTCTGGGACCTGACCTGAGCACCATGAGTGCTCATATATCCTTGCCAGAGATTAAGCTATGATACTCACTAATGCCTTCATTACCTGTGGGTGAAGCCCCTCTGGTCCCGGTAATTTGGGCACATCCAGTCCCTCCGAGTGTCTTTTACCATATCAGTACTGACTGTTGGTCGGCTGATGTTCCCCTTGATGGTGTCCATGATGCACATTGAGGGTTCATCTAGATTCTTGTTTAAGAAGACAGAGGCAAAAAAACTGATTGAAGAGCTCTGCCTTGTCCCTGCTATCCATCACTAAGGCCCCTGACTGTTATGTAGGGGTCCAGTGCTATCCTGCACCCTCTTTTTGCTCCCAACGTATCTAAAGATGGGCCAGAACCAGCCTGAGCTGTATGTTTGACACCCCTGAACAGAGGTTATAGCCCTATCACTTGGCTCTGGCCACCTTTCTCTGACTTCTTCCAGAGAGAAAGGCTCTCTCTCAGGCTTCCTCTGGGTGGAATGTCAAGCTGCCAGGCTCACAGGAAATTCCTCAGAGATGGTGACACAGTGGGGTCTTGGGCTGGCCCCAGGCACGTTGTCAAATGTTTCTTTAAATTTCCAACGCCGTAAGAAACGCAAAGCCATATTAGGCTTGCTGACACTTAATTTAAATAAATCTTTTCCACAGACAGGTCACTTGCTAATAGACCAGTTTGTGGTTAAGTCATCCTTAAACCCCTCATGGGGCACTCCACATTCAGCCATTTAATAAGAGTTGACATAAATGTCCTGAACATCAAGTGTAACCTTGAAGCAGAATAACCCCCAACCCCTGACAAGTCAGTCACAGTCTTGAATAAGTTCCAATATGCAAGAAGGAATTCAGGTTGTAGGCATATTGGTCTACAGCAGGGGTCAACAACCCCTGGCATGCATGCTGAGCATGGCTCGCAAGGCCATTTTGCTTGGCACACCACTGCTAGCCGGGGCTCTAAGCACCTGCTGCTAGCCATGGAGCCCAGGCTGCTCCCAGCAGGCAGCTGGGAGGCTGCAAGCCCTGCTGCAAGCAAACCAGGCTCTGTGGCCGGCTGCAGCTGGGAGGCTGCAAACAGCTGCTCCGGGCTTCGGCATGTCAGCACTCTGGCACCTTCCAGGGTAAACATTGTGGGTTTTTTGGCACTCTGGCCAAAAAACATTGCCTACCCCTGGTCTAGAGGCAAAAGGAATCAAAATTCATGGTCAAGGTGATATCTTTTATTAGACCCACAAGATTTTTGCAAAAAAAAAAAAAAGCTATGTTTGCAAGTTTTTGGGCACAAGCACCCTTCTTCAGGAATAGGAGAAAAGATTGTGAAAGTTCTCCCAGATAGAAATGAAAGTTCGTATTTCATAGAAGAGTTGAAGGTGCGGTAAAATCTTCTGTTTGGAACAGCTCATCTTATTCAGATTAGGCTCAGAGAAAAATTGGATTAATCTGTTTACCTTGAAGCTGTTGGGTGGCAAGCAAGATATAGAATCATATTCCTTCCTTCATAGCTCACAGGAGAGTAAAAAGGTGGAATACTGTTCTGGGCAGGAATTTCTTATGTGGTGAGGTGTCTCTGGGCTCTGTGATAATGCAAATTACCTTAAACAAAGGCAACACCTGCCTTTGTTCACCTGGAACAAACAACTTCGAGGTAAGCAGACTAATCCAACTTTTCTCTGAGCCTAACCTGCTTAAATGAACTGCTCCAAACAGGGGACTTTACCACACCTTCAACTCTCCTGTGAAATACAAACTTTCATTCTTACCTAGGAGAACTTTTACAATCTTTCCTCCTGTGCCTGAAGAAGGGTGCTTGTGCCCAAAACCTTGCAAATAAAGACTTTTTTTAAAAATAATCTAGTTGGTCTAATAAAAGATATCACCCCTACCACAAGTTCTGATTTCTTCCAACATGCAAGAACGGCAGACATAATAATTGGGAAGTAAATTTGGTATAAAACAAAACAGGAATTCAATTTACTGTGGGCTATTTAAAAAGCTTTCTGTTTCTTGTGGTTTTTGGAATGGATGCACTTCCCCACAATGCCGGAAATGAAACTGAGCTGGCAACTGCATAAAAATATCTGACTCTTGGATGCCTGGCAACCTCCCTTGATCTTCTAGGTTACAGACAGAAATTACATGTCAACTGGGATAAGTGACTGGAAACTGGTTCAAATCTGTAACACAACAGAAGTTCAGTCCACAAAAAACACTTTCAAAATGGCCAAAATCAACTTAAAATAAACCTGGATGGATGTAGTATCAGACCTAACTGATTTATGTTAAATTGATGTATTGAACTTCTGTGCCCGATCCCCTCCAGATTCAAGTTAACTCACAGCCCACCAGCATCCCAGAATGCTTTGCACCTCCCTGGCAACCATCTCTCTTCCCCCCTCCCCAGAAGGGTGGACAGGCTAGCCTCAGCCTAAACTATCTGCCCCAGCTGAGCAGGGTGGTGTGCTCTAGCATCCCCCAGCTTCTGGCCTGAACCAGTGAAGGCATGTGGCAACATTTCTGGAATCAAAAGTGAATATCCGTTCACTTGCTTATTGGTTTAATCTATGCAGTTTAGATTAACATGTGAAGATTGAATCAATTCAGCCTCTGGCATTTTGACTGTCTATACTTTTAGCCCTGAAGACTGATTTCAGCTGTACCAAATCTTTTGCTAAACCTTCAAAAACAATTATCTTATTACATGACTTTCCTCCAAGCAGGAAGCAGTTCCATTGTATTTTCTTTTACAGGGAATTTGAGAGATGTAACTTTTAATGCATGACAAAGCCTTAGGAGCCAGAAACTGCCATGCTCTCTCAAATTCAAAATTAGCCAGCACAAGAACCTAGAAGTAGGGCAAGCAAGCTTTTCCAGCTGTGGGCCTGAATGACCCACCTGGATTCAGAGGCAGGCAGGCAAGCACTGGGACCTGGCCACCACTTGTCTACACAGCCATGCAGGAAGAGCACCAGCACATGGAAGCAGCACACCACTGAATGCCTGCAAAGCCCTGACCTAAGGGATACATTCTAGGATTGCCTTTCTCTCTCTTCTCCTTTAGATACCACTACAATTTTCCTATTATAGCACCAAGATTTTTGATTGAGGCTTGGCCTTTTAGATTTAACAAAGTGTATGCTTCTAAGTCTTCTCTGTACCTGAGCAGAGAGTTCTCGTATCTTATTTCCATCATGAATATTCTTGCAGCTTCGCTCAGCTTGTCTTCCAGAGACATTTTTTATTGTGGCCTTGATGTCTCATCAGCCCTCTTTTTCAAAAAGGTTATGCGGGCTTCCTATTTTCCTTGTCATTCAGCTGTCTTCAAAGCCTGCAGCAATTCAGTGGCCTGAGGAACAGCCAGCATGGATTCAACAAAAGCAAGTCATGCCTAGCCAACCTGATTTCCATCTATGATAAGTTCATAGTCTCTGTGGATGTGGGTGAGGATCAATGGATGTCTCCCATGACATTCTCATTAACAAGCTAAGGAAATACAAACTAGCTGAATGTACTGTAAGATATATATGTAACTGGTTGGATCATTATACTCAATGCATAGTCATCAATGGCTTAATATTTAGTTGGGAGGTGGTACCAAGTGGGATTTCCCAGAGGTCTGTCCTGGCTCTGGTATTGTTCGATATCTTCATTAATTAATTGGATGATGGGACTGAGTGCAGATTTAGCAAATTTGTGGATGACACCAAATTGGGTGGAGTTGCAGACACCAAACTATGCTGCAAACACTAAAATGGAAAGAAGGAATTTACAGCTTCTTGGTCATTTGTGGCACACCTATACAACAAGCATGCATGCACATGCAGAAAACACTGCTAACATCTTATCTGTATGATAAAAAATAAAGGAAAAAGCAGACTGGCCTTCCACAATGCTCTCACCTATAATCTGAGGCTTTTCTTTTTATACTCAGCTAACTATGAATAAGATCTAACCTACTGAGAGGTAAAGAACCAAAACATTTTATACTATTAGCTAGTGGCATTTGAATTCATGAGACATCTAATTTGATATGTCTGATTCTTCAGGGTTTCCTGCACTGAATCAAACCTGTGGTCTATCTGTTCCAATACTGAGTCTCAGAAATGCCATGCCAGATGCTCCAGAAGAAATAACAAACACCTTCCTAATGAACAATTATAAAAGAACATGTCCACAGGGACACTGTCTTCCTAAACGTTGTTAGCAGGTAGTTTATCGTCTGAAACATAAAGCTCTCTCTCTCTCACATACACATTGTCTGGAATTTTCAAAGGTACCTCAGGGAGATGCCTTGTTCCCACTGGATTTCAGCAGCTAGTTTAAAACCCCAGCCTTTCACCTTATTTACTGTAACTGTGGATATAATCCATATGTGTTTCTAATCCTTGTTGAAATCTTCCTACGATTTAAATGAGTTAAAATTAAGTTATACCATTAAGGCTAAGGAGAATAGAATGGAGAAGAGTGGAAGGGAAAGGGAATCTGCAGGAAGCTTTATCTGCTGCGAAACAAAAATTCTACAATTAGGGATAAGTGAATTGTTCAGTTCAGTTAGCTAGCCCTTAACTGGCTGTAAGTAAACAATCTGCATCATATCACAGTGTGGCTTTTATTTTCTGGGTAAGATGATTTACCTATGCAGTAACATCTGTACACAAAGAAAATAATTAAAAGCTCAATTCTCCACTGGTTCACACCTGGCGTAGCAATTTACTTTGGTGTGAAGTGATCAATTTTTATGGTCATTTTACCAAGGCATAGGTGATTAGATGAGCCTATAGACAAATTTGGACTCACGTGCTTTGTCTTACCGCTGCTTGACTGTGATCATGCAAGAGACATAGTGAAGACAAATAAGGAAGTGTCCTCCTGAAATAACTGTTATATTTAAACAGTGGAGAATTTAAGAAATGTCAGATTTTGATCTTAATATCTAGTTTAGACAAATGAGGAAAATTCTCTTGATGCTATTGGTTTCAGTACATCTGAAGGCAGGCTCAAAAATAGCATGGTATCTGGTTTACACAAAACGCTCTCAGTTGTTTGATTTCAGAGGTTTCATTTTAAATGAAAATTTAGATTCTGGAGAAGAAAACAAAACCTACCAGAAACAGGAAGGATGGTTTCATGTTGAGGCTCAGCAGGCCTGACTTCTATGATGGTCAATTTTTGAGTTTTCAACAGACTCCCTATGTGACTCATTCAACTGCTCCATACTCCAGCTGCCATCTGTACCACAGAGATGATAAGACTATTCTAGCCAATTTAAATTAAGAGTTCTTTAGGGAACAGAGTTAGTATAAATGTTGTGTTTATGGAGCCCCAGATGCAAAGAAGCCCCAGCCCCCTTTCTCCCATACCTTGACTTTAGTGAAATATAAGTTTTAATCTAGACTGATTTGTATTGAATAAGTTTATCAGGGTTTGATCCTGCATGGCTTTCCACTGAAATGACACAGTTTGAAGAAGAAGGTTTTGAGCATTTGCATAACAAGCAAGAGAGGTTCCAGTGAGAACCACAAACATCCTGGAGGATATCAGAGAGATATTTAGTTCATACACAAAAAGATCAGAACCACATGACTTGCTGTTCATACATCAAGTTCCAAGGGACTCTGCAGCACTCACCTGAAACCTGAGTTCTTCATTTATGGTGCAGTCTTATAACTCAGGGTTACCTAAATGTGGCTGCTTCGACTACTATTGGAGTGTAATGGTACTGCAATATGGGCTGCCTAAGACCAGTGAAAAATAATCCTCCCCACAAGAGACTGCTATCAGAGATGCCCAGAGAGTATTTAGCTTGGCTTTTTTCAGCCTTCAGTGGGAACACCACTGTTTTAAGCACCTTTAACATGTGCTAATTATTATGGATGTGCAAAACAGGCCCTATTCAATTTGGGTTTGGATTTGGTTCGAATCGGGGACAGCAATTTGATTAGTTGATTCGGATCACTGTCCCCAATTTGATTCAGCCAAATCCAAATGTGAAGATTTGATGCTGATTTGGAGAGTCAGCGATTTGGACATAGGCACAGCTTCAAATGTTTTTTCTACATACCTCGAGGTACCAGGCATGGCTCGTGAATGCTGCAATCCTGGGCTGGATGGAGCATCCCGCAGGAGCATTGTGGGGCAGCATGTGCTCAGTGGACCGGAAGTACTTTGCCCCCCACCGCCCGGCTTGGCGATTGGCTGCAGGGGGCCCCCAGGTGCCTCTGCCAGGCCACTTCCCCCCAACTGAGCAATCAGCATTATTTCTGCTCCTTTGATCTTTGTCTAGCCCTGAACCAGGAGGCCTTGACCTTCTGTTTGGAGAGCCCCTGTTGCTGCTCTTCTGGAGAGCTCATTGCTTGCTGTTATACCTACCACATGATGGAGAACCTACATGTACATGCTGTGGATTTTCCCTCTGCAGTCTGCAAAAAAACCAGCACAAACCACACAGCAGCTGAGCAGCTGCCCCCTCCCTCTCACTTGCTCTTGTGAGCCTATATGTAGCTGTACTAGCTGTGTAGCAGTTAGAAAGCACTCGCAACGTGTTCTTGTCGGCTGCAGCACCTTTCCCATTTCTGTGGGATAATGAAAAGTAACACTTCAACTTCATACCTGTGACTTCCAGAGAGACAACATAGATGAAGGGACAGCAAACTGGGCCTTAATGTTAGCGTGTTGATCTGCTGTGTGACCTTGAGGTAAGTGCTTAACTTCTGTGAGCTCCTTTCCTTCTCTCTTGTCTGACTGAACTGTAAGGTCACTGGGATAAGAATAGCTTCTTACTGTTTATTTGATGTATTGCCTGGTTAAATGGGAACACAATAAAAGCTGGTCCCCAAATGCTACCCTAGAGTGATCTCTACCCAACATCATACCAGTTCCATTGTGATCACTCAGCACACTCATTACAGCTAAGCAGACAATGGAAACAAGTTGTATGCCAATATACACTTTAAAGCAAATTTCAGTTCCTGTCATGGTCCTATACCCTCACTGTTCAAAAAGACTTAAGATCTCAAGCTTCGCTGGCATGGGTTCTCGGGAAAAGCAATGTCAGTTACTCAAAAATTCTTTGGAAGGGGACTCTAAGCTCACTTGTTTCTAAGCAGTTTCTGTGAAAATTCATAGTGGACTGAACTTCGTAACACTGCTTTAATTTCTTCAAGGTCTTGATGAGTTGTACCCAGGAGGGTGCAGACATTGCAAGCTTGCTCCAGAGTAAACGGATGTTACTCTGTAGTGAAAGTGGAGCCAAGGCACCATGCACAACCTTATACCAGTGTGAGACACTGCACACCAGGATAAAGTTACCTTGCAGCAAGTAAAAAGTAGCTATATAGTGCTGCTGTCACACATGTGCCTGCTCCCGGACTTAATCTAATTCCCAGGATAATCATTCGCTCAGTGAAAACTGGCTCCCCTGCCCCCAAGTGGCCAGGTACAGCTATAACTCCTACTTCATTAGGCTGTCAGCTTGGGGGAGCTGGACTTGTGTCTGCTCCTCATAGCTACGTACATTTACCATAGGATATGATGTGACATAATAGTAATGGTGTCACAAGCCCACACCCAAAATAACTCGGCATGAAGTTCCAAGTTCAAGTACTAAGCAGTGGCTGCAACTTCTTCACAAGCCATGGCACTGCCATCACCTGAACACAGCCTGCAGCAGCAGAGGACTTGGACAGGATTCCTGACTCCCAGAAACAAGGCCACACGAGGCATGTCCTGTGGAGCTCCCACTGCCTTTCTGTTAAATGAAATGTCTCTTGCTGCTGCTCTCAGTGCAGGGCAGCTCACACTGCATGGCAGGGGCATCTCCTTGGATTGCATGTCCCAAACCATGTGCATGGTGGAGGTATGAGAGATGCTTATGCTGCGGAGCTGCCCCGAATCCCGGGCCAGGTCCTGCTGCCTGTCTGCTGTCCCCTCAGCTTTTTCTGTCATGTGGGAGAGCCGCTGAGCTGTCAAGTGGGCCATTTTTGCCAGGCCGTGGCCTTCAGTACCCTCCTGTGGTAGCAACTGCACCTGCCCCTGCCCATGGATGTCCAGAGGCAGCTTGGCAGAGCTCCTTGGCGTGGGTTTAGCTGTATTTCCTTAGAGGCACCTGCAGAAGCCAGGACACCCCAAGGTCCAGCCTGGAGCCATTGTGGGGTGGAGGGCAAGGTGGGAGCTAGCTGGAGCCCAAGCTCCTGCTGCTGCACCCTCAGCCTGGGCCTGGGTTTCAGGAGAGAGTCTTCCTGCGTACAACATCCAAGCAACACACGTATGCTCCTGGTGTTACCTTAGTAGCCTAAGGAACAGAAAAAACTGGAACTAGAAAAATGACAGAACTGGAAAAGATGCTGAGCGCTGACATGGACTGAACTATCACTGATTATCTCCGTGCATGGCACTTACAGTTGAACATCCTTGAGCCACTATCATCCACCTGCACAGCCACTGAGTCAAGAGCCTGCCAAATACCAGAGCAGGCAACCACATCCTTTCCCATGAGCACATCCCAACCTACCCAGGAGTCGCATTACACCGTTCCCTCACCTAGACGCATCGCATTCAGACAGTCAGCAGTAACGTCTCTGCACAGGCAGCCGCCTTGAGACGTGCAGCCAGCATGACAGGGGGCGGGCACCTCAAAGCGCTTTAACCACTGCCCTGCCGTGCGTGCGCCCCAGAGGAGACCTTCGCTCCGGCGGGGTCCAGGAGCTGCCACACTCAAAACCAACCATTTGCCGGGACTCCTAGCAGGCTGCACAACTCTCTCTCTCTCTCTCTCTCTCTCTCACACACACACACACACACACATGTACTTCCTGTGCTCTCCAGCATTAGACCAAGCTGTATGAGAAGACGGACGGTAACATCATTACTGGCAACAGAGAACAAAAAAATCACCTGCTCCATCAACTGTTAAGTGAAGACCGAATAGAGGGAGGCAGGAGAGGCTCAGAAGTCACGGAGCCCACATGCTCCTGGAAGAGACCGGGGACACTGTTGATTATTTATTCATACACTGAGCCCATCGGCTCCTGGAGGAGACTGGACCAGACCCGCCGGCAGCGCAGGAGCGGGCTGACTGCTGGGAAGCGCTCAGCAAGATTGCGACCGCGGCTGACACCGGCACGACCTTGCCGGAGCAGCGTGGGTCAGGCGGACAAGGTGAGGCTGCGAGGGGAGCCCTCGGGCCGCTCCCGCGACGCTGCACCCCCCGGGGCTGGCGCGGGGCCAGCGGGGCGCACCTCCCCCGCCGGCAGCGCCCTTCTGGGGAAGCCGCATTTGCATGCGCTGCTTCCCAAGAAGCTGGGGCCGGCAGCGCGCCCCTCCCCCGGCCGGCGCGGTGACTCAGAAAGAAAGCGAAAGCGGCCGCGCGGCCCACGTGCTTTCTGGGAAGCGGGGGGCGGAGCCAGTGCGGAGAAAAGGCTGGCGGCGCGGGTTAAATAGAAATCAGATGCCATGAGCGCGCTCACAGCTCTCCGGCTCTCGCTCGCAGCGCAGCGCAGCGCAGAGCAGCCAGGGCCAGGGCCAGGCCCCGGCGGCGGAGCATGGTGATCCCGCTCGCCAGCCCCACACCAGCCAGCGCGCAGCGGCACGGCCGGGAGCAGCTGCGCCCGCCGCTCGGCCCCATGCCTCGCTCCGCGGCGCCCACGCGTCTGTTGTTAAATAAATACGTGGATTAAAAAAACAAAAACCCTTTTACAAGTCGAGGCGCAGAGCAGATGTGTCTGAGTAAGAGACTCCCGGGACTTGATTCAGTCTCTGCCCGGAGACGCCAGTAGTTAATCGCAGGAAAAGCACTCGTTGTCCCTCTTACTCGCTCTGCCTGGAGACTTCAGCTGCTCTTCCAAAGCCTGGCGCCCGGGCGGCCGTGTGGCCAGAAAACGGTGCTGTTTAGCAGCTACTGTCACTTGCTGGGTGTAATTCAGCGGATGTAAGGCTTTCCTACCCTGGGGTGGAGGGGCAGCAAATGAAAATCTCGCTGTCTTCATGAACACTAGCTGAGGCTTTTGTTTTTCTACCCTGAGTATCTAACATGATCTTGTTTTCCTTTGACATTTCAGACTAGCCGCAAAAGCTGTCCTGCCCTGGCTGTTGACGCTATGGAAGACCACATCAGCTGGTCTAATCTATAGGATGGTAGCTCAGAGTAAGGTGGCAGCAGATAATGCAGTTGCAGCAGACCCGAGACGTCTACTTGAGTCTCCAGCACGGGATCATCCACAGCCTAGAGTCTACCACGGCTCTGCTCGTCCCAGCACTGTGCAGGCACAGAGTAACACACACTTTCGAACGTTTCGCTCGCAGGCGGATTTCAGTAGCATCACCCGAGCGAGCGCCTTGTTGGATGCCTGTGGCTTTTACTGGGGACCTCTGACTGTCAATGCTGCCCATGAGAAACTTAAGTCTGAACCTGAGGGCACTTTCCTCATCAGGGACAGTACACAGAAGAACTGTTTCTTTGCCATCAGTGTTAAGACTGCTACTGGGCCCACCAGCATCAGAATAAACTTCCAGGGTGGATGTTTCAGCCTGGATGGCAGTAAGGAGAGTTTTGACTGTCTCTTCAAGCTATTGGAACATCATATAAACTCCCCTAGGAAACTGCTGGTCACTCCACTGCGCAAGGTCCGTGTGCGGCCCTTGCAGGAGCTTTGCCGGAAAAGCATTGTGGCAACGTTTGGAAGAGAGAATTTAAATCATATCCCTCTCAATCCAGTTTTAAAGGACTACCTGAAGTCCTTCCCTTTTCAGATCTAAGTACAGCATTACATGTATGCGTGCTTTCCAGAGTGAATGATGCTCGAGGAAATCCAGGTTCCTGGGGTTCTAAATCTGGTCAACAAAAAGGAAACTTATTTTTGTAGCAACATACTGTACCTGGAAATGGAACTTGAACACTTAACTTACGATGTTTACACAAACTGTTTGCACAAACCTGGGGTTTCTAAACCCTGGCATGATCCTTCTGCTAGGCAGAATATAATATTATTTTATAATATTTTTAATGAAAGTAATGTAATAAACTTTATTGTGAAAGTTTTTGAAAATAACATCTCTGGTTCTTCTTAATATCTGCTCTTTATAGCTCCAGACACAACACTTAGCAATAGCTAAGTGCTGATAATGGACCAGATCTCTAGCTGGTGTAAATAGCTTAGCTTTATTGAAATTGGTAAACTTCACTAGCTAACAGATCTACCCAATAGATCAGATCTTTTATTTTTGGTGCTATCTACCTAAGACGATCATGATTCCCAAGCAATATTCAGTGTAGAGACACCCATGTAAAGCAGAAAACAGAGAACAGTTGTGGTTTTTTTTTTGTTTGTTTTGTTTTTTGTTGAAGTATTCTTCAGCTCCTACTTTTAAGAATGGTAATAGGAATGGAGTGTTTAGTGGAACATTTGGTTTTCAATTTCAATTTTTTAACATTGATTTATTTACTATATATTTTAACAGAGAGCTTTAGAAAAGTACTAGGTTTTACAGAGGGATTTGAATATCGCATAGCCACAATTCCCATTGAACGGTTGGAGAGCTAGGAGGGTATGGTCTATACTTTGTTCAAATTTACCCAAAGCAATGTTGAAGTGATAGAAATGTATTTTTCCCCTATCATAAGGCTCTTCTTAAAAATCCACCTCTATTGGTCTTGATTTTTGCCTGGGTGGAAAAAGTGATTCTATAACAACCCCTTAAATGAGCTAATTGTACTAGCTTTGGCTTGTCTAACTTCTATTCAAAGCTGCATGTATAGTTTACAAGGCTCTAGTTGAAAAGGGGTTGCTGTCTTACAAAATTAAACCACACAAATGTCAGCAGGGAAAAATCAAACTGTCTAGGACTGACTGACTTTAAAATGGACATGGAAATGATATCAGTCTCATGTGTGAGGGGGTGTCAGTTCTCTTTTTAAATCAACCAAAAAATAGTCAAAGTGATCTGATCTTGAGACTCACTATATGACTTTGGGAGTCTCCTACCAGAAATGCCATGTTAGACTGGTCTGAGGCTCTCAGGTGATCTATGAAACTTTCAGTGGTGATGGCTGATCACAAGGGACTGCATCCACTCTGACTAGGATTTTTAGAGAAGAACAGTGCCTGTTGGGGCATCTTATGTCTACTGGCTGGTAGACATTTCACTGTCACATGTAAAACTGCATTAGAAAGAGCTAAAATGCACTACAGAATTCTGTAGTAAGAGACATTAACCCCATGGGAACTGCAAAAATAATTGGGACCAAGGATGTCATATAGCATGTAAAAAGGCAGGTTCCACACACCAAAAATGCCCAGAACAAACGTACATAAGGTCCCTTAACAGGGGTGGGCAATTATTTTGGGCAGAGGACTGCTCCCTGAGTTTTGGCAAGCCATCAAGGGCTGCATGACAAGCAGCCAGGGCAGATGAATATACATTTTCTGAATTTTGTAGGGGCCCCACAGGCCAGATAGAATGGCTTGGCGGGCCACATCCAGCCTGCGGGCTGCATTTTGCCCACCCCACCTTAAGATGTCATCCACAACATAACAAAGTTAAGTTCTCCTTAAATTTGTGTTATTGCCAAGTATTTGTAGAGATCCATGAAAGGAAAGTTGGGGAACAAGACCAAATAGACTCAAAAATTTTTAAAAAAATGACAGAATTAGCCACAATAGTGGCTCATTGTGGGCTTTCTAATAGCAAGGCCACTTTAAAGGTGTGAGAATTAAGAAACCTCTCACAATGTTGTAATTCACTTCTTTTAAGATGTTAATGCCACCTTGGGGACTCCATGAATGTTTGTAATGTTCTTTTTATTTAAAACCTGTCACAATATAAAGAACAACATGCAATTTAACTTTTGTAGTATTACTGTTCCCTTAGACTAAACAAGTTTCCAGCTCAAAAGCATATCAGTGCTCCAAAGCAGTTAATGGTTACTCAGAGAGAACTGAGGCAAGCTAAAAATATAAATATACAGCAGACATGTCATGTGTCCCACTTCCTTTGTGTCCCTCAGTTGCTTTGCCAAACGCTTTCTTTGGATTTACAGTCTTATTCTGCAAATAGACTCCCCTCCCCTATCATAAGTCCCAGAACAGAGGTTATCAGGCATCATTTCTGCTTAATTCTAAAGTTGGAAGCAGTCACTAAAAACAGTGCTTTCCCACAGCAACTGTGAGGAACCCATAGTAAATAGGGGAAGTACTGAACAGCTTGCTATGCTGGAAAGGTGACTGCAGAGAAAAAATGGTATCTGTCATACAAATTGCTCTCAGGGCTTAAGGTCTTTGCTGAAAAACTTTTCCCTTCCTCCTTTATCCTGTAATATCTCTTTAGGCAGCATGCATGTAACACTTGTAACCAAAGACCAATATAACAGCACTAAGAAGTAAAGAAATATGACATGATTCAGGGGAAATTTCTTTAACTTGCTTGACTGAGCATCTGCTGTAAGTTTGTATGAGTTAAAAAGAGGGAGACTGTAGCAGACCAGCATGAGATGGAAATAAACTGGTGTTTAAGATGCTATGCCTTGTATTGAGGTATATGGAGTGAGGGTGATAAGGCTTCAGCATGAGGCAAAGGTAGGGAAAAAAAGTCTAAAACTTGCCCAATCCAGCAGGAATAACGTATTACCAGCCTAAATACGTTTGGGGATCTGGGCCTTCATTCTTAAGATGGAGTGAATGAGGATGTTTGACAGAGTAGAGATAAAAAGCCAAGGCAACGTTTGATAGCCCTAAGGAGTTCCTCTGGGAAGCAGGGACAAAGGTGGTTTTTAAGCCTTTAAAGCAAGAGCAGCTTTGTACCCTCTTCTGGGATCTCTTCAGAGTCTGATGCATCCCAAGTTTTAAACAAAGAGGAAGAGAGGGCCCTTTTCTAATAACTGTTTCTGAGCTGCTCCACAGCAGCTATGAATCCCCGCAGCGGTGTCTGCCGGGGGGATGAAACTCCAGCCTCTGACTCCTACCATGTCTCCTCTGCAGGGGCCTGAACTTGGCTTGAAAGTCAGCGCTGAACGACTCACCCCCTCACACTGTGTGGAGTGACATACAGGGGTTGTGGCAAGAACCAGGCTCCAGCCAAAACTTTTCTGTTGTACTCGCAGTGTAAAATTCCTTATTTTCAGTTATGACCTTTTAGGAATTTAAGTATAACATTTATTGATGAATAGCAATATTCTCTGCATACAACAATGGAAACTACTTAAGAATATTACTACAATGTTTTAAATACTACATTGTAGAAATAGCAATCTAATACATTAAAAGACAGCATACAGCCCAAGCCTCTAGTTAGGCTGCTCTGTTCATTTGTACACTTTCACTATTGCCTTTTTCTTTCTTCCACAGCTAATTTGTAAAGGACTAAGGACTTTGAATGGCTCTTACAATCCTACCAACACAAGGATTGTCTGGAGAGGATGGCAATGTTTATAGGTAGCAGGGAACAGACAGTTTTGAAAACAATAAATGAAAAAAAACACCTTCATAGTTTCCTTGGATGCTTGTGGTCCTGTGACACTACACACGAAGAAGAAACATTAGCTTTGTGACATAGGATGTTCGTTTTTTCGGTTAAGAGCCAAGCACCTTGAAACATTGAATGCTATTTAATAGATCTAGTGGAAGATTCAAAATGATTGGAATAGGAATTATTCTGTTGCTTCTGTATTTTTTAACAATGAAATGGCATGCTCTCTTTCACTGTAAGCTAATTTTCATAACATACTGGAGCTGTAAAGTACATGGTTATAAGCACATAATTAACCTAGTCATGAAGCTGCCAGAGAATCTAGTTAACTTAGTTGGATGGGCTATTAGATGCTCAGTAGAAGGATTTGGAGCAACAAACATAACCTTACCCAATTATGAAGCTGTGGTCTCACTAATTCTGTTACAATTGAAGTCATTTACAAGAAGTGAGCCTTCAGCTGCAGTCAGCATTGATGCTATTTTCAACAGTCAGGCAAAAAGTGTCCCCTGGGTAATGCACTGACCGTATCTAGTCATCAATACTGTTCACCCAGCTTATACTTAATCCTCTATTGAACAATTTATCCACATGCATATTCTTCTTTAGACCTATACCCTGCTTATAGTGTCATGTACTCATTAAGTTCCTGGATCATCTCCTGTCTTCTCATTCATGATGCTATCAGCTTTGTAAGTTACTCATGTATTCATTCACTGTACAGTTATCTTTGAGATAAAGTCTGCTTAAAAGCAGTTTAGCTCTATCTGCGTTTCTTTTGACGCAGTTAACATGCAAGCCATTTACTACATACATCATCTGAAGATTTCTAAGATGTTTCTCCTTATGGGTCTCTCTCACCCTTTTCTACTCAAGTAAACCAAACACAGCTTTTCTTTGACTTTAGTGTGACTGAAAACTATTCACACACATTTCACCAGAAATACTTCTTTGATTTTTCTATTTAACAGCTATTGCACAGTAGCTCTATCTGCAATCATTTGTTTCCATTTGCTCTTTTTATCACCGTGAATAATGGAAATAAGTCAAAACACAAGCCAGAGAACACCGGGTTATGATCCCATGGGACACGCAAAGAAAACACCAGCAAACATAGGTGCATTATGCTAATAAACCAAAGCAACAAACTTCAGACAGCTGTAACACAGTGTTAATCTGTGAAGTGAATTACATTGTGTGGAAACCATTTTCCCTTCTATTTAGACACAGATGGTAAAATGCATTGTATATGGCTATTGATACAAGTTATTAAAATAATATGATATGCTGTCATGGAACATAATTAAGGAAGTAGTCTGCTATCTTCAAATAATATCTGGAGTTCAGACATCATGTAGATGGGCAAGGTAAAATCAGCAGTTGAATAGAATAACCCTTAGGATATTCATCTGACCCTGACTTCACTGCATTGGTAAGGTAAGCCAGACAAAGTAGCATCATTTTTCAACTGCCACAAATCTGTTGCAGGCATATTTTTCATAGCTCCCAACCACACGTGCCCACTGATGAATCCTTTCTAAATCTTCTCTAAATTCCTGTGGATCACTCTTACCTATTCCATTTTTGTTGTTTTTGGTTAGAGGGGGTTGTATTTAAAAAAAACAAAACTCCCCCCAGTAATTTCTGCAGACAAGGAAATAGTTCTTCTGAATAAACTAGTGCATATCTTTTTAAAGGATATTCAATTTTGAATTAGACTCCAGGCAACTGAAAACTTTAGCGCTTCTTTTTGTAACCTACTACAAATCTTGCTGATAAAAGGCTGTACCTTTTCTCTAGTTTGTGAGGTACCAGACAAAAAATATAGGCCCCTTTCCCAAAAGAAATAGAGTCACGGTGACATAAGAGAAGAACAGTGTGATATATACCATCCTACGTTGACTGCTTAATGAAACTGGTTGGATGTTTGAAGGAGGTAATGGAGGGAGCTCTACTGATTAGGTTATTCCATGTACATAGTTTGGCATGGAGGAAGGTCTGAAGTAAAAATAAAGAGTGAGAGAGTTAGCTGGATCACGGTGAGTGCATTTACATGTGTGTAATAATGCACATGTATAAACTATAGAGCTTATTGCCCCAGAGTTTATTGCTCCCAGACATGTGTTTGCATATGTACCCAGAAACACAGCATGTTGAGCTGGGTCGGAGCAGCCCTGGCTGGCAGGGGGCCCAGGGCTCAGCCTGCCAGCCCAGGGCTGCTGCCCTCATCTCAACATGCTGCAAAGGGGCTGGCTGGAGTACAAGGGTGCTTCAGCATGGGGCCAGCCAGCAGGCAGCCCTCGCACTGAAGCACTCTTATGCCCCAGGCAGCTAGGGCAGCATCTACATGCACGCTGATGCAAAGCAAACAATTCCACAGCTGAACAATACTTGTAAATATATGTACTATCCTGCTGTGGAGTTAATTTACCTCAGCCTAATAGGGGTGCACATGTAGATGTGCAATGTGCAATTAGTCAAGCGTGCAGTGAACATCTCAAGTAGATACACCCACTGTAGGAGAGCTATGGAACAGGCACTATATCTCTGTTAATAGGGATGAGAAGGTACTGATTGGGAATAATTGAAGGGAGGTAACTGCAAGAAAGTTAAGAAGAATTTTGAAGGTGCAAAGAAATTCGAATTTAATACAGAATAGGAACAGTAGCTACAATGTAGACATTAGAAAAAGGCAGAACATAAGGAAGATTAAAATGGGTAAGGATACACAAGTCAACAAGGTGAATTTGACCTATGTTTGTGCTAACATACAGGTTCCTGGAAGAGGATAAAGCCAAGAAATAGGTTGTGACAAGAATTGTCACTTTACCTAATGCCACGGAATGAGTGCTTGCTGCCCGGCAGACTTCTTTTACATTAACGTGACAGAACAGGCCATCTGCCACTGACTCAGTTACTGTGGTAGTAAGAGGAAGATGGAAAGATTTAATTATTGCTCCCTTCTTAGTATTGTCTTAGCAAAGCATACTGGGAAAGGGGAGGAATTTGTGGTTTTTATAAAACAAACTCCTCTCCCGGTCAGGTGGCTGTAGAGGCAGTGACTGCAGGCAAAACTTGAAAAGACTATAAGTAGCATCTGAGACAAGCTCATGCACACGGATCATTAGATCTTTTAGAACTGCTATGGTTTGGAGGAAATGAGCTCTGGATTAGTTGATTTTGTATTTCACCCTCTAATTAAAACCTCAGTTTTAAGAAAAACCCATCACTGCTCTTCTTTTTTTTTTAACAGGGGAATGAATGAATACAATGATGATGTAGTGGGAATAGTAGCAGGAAACAGACTGACACTGATAGGAGTCTTAGATTATCACTAACACAAAGAGCTTGGATAATAGGAAAGCTGGACCTAGGGCTGGAGAATAGAAATAGAAAGGGAGTTTAAAAGGACTGAGTGTTCAGATTTAGACCTACTGAGCCAATGTCATCCCTAACACAAGAGGAACCAGCTGTCATTTAAGTCAACGACAGGTTTGCCCATTTCTGCAAGGAATGAAGTGTCCCTTAAATTTGATAAGAACCTATCTATTCACTTTCACAATAGTGGGAAAGGATGGCAGTGAACCATGTGTATCATTACTATGGAGGCACCATCTGAATTCACTAATAGATGTTGTTAGCCTTAAGGTCTCCTAAGATGCTATGAGAACTGTTCCATTTTTTGTAGCTTTTTCACTGATGAGCAGAGCCTGCTCTCTTATTATAGGCTAGCACATGCTCTAGAAGCAATACTTCAAGTCTGGTCAGATTTCTTTTTGCCACATCTTGCGCATAGTTAATATATTAATTATATTAACAGACCCATTTCTCCCCAGACCTGCCTGTACTCATCAAAGATTAAAATCTTGGATCTACTGAAGGCAACAGAAAAAACTTTTTTTTACATTTGGCATGTTAAGATTAAGTCTAAGAACCATGGAGGCTTGTTGATTTAATAAAGGGCCAGACGACCATAGCATTGGGATGAATGATATCTGATATATTTCCCCACCCTGTGCTTGGCACACACACTGACAAGTCTTTACCAGTTATTTTGTCCTTCTTCTGACTGACATTGAGAGTAATTATGATACAATTTCACTTTGACCAAACTTCGGTAAAGTCTACTTCCCTCTGGGAGAAACATGATTACTGGAACTTGAGTCAAACTGAGGTTTCAGGTAATCCTCTCCCCAGTTTGAAAGAGTTGTGCTTTCAGTACTCTTTCAGACAACAAAGATTTGCTTAAATCTTATTCATTTCATATAATCCCTGATTTACTTAAAGAATGGGAAGGTGATTATCTTTGTTCTTTTTCTGAGTCATGGTTATGCAGAATACCACTGAGGAGAGATCTTGAGATGGATCTCTGTAGACAAAGTAGTGGCAGGGCAGCTCTGTGCCTGGGGCAGCCGCTGTTCTTGCCACTCGGACTGTGGTGTCACGATCAGCTATTGCTGTGACAACAGCTGGTTTTGAGCTCCCACACAAAGGCAGTTCCTGCGGCTGCTGCTCTCATCACCCCACCTCAGTTACGCTATAGTCTATAGGAATTGTACGCAGTCCAGATACATTACATAATACTTTATTAGTTGCATAGGGCAGGGCTTGACAATCTACAGGACAAATCCAGCCTGTGGACATGGGGCATTGGCAGCATTCAGAGGGAACCTTCTGGGAGTGCTCTCCTTGTGCTGCCTTGGGGATGAACACAAGGGCTATGTGAAGCTTTGGGTGCCGATTTGATTCAAAGGAAATTTGGCCCAATTTGGTGGCCGAATCTCCAAATCCAAATCAAACCAGAGGACCAATAAAAAGGTCCAAATCGATTTGAAGCTCTCCAAATCAATTTGGAAAAGATTCAGAGAGCTTTGATGATTTGGGCAGTCCTCATCTGCTGCAGCAGGGAGCTAGAGCCAGACTCAGCGTTGGTAAGTAAAGGGAAGGGGCGGGCGACTGGAGGAGAGGAGAGGGGAGGCGACCATGGGGGGACCTCTGCCATGCCCCATCCCCTGCTGCTCCCCCATGGCTGCCCTGCCCACCCCAGCTCCCAGCCCTTAAAAAAAAGCCTGGACTCACTGGATGTTGCCTGGCAGGGGGTGGGCAACCTCTGCTGCCCCCCACTGTCCCATGCTGCATGGGGGCTCTATCATGAGTCCCCAACCTCCCTCTGCCCACCCTAGCTTCGACTCTTTAAGAGCTCCCCCCCCCCCGACTCACTGGTTCCTGCAGTGGCCTCATGGCAGAGCGCCCCCATGTAGCATGGGGCAGTGGGGATCGCCCCCTTACCCAGCAGCACCTGGTGAGTCAGGGCTTTTTTTCCCCAAGTGCTGGGAGTTGGGGTGGGCAGCGCAGCCATTGCTGGGCTGGGAGAGCGGGCAGAGAATGGGCCTGTGTGATTTGGCCAGATTGATTTGGGATAGTGATTCGAATCACCAAATAAAGTCACTGTCCCCCCAATCGGCCAAATCCAAAGCGAATACTAACCACTTCACACAGGCCTAATGAACACCAGCTGTGGACACTTCCTAGGGGAACAAATGGGGGAGGCAGCAGATTTTTGGGCCTGCTCACCTCATCCACCTCTGACCGAGGGTGGGTCACTCTGGCCTACAGCAGGAAAAGGAAGGTTGTCTACCCCAATGTATGTATACAATGTATATGAATGTATGACCAAGTTTTTATTTGGATGAGTTTGGGAGTTGTACATTAAGCATGAATGAAGAAGTTATACAGACCACTTAAATGAATAAGCCCCAATGGACCTTTCATACCATTCCATGTATACAAGTCATTCCATGTATACAGCACATTATAAAGTAGCAATTACTAAATGCTTAAATCACTCTCCCACCATATTTCTATTAATTTCAACATATTTTGGATCAGATCAGTCTAATTATGCATGGTCAGTTGGAGCCATGGAAGCTTCTAAAATATGACTTAGAAAGGTTTGTTTTAATTAAAAAAAACCCACAGTCAAATTAAAGTTCAGCACCTTGCGCATGTTGGGGCTAAAAGTAAGCACCAAGTGTCCTAACAGGAAGCCAAGAATCTTCCTTTACAGTTACACAAATCTTGTTTCTCTTACAAAGAGATCAACAAGGTGGGATATGAAAGAATCGTGTGACTGAATCTCACTTGGTTTAGGCCTCAAGCTGGTGCAATTCTTTCCCTCCTGAAAAGAGGGATGGAATTGGAAGAATTTGGAGAAGCAAACATGTTTTGTCTAGATAACTTTTGTTATAATGGCAGCCATTTCAACATCTCCTGGGCTGTGTGTAGTAGGTCCTAAATCGAAGTGGTGGGATTTAAAAATACACCGCTTCATTTTAGAGCCGATTAAACCCCTGTTGTGCACACACCCCACTGACTTACCTGCCTCTGGAGGGCAAGGTGCTGGCAGGCAGAGTGGTCCCTGGACAGTGGTGGGGAGGGGGATGCTTCCCTCTGCAGCAGCTCCCCCCAGGCAGCCTCCACCCGCAGGCACCTGCCTCGGGCAGTCCCGGGGGACACCACAGCTGCAGAGGGAAGCACTTGACCCCTGTGCAGCTCAGGCAGGCAGGCTCTGGGCAGGGGGAAGATCAGGCTCACCACTTTTCATGGGCGGAGCCTGCTTTCCCAGGCTGCTGCCCGGCTGCCTGCAGGGCTTCCTGCAGAGCCACGGAGCCCAGTGCTTCATTCCACAGCTGCAGGGGTAGCAAACTAAATCTCCTTGAAGGCGCTTTAGTTTACTGCACCCCAGGTTATTTACAGCACATTATGCCACTGAATCTGCAGCAGCTGGAATTAATGTGCAATATGCCCCTGAGGCATGCAAACACTGACACCATTAAAGCAGTGCAAAAGCATTTAGCCCACTTTAAAGTGCCATGCACACATGCCTCCCGTTTAGTCTACACACATCTCTGGATGCCAAAAAGGAATGGATTAGTGGCCAAGGTACAGGTGATCTAGGTTACATTTTAAATTCATTGCATCCAGTGAATGTGTTGTTAGATGTGATATTATACAAATACACACCGAGTCTTTTACTGCGGAGTTACCTAGTTAGCTCCACAGTAAACATCTCAGCATCTACATGTGCAGTGTTATTAGGGCAGAGTAAACTAATGAACTTGTAAACACAAGTATATCATAAATCAGTTTTTTACTCCACAACAGTGCATGCATAGATGCTGATGGCTGGGGACAAGGATGCTTCAGTGTGGGGCAGCCAGCTGGCTAGCCCACACTGAAGCATTCTCATGCCCCAGCCAGCCCCTCTGTAGCAAGATGAGCTGGATCAGAGCAGCCCTGAGCCAGCAGGCTGACCCCTTGAACCCTTTGCCAGCTGGGGTTGGTCCGACCTGGCTCAATGTCCTGTGCTCCTGGGAGCATGTTAAATGCGGCAATGCAGAGCAATAAACTCCAAGGCAACGTGCATCAGAGTTTATTGCTGTGCATTAATTGCATGTATAGATATGCACAGAGAATAAATGGTGCTTTTTTAAGGCAGTCATTTTAATTTTTAATACTTTCAGACTTAACTTTTAATGAAACTGAATTTATTTTCTTTTTCTTGTGAGAGTTTCTGATTATTTTACATTTTTCAGTTTTAATATCGTTGCACAGAAAGAGGTGATTAGCTGAGCAAGATTAATGGAGTATGTCTTTAGTTTACTGTAGATGGTATAGTTTTCTGACTCCATCTACGTGATCATTAATTTCAGGAGTGTCTGATGCATGTTGTCTAATATTTTCTTTGTGTACCATATAACAGAGCTAAATGACTCTTTCTTGGAGTTTTCATTCAGTTATTTAAAAAAACCCCAAACCTACAGCTAAGACCAAGAGAATTTTTAGGCCGGGAATTGGCTTAATTAATCCATGCCAGCAGGCACGGATATCTAAAATACATTAGGTCTTATATATAAGCTATGTAAGCTGAGGGTGTTTCAAAAAGTAACAGCAATTTCGAAATAAAACCGTTTTGTGTGCAATGAGTGGGAAACAACACAGCAGCAGAGATACTGACGGTTGTACTGTTGAATGCACACATCATTTACAACTAGCTAGAGAAATGATGTGGTCCAGTAGATGAAAATTTCATACAAAACAGTTTTCTTTAGAAATTGCCATTACTTTTTGAAATGCCCTCATACTTTAGACAATTCAGTGTCACAACCAAGTTCTGCTGGGGGATGGTTAAAACTAAGAGCTGCTCTTTATTCAGGAGAAATGTAAAAAAAAAAAAAGCTTCAAATAGATCACTTAAACAATTGAAGCCACCAACCATAATACAATTTATTCAATTCACCAAAGAGGGCACTGGGAGGGAATTGTGTGTAAGTATGTGCTTTCACATAGAAAAAATGTTTGGTTTTGGGAGCATGATCAGTCTTGCTCACAAGTGCACAATGACTAGCGCACAACAAGAACCAACAGCAAAAAGTAGAAAATAGAATAATTCAACCTTGAAAGAAGAAACAATTTCCAATTAGTAAGAGTGATCAAACACCGGGGAAGATTACCAGGGGAGATGATGGATTTACCTTTGCTTGGAATCTTTAAAATGAGATTAGCTGTTGTTCTCTAATCCAAATTTGGGGAGAAATTCTTTGATCTCTTTCTGTTGGGCAGCTGTGTGTGAAGAATTCCTCTGGCCTTGAATCTCTCGGCCTGGATACTTGTATTCATCTCCTCCTTTCAAGGGTGTCACCTGAGGATGGAACTGCTTGCCTTGCTCTCAACATATTCATGACACTTGCAGTTTCATGAAGATAATGATTATAATCAAAACTCTTGCCTCTGAAATTTCAACAGCTACCTACAGGAGTTAGGGAAGATTTTTTTTCCCTTGATATGTAATTTTGCTTCTGGAGTTTGAGTTGAGGAGCAGGGGTTATTTTTTGGCGGGGACACAGGACACAGACCTACCCCCTAAGTGTTTGGCCACAGGTAGAACAGGGGTACTGAGGTGGGCAGAGGTGGCACAGGTACCCATCTAGTTTTAGTTTGTCTTGCTCATGAGGTCAAAGTCATGCTGATAACTAGGTTTAGGGTTAGGTGGATATGTTGCTCCAGGTCAGATTGGCAAGGACCACAGATGGGAAGTGTTCATCAGTCACCTGGGACATGACTCCCCTGTTGGGATCACCTGGGTATATTTTACCTAATCAATTCCCTGGTAATGCTGGGGCCTCAGGCATCAGTGACATCTCAGTCTCTTCTGCTCTCTGTGAGTAACATGCAGTTCTGTTTTGAGAAATGAAGCATTTGATGTAAACATTTGGTTTTTAGACTTAATATATGGCATTTTGGTGAAACCTGAGGGCTATGATATACAGGAGATAGGAAGAGATGATCTAATGCTTCCTGACCTTCATTTTCATGAAACAACTCTTCTGGAAGGCTGAAGTTGGAGCTGACCCACGCAGTTCGAGGGGCTTTCCTTGGGAGTGAAAATGCAAAGAAGGTTGGGTGGTCCTTGTCAGATGTATGAGCAAGAGAGAGACAGAAACAGCAGAAACCTCACCAAAGCAGTCTCAGAAAGTCACCAGGGAAGTTCCAGAGTCGGCTAGAAAAGTGCTTATAGTTGATCCAAAGAAAAAACTTAAGAAAGACAGCTTTTAGGTGAAGTGCCATCTTTAAAGATACTTTGAAGGTGAGCAAGAAACTGTCTCCTGGCGGATTTCTGCCGAGTTCAGAGAATTATGACTTTACGTGTGTTTCTTGTAAGTAAACAGGAATACACCCATTTCTACGCCTACTAGAAATAACTCACAAGGCTTCAAAACATTACCTAACCACACAGCTGAAAAGGAGTAATAACACAGTATCTGGCCATTAATCACTGTTCTAAATTATGTCAATTAATTTTGTTAGACTTAAATATGGATGATGTCATTGGATTCAGCTCTGCCACATTCACTATCCTTTTCCCAGACCACACTCCTACCACCGAGCACCCTGTTTACTTCAACGGTTACACTCATTTGTGCAGTTCCCATAAGAAGATAACATTTTAAAAATGTCAGACTCAGGAAGACCACATCTTTCTCACAGACTAGACTCTCACAGATGATAACAGCCACAACCTTCACAACACTCATGCTGTGTCTGCTTTTTCTGCAGAGACCTGAGAAGGGGTACCCCCTCACACCCCTCAACTATACAGTTGGTCCAATAAGACATATCACTCACAAAAATCCTGGCCTCTTGTATTTTTCCTGGATAATCATGGTACAGCACTCTAATTCTACCACAGCATGGAAAATATCAAATTTAGAAGCTTACAATGGAAAATCCACAAGAAGAAAAAAAGAAACCAGACTACTCCACAACTTCTTCCTAAGCTTGCATAAGAAATATAACATCATCCCTAGGGAACTTACTATTTACAACCCTCTGGCTAACACATGCAACTCCATATGTGCAACACAACTGTGCAGGAGAACCTAGAACAAACTGAGAAACTACCTCCTTCACCTAACCTACTCCAAAATGGATTGCAGACATTGACTTCATTGACCATTATCTTCTATCTGATCTCTGCTAGTCTATCTACACTTTATAGGTGATAACAACTCTCTCGAATGTTCTTGCTCTTCCACCGATGAGGTTATCATTTCTACTTCATTTCATCTGTCTGTGAGCTATGTCATAAAGTCTCAGATCTTGCTCTCGTTTGCATTAGAGTTGTGCACAGTCCTGCATCTGCTTTTTTTCTTAGAGGTGTGAGGAAGGGTATTTCATGCCTGAAAGCTCGCCTATATCCCTCTCAACTATACTTTGGTCCAACAAAAGAGATCACCCACAAAAATCCTTGCCTCTTACAAAAAGTTCAGTTATTTCTGATGTCACTAATTATACTGTCCTTATGTTCGTGTATATTTAACACAGACATATTGTGTATTACAATATATATCCAAAATAGCCATCTCTTTCTCTGTTTAGACCATGTGGTGATGTAGGATGCAAGATAGCTCGTGTTGTCCCTGCGTTTCCTGTTCCTGCCAATGAATTGCTGTGCAATGCTTGTCTTTTCCCCCTTTCTTCTCTCCTGTTTTGTCCCTTGAGCTTATTTAGACTTTATGTTTATATAGCTCTTGGCACAGTGCACCCCTAGTCTCTTTTTACACAACTACAACACAAATATTGCACAGCTAGGGTTCTGTGACAGTTCTGTTGCAGTAGATACAGTGATAAAAATATTCAGTGGGCATGAAGTTATAGGTGGGAGGAGTTTTCCTTTCTAGAAAGACAGGCAACTTCCCAAAATATACATTTATGGAAATACATAGATTTGAAAAATCTTTTAACTTACTGAAAGCAGGATTAGCTTCTAAAGTTTTGAACTACCAAAGTCCATAAACCTCTCTATGCCTTCATTTTATCCATCTTTTCAATGGGCTGGGTAGCTGTGATCCATAAATAGTGTTATACAGTGCCTTGAGCTCTTTCTGTGCCTCATAAATGCAAAGTATTAGGAATCTGAATCTTCTTCATTATTATTTGCTGTTATCTAAAATATATTAGTTCAGCAAGAGTTTCTCTAAGTGGAGAACTCTGACAACACAGCACAAGAAATGACAGGTCTTTTTAATTATACTTCAGATACAATAACACATTTCATAGATTTCATAGACATCAGGGCTGGAAGGGACCTCAGAAAATCATCTTGAGTCCAGCCCCCTGCTCAAAGGGCAGGAAGTCAGCTGGGGTATTAGGATCCCCGCAAGATAAGCATCCAGTTTGCTCTTGAAGGTGTTCAATGTAGGCGCTTGAACCACCTCCGGTGACAGGCTGTTCCAGACCTTGGGGGCTCGGACAGTAAAGAAATTCTTCCTTATGTCCAGCCTGAAATGGTCTTGCAGTAGTTTATAACCATTCGACCTAGTCATCATCCCTTGGGGCAGTCTGGTGAACAAACGTTCCCCCAGATACTGGTGGTCACCCCTGATAAACTTACAGGTGGCCATCAGATCACTCCTGAGCCTGTGCTTTTCCAGGCTAAAGAGCCCCAGGGCTCTCAGCCTGTCATCGTAGGGTCTGCTTCACTGACCTCTGATCATGCGCGTGGCTCTTCTCTGGACTCTCTCAGGCTTCTTCACATCTTTTTTGAATTGTGGAGCCCAAAACTGGACGCAGTACTCCAGCTGCGACCTCACTAAGGCCAAGTACAAGGGAAGAATGCTGTCCCGGGATTTGTCTGACAAGCATCTATGGATGCAAGCCAGCGTTTTGGTCACTTTACTAGTCACAGCATCACACTGCAAGGTCATGTTGATCTTTTGCTCAATGATGATCCCCAAGGCTCTTTCTTCCATAGTGCTAGCCAACATAGCACTGTCAAGCCTATAAGGATGCTGCGAGTTTTTCTTCCCAAGGTGGAGAACCTTGCATTTATCGGCATTGAACACCATCAGATTCTCGTCCGCCCACTTGCCGAGCCTGCCCAGGTCAGCCTCGATTACCTGCCTGTCTTCTGGTGTGGATGCTTTGCCCCAAAGTTTGGTGTTGTCGGTGAACTTGGCCAGTCCGCTTCTGACTCCAGTGTCCACATCATTAGTGAAGATGTTGAACAGTATGGGTCCAAGGACAGAGCCTTGGGGGACCCCACTGGTCTCCAGACACCATGATGAGTGACTTCCATCAATTACCACCCTCTGGGTCTGACCATGGAGCCAATTTTCCAGCCAGTGGATCGTGGTGGACCCAAGGCAACAATTGGCCTGTTTCTCCAAGAGGTGATCATGGGAAACCAGATCGAAGGCTTTTTTGAAGCCAAGATATATGACATCAATCTCTTCTCCCTTGTCTAGATGATAGATCGCCTGGTCATAGAAGGAAATAAGATTGGTCAAGCAAGACCTACCCACAACAAACCCATGCTGGCTATCCTTTAAGATGTTGATGTCGGCCAGTCCATTAAGGATGGCCTCTTTAATAAACTTCTCTAAGATCTTCCCTGGGATAGAAGTCAGGCTGATGGGCCTATAGTTAGCCGGATCCACTTTCCTCCCTTTCTTGAAGATAGGCATCACATTGGCCTTCTTCCAGTCTTTGGGCACTACACCAGAGCGCCAAGAGTTTTCAAAGATCCGTGCTAGAGGCTGGGCTATGATGCTCACCAGCTCCTTGAGTACCCTGGGGTGAAGATTGTCAGGGCCAGATGACTTGAAGATATCTAGCTGCTCAAGATGTTCCTTCACGAGGTCAGCATTAATGGAGGGCAGGGGATCACCCTCACCCAGACTTCCCTGTCCCGTAGCAGGCATGGGCGTCCCATGGGACTGATGAAAGACCGACACAAAGTACTCATTTAATCCTTTCTTCCTGATGAGTGAGGTTCAGAACCAACTGTTTAATGTGCTATGTATTATGTTATCGTATACACCAGAATCACGTGAGCACTTTTCTAATGTGTAGTATGTTCCTGATAAGAGTGGTAACTTTAATGGATGCTTGACGGATTCATGCTTCAGAGATGTGTTAAAGCACACCATTTTTGTACTTTTAGGGATGTGTTAAAGCACGGTTTAGAGAAGTATATATCTGTGCTGACCGTAAATAAAGGACTCAATTGCCTAGCACTGTTCTTCCTCTTTCACAGCCAGTAAAATAATTCTCTCCCTGCTTTTATCTCCTTTCACTTACAGTGAGTCTGAAGCATAAATTTATGTCATTCTATGTTACAAATGACAATATGCACATGGCCTCAGCAGGTCATTAAATGTAAACTGGGGGAACCTCAAAGAGGTTTAAGGGAAAGCACAGTTTTCTGGGGAAAATAACTCCATCAGTGTGTGTCAGCTTCTATAATACAATACATAGCCTGTCAAATCTGAACTCTTGATCTTAGCCTACTAACTCCTGATTATTGCTTCCCCTCATCTCTGCTACATAAATGCTAAAGTAAACTTACTAGCCAGACTCCATGGTAATCCTACGCTGCCAGTGCATTGGGACATATTCCATCCAACAATAACCTAGCTTTCCTCAAGACATCCAATATAGTCCACCTTTTCAAAATCGTTTGACTGACTGACTTGATGTCATGAAGGATGGTCAGCACAAGCACCAATCAATCACCATATCATCTCTGACCCTACAGTCAGTCAACCAGGATTTAACTGCCCACACTATTATTGGGCACTTCTCAACCATTTTTTAACTGGGCAGGGTCACTGTGACTCACACCTATACCAACAGGGCCTTCAAGATGACAATGAATTCCCTTGTGGTCAAATTCTAACCATGTCCCACATTGGTGATTCATGTCTAATTACAGTGCTACCTGGCAGCCTTCAAGCTCTTCACACTGGTGATGGCATCGCCTTAAGATGGCTGAAACAATATGCCACAACTGGATACACTAAATTAAAATAAATCTTAGCTAAACTAAATGCTGAATTTGTAGCACACCAACATGATGTAGTCAGTCATTAACACCATACACAAGCCCAGCTAAAACCCAAAGACTATTGACTATAAAGGCTAAATGTGACTCATGGCCTTATTCCGACTAATGTATAACTCCATGGATACTACATTAATTTTTAAGTGTAGATGTGCCTCCACTGGTCTGAATGCAACCCAACATATATAATAAAATCACTAAAGAAAAAGTTTTGGGGAAATGCTGAGTTTAGTTTATGGCACATTACAGCACATTTCTCCCCCTACGAACTGATTCCGTGCCATGAAAGTCAGTGGAAAATTCACTGGACTCAGAAGCAGGCCTGAAAGAAAACATTCCCTCCATAAATGATAATATACAACACCTGGAAAGCTGCGGCATGCCAGAGAAGCCTGGAAAGTATCCTAAAGGACTGGACAGTTTTGGAAAGGAGTAATAAACTCAAGAAAGCAACTGAACCTACAGGCTAGGGAAAGTTTCTTATACATAAACTGGTTTAAGGGATCAGAAACTGGTTTAAACCTGTAACAGAATAGATGTTCAGTGCACATAAACCAGTTTAAAAAGGGCTAAAACTGGTCTGAGATAAACCTGGTTGAATGTAGTATCAGACTTAACTGATTTTAGTTGAACCAATTTATGTAATGTCTTTCCCAGACCCCTTACTGGTTTAACTTAAACCAGTCCCCCAGCATCCCAGATGCTTTGCAGCCCTGGGTGAGACTGTCTGCTCCAGAGCAGAGCTGGCCCCACTTCTCTGCTCCCTGACTAAGTTCCAGCAGAGAGTGCAGGCACAGCAGGGTCTGCCTGGCTTCCCCTTACTCTCCCACCCCTCTTCCTGCAGGGATCCCCTCATCTCTCTCCCATCGCACAAACCATAGTCAGGATGCAGTTTGCTAGCTGATGCTGAGAGGTGTCTGTGTAAGGCAGACAGGACAAAAGCAAACAGGACAGTATCTGCTTATGACTTTTTGGAGCTAATCAACAGGTCAGCTGCTAATATCCCTCCGTTCCTTCCTTGGTAAAAGTTGGTTAAGAGCTTGAACTGGTTGGTCAGGAGCAGTATTGGGGGAAAGCCCCGCCCTAATCAAAGTGTCCTGCCAGGCCCTGGCTGCATCTCCTCTCAGCTTAGCATTGTGCTTTAGCAGCTCCCCCCCGCCGCCTGGCTTCTTGCCTGAGCCACTGCAGGCACGTGCCTGCATTTTCTCAATCCAGAGGGAATGTCTATAGTTACAAACCAGTTCAGCCTAGCCAGGTTAGAGTAACCTACAAAGATTGAATCAATTCAGGTGCAGGCTTTCTGAATTTCTGTCCTTAGCCACAGTGAGTAAAAGTTTAGGCCAGTCCATTTATTACCATACAAATTAAGTTACCAGTGGTCCAACTTTCCTCCTTTTGAACTTATTGCAGGTCTAATTCAACTGCCACAGGGCCTTCAACTGAAAGGAATGTTTTCTTTTTTTTAAATTAATATGGGTTAAGTGCAGTTTTGCAATTAAGCTAATGTGCTGAATTTGGAGGAGGAAGGTGGAAAAAGACACCTATTGAATACATTGCTAAGGTAGTGGCTTTTTAAATAATCTAGATCAAGTATTTATGAACCTCCTCCAGCCTGCCTGAGTCATAAAGCCTTTATATAGTAGGAAGGTTACAAAAGATGCTTGGCTTCTCCAGCTACGTAATTTATAGAAATGGATGTCTATTCAGTTAGTTGGCCATTTGTACCTTTATATTAAGACATCTTTGGCCAAAGCGCAGCTCATGGAGTTCTGCAGGATGGCACTTGGCCAAATTAATGTGGAATATCAAGGTATGACTGGTAAAGACTACAGCTGTAGCATGCAATGGATCAGGAGAGAGGAGCTGAATTGAAGCAATTTCATGCTGCTCAGTTTTAGAAAACTGGGTGCCCAGCAATAGCTTGTATCAAGCTAGGTAAAGTTTGTATGTGCCATTTTGACTCAGGTTTGACTATACAGAGCCAGATTATGCTTTTAGCTCTACTGTCGTAAACTTGGAGTAACTAACTCTGTGAGGTTCGGTCTAGATAGATGCTAATCTAGGTGATCAGAAGCTTACAGCCAAAGTTGGCCCAGAATCGGTGAACCTATGTGGAAGCCCAACAGAATTCTTTCATTATCATATTGGAAATACTTGAAAAAATATTCTACATTAGTGTCAGAATATTCCTTTCCCTGATGGGTAAGTGATCAATGCTTCTAGAAATGAAACCTACTGTAAACCTGTACTTTATAACAGTTCAATTAGAGGCCTCTCCTGAGCACTTAGTGCTAAGCGGTACAGTACCTACTGAATCAGTATCCTAAAGGAAGCCCTGAGATGACTCAAAACCCTGAGTTGGACTTGACCCTTGAAAGGATCATCTCCCTTACAAGCCTGTTCCTCTTGGATTTGAGCTGGGCGAGGATTTTATTAATGGTTTTTGAACAAAGTTTTTGCATTGCTGTGCTGCCTGATACAGAAGTTCAGATTTATACAGCACTTTACCCCATTTTGACAAAGATAGGCATCCAAACGGGAGAAAAACAGAATTGTTCCTTCCAATTATCTTTCTTCCTGTGATTTCCTGCAGTTCAATTCCTAGGAAGAATTGCACAATACATATATATACATCTCGTCTCCTGTGCTAACAAAATAATGGACTTCTCATGAAAAACTTGGCATAAATATCCTTTCTTGGTAATAACTATATACCCAGGCTGCTTGTTGCGCTGCTGTCTGCTATGAAGAATGTGGAACTACACATTTAATTTTAATGATGTATGGTGAAGAGTTCAGGAATCTAAACAATACAGTGACTGGGGCACTGTAAAGAAAATTCATAATATGCTCTGTGACAGTGGGATACTTACTCCACAACTCTCCTTGGCTAAACCACAACTCCAGTTACAGCTGAATACAATATTCTTATTAACATTGCTGTGTTACTATAAACCTTTTGGGGCCAAACTTTTTGACAGGCGTGCCAGAAATTAAACCCCACACCCTCCGAGTGCCATTCTGATCCCCTTCCCAATCTTCTGCTCTGCCTTCTGCCCCCTGCCACACACACAGACCGTTCATGCCACTTGGGGCTCATTGGCCGTACCAAGTATAAACTTAGCTTTCAAATACTGTCCTAGAGAAAAAAAACAGTCTAGAAGAAAGCACAATATCAAATAATATTTATAGGAATCACTAAATTGAGGGGTGCATTGGTCATCTGCTGTTTGATTTAAGCTTCTACTTTAAGAACCAGTTCAGCTTTTCACCCAATGTATTTACATATTAGAGATATGAGGAAAAAGAGCCGGATAAATGTTCTGAATTTTTTCTAGTCCCATCCATCAATTCACCTTGTTGTAAACAAATCTAACATAAAAGAAACATTATCCTCTGATCTGAGTAGGAGCCAAGAACTCCTGAACTCCAGGCCCCCCTGGACATTGCACAGTACTAGTCTCTGGCCTTGTTTCCTTTTCCATAAAAAGGAGCAAACAGAACAACTGCTGTACCTTGCAAGGATGCATTAATGGGTAATCCTTAATAATGTGTCTTTAAAATTGTAAGTGGCAAGTACTGTTTTTAGTTAGTCAAGCATTGTGCATCTCCTTTGATTTGCCGCATACATTTGACATCAGTAGTCCAGATCTCCAGTATGAATTTACACATAGTTAAATCTTTATGGGGTTTTTATAGATCCCAACTATTCTAAGTACATTGTGTGATGCCAAATATGCCGAATCTGGGGACCTGTTCTCTTAGCACACCAGAACTGATAATCAGACAATTAAATGTTCTTTTTGGCACTGTTTTAAATATCAGCTACTATGATTGGTGAAGTTATAAGCTTTGGCTCAATGGCTGCATAATGGATTTGGCTTCCAACTCACAATGCTTGCACTTCAAAATCAGTAATTCCACAATCTTGAATCGTTCAATCCTTGTTTCTACCTTACCTGCTGTCTTGGTCACTTCTGTTTGTGTGCACTCCCCTAATGCACTGTGCTGTGGAAGAACAAACCATATCAAGACAGAAATGGGCATACAGAGCTGAATATGAAAATGCTGATTGATAGCATTCAATCAGAAACAGTTTTATTGTTCCTACATAATTAAAGAATAATGCTATGTATTATTGAGTGTCATCTAATGACACATTACCTATATTTAAATGTGCCCAGGCACCTTGTTTTTGTCTTAAACACCCCTCTAAAATTAGTATTTTTAGACAACAAAGTATCACTGTATGAGACATATTTTTCCATTAAAGTCAATGCAAGCTTTGCCACTGACTTCAGAGACACCAGAATCTGACAAAAAGTAAAGATACGGCAGACTGATAGCTAAATAAACTACATGCTCTCTCCATTTGATAGATAGATGAGAATCCCAATTTCAACAGAAAGCTTTACTTGCCACATACAGGCATCAGATAAAGAAACTGGGACTGTATTAAGCATTTTGAACTGTCAGTAGTGATGATGATAGTAGTAGTAACAGGAACAGGAAGCTCAGGAAGGAAGGAGAAATAAAAAGGACTTCTTCACCTTGTGTGTGCATGTATATAGAAGTCTTATGATTAAAAAAAATTAAGTTTGAATACTTGACTTTTTAGTTCCCGTATTGTCAAGGTAAACTTTGACCATTAATAAATGAATTACTATACTTTGTCAGCACCCTGGCTCTTAGATTCCAGGAACTGATTTTTGGTGGAGCTCCTTCATTTCTTCTTAGCTCAATTAGTATCCACGGCTGTTGAGTATTAGGAAGGGTTTGTAATATAACTTTGGTTCTATTTTTGTCTCATTTTACAGTTCACAGATAATTGGGTTACTTTCAATAGACATATTTTGGGGTGGAATTTTTATTTTTGATTATTACCTTCTACTAGACTTTCTCATGGTTTGCCTGGCTCCAACAGTCCTACAGTTGATTTCTTTTAGCTTTACTGGATTTATTTTCTTTTCCTCTCTTTTTTATGTTTCCAAAAAGACTCTTGCTTCCATGAGACAACTGATAGTCATCCTTGTGTGCAGGCACATCTCTACTGAGGCACAACAAACTGCAGGTCTAGGCCTGATCACCTAGGGGTCTGCTGTACAATATGGCCTTAGTCCACAGAATACCGTGTATTTTATTCAATCCTTATCATCCTTAACATCAGCAGGGGAGTCTGACCAACTGTCAGGTGCAATTTTCCACTCTCACATGGGAGGGGGCCCTATTTCTCTAAAACAATTCTCCAGACCTTGAAGAGAGCTCATTGCACCATCAGGGATGAGTGAATAGACTATGCAGGGACTAGATATTACTTCCCCACCCACAGCCTTTCCTGGTACCCCGCCTCACCTCTTGCACCCCTTTCCAAAAGAGAGAAGTATCACACTGTCTTACGTATCAGCCTTACGTATTTGCATATACACACATACCCTAAGAGTTGAAAAATTCCTTTGAAAGTGGTGCTGCTTGCTTCAGTGGCCTTGTGAGGACCGTAGCACTGGAGCCACATTTTCATTCCCATACTACGTGCCCCAGGGATCCAGAGAATCTATGAGTCTTAAAGGCCAAGGGAGAGTCATCTTGCGTGTAGGCAAAGTACGCCCACTTTGGGAGAAACTTGCAAGGGAAACCTTTTAGTACTTCCCTGTTTGCTTGTCCCCTCCAGTGGGGTTTCCATAGCTATAGATTCATAGATTTCTAAGGTTGGAAGGGACCTCAACAGATCATCAAGTTCGACACCCTGCCCTGGGCAGGAAAGAGTGCTGGGGTCAGACGACCCCAGGCAGCTGCCTATCCAGCCTTCTCTTAAAGACCCTCAAGGTAGGGGAGAGCACCACCTCCCTTGGAAGCCCATTCCAGAGCCTGGCCACCCTTACTGTGAAAAAGTTCTTCCTGATATTTAGCCTCAACTTGCTCTCTGTCAGTTTGTGACCACTGTTCCTTGTTACCCCAAGAGGCACCTTGATGAACAGAACAGCTCTGGTTCCTTGCTGCGCCCCCCTAATGAATCTGTAGGCAGCCACCAGATCACCTCTCAGCCTTCTCTTGTGGAGGCTGAAGAGGTCCAGGTCCCTCAGTCTCTCCTCATAGGGCTTGGCCTGCAAACACTTAACCATATGAGCAGCCCTCCTCGGAGCCTCTCAAGGTTGTCCACATCCTTCTTAAAGTATGGCACCCAAAACTGGACACAGTACTCCAACTGCAGTCTGACCAATGCTGCCGAAGTATCACCTGCTTGGATCTATTTGTCATGCACCTGCTAATACATGATAATGAGCGGTTAGCTTTGCTGATGATTTTGTCACACTGATGACTCATGTTCATCTTGGAGTCCACTGTGTCTCAGATCCCTTTCTGCTTCTGTGCTGCTGAGAGGGTCAGTCCCCAGTCAGTAGATGTGCTAGATATTTTTACATCCTAGATGAAACACTCTGTATTTGTCCTTGTTGTACTGCATCTTATTGTGTTCTGCCTACTTTTCCAACCTGTCCAGGTCTGCCTGCAATCATTCCCTACCCTCCAGAGTGTGCACTTCACACCACAATTTAGTTTTATCCACAAACTTGGACACAGTACACTTCATGCTCACATCCAAGTCACTGATGAAGACATTGAAGAGTACAGGTCCAAGGACCGAGCTCTGCGGGACCCCACTACCCACATCCATCCAGGTTGATACCAACCCATCCACCACCACTCTCTGGGTGCAACCCCCAAGCCAATTTGCCACCCACTGGATTGTGTAACCATGTAAGTCATAGCCTCTTAATTTATTTACAAGGATGGGATGAGATATCGTATCAAAGGCCTTCCTAAAATCCAAGTAAATGAAATCCACCTCTACTCCTGCATCTAAGCGTTTGGTGACCTCATCATAAAAAGAAACCAGATTAGTCAAGCATGATTTGCCTACTACAAATCCATGCTGGTTGCCCTGCTACATTATTTTTCCTACTGGACTCACACAAATATGATCCTTAATAATTTTTTCAAAGACTTTTTCAAGGATAGAGGTGAGACTAACTGGTATATAATTACTTGGATCCTCCTTCCTCCCCTTCTTGAAAATAGGGACCATACTGGCCCTTTTCCCGACCTCCAGGACCTGACCCGAGCGCTCAAACAGCCGTGCCAGTGGTTCTGCTAAGACTCCGGTCAATTCCTTCAGTACTCTCAGATGCAGCTCATCCAGGCCTGCTGACAAATACATCCAGTCCATCCAAGTGACTCTGCACCAACTCAGCATCAACAATTGGTGGGCTGGTGTCCCTCTGATGCTCATCTAAGAGCCTGTTAGGAGACTTGTTTTGACCCTTGCTCAGGAACACTGAGGCAAAAAACTCATCGAATAGCTCAGCCTTGTCCTCCCTGTCTGTTAGTAATTGCTCCTACTTGTTCAGTGGGGGTCTATGCTGCCCTGCACCTTCTTTTTACTCCCTATGTGGTTAACTAAGTTAATAAATGCACATTAGCAGAACTACAAGCAAGCGGACTCAGGCTAACAAGAAATCCTGGGAGAGAGACCCAAGTAAGATCTCTCAGAAAGTAGGAGACCTAAAGAAAAAAACTCCAACACAGCAAAGAGTCCATGTGCAGGCCCAGGAGAAGGCTGGATTCAAATAAGCAGAAGGAACTGCATGGGGAATAAATGTGTGCCAAGCCTGATTTGGGTCTCACCAGCAGAAGCAGTGCAGATGCAATGGTGCAAGGGAGAAGAGGAGCAGAGTGAGTGCGTAGTAGGCTAAAACCAAGCAAAATGTTCAGCTATGTTGTGAAATAAATGGGGCAACCATACTTGTATTACAATGCTGGTAAATACAGCTTCTCGTAACCTCTCCTTAGCTATGTAGCTCATCATTTGATTTAAGACCACATTTACACAGCCTTATCTGTATTCAAAAGAGTAGTGTATATCTCCTCTCCAGCGATTCTGTGACTACTACTGAAAAATCAGCTCTGCTCACTTGCTCTCACTCTCACCTGTGGCATATTGTGTAAATGTCAAGTGGACTCTGGTAAAGCAGTGCCCATGCCGATTCCAGGAGCATGCCCGAGACCCAGTTTCTGAGAGTGTCCTTTGCTCACACCAAGAAGTGACGACAACCCTTTTCTGCATTCAATATATACAGAGCAAAAATAAGTGGGACCTCTTCTACGGGATCTCCATGGAGGAGGGGCTAACATGTCTGGAATGCATCACAAATATTAGCTGGATCTTGTAAATGTTCTGGTTAGAACATCCTGTGGCAGGGGGCCATTATCAACATTGTAAAGTCTGGGATTCAAAGGCTGTTGTTTGGAGTGGGAGGCTTTCTTCAACCCCACAAATTCCAGAGAATGGCTTAACAGGCCTGTTCCCTCCATCAGGAGACTGTAAAGTTAAGCATCATTGACACAGGAATTGTTGAAGATACAGTTTTCACTGTTTCTTGGGTTTGTTTGTTTTTTCAGGGGCGCACACTGGGAATGCTGGTTTAGCAGGACAAACAGGTGATGGGGATACAAGGTTACCTAGGGAGATGCAATTTCACAACTCTTACAAACTAAAGCAAGGGCTAATTCTCAAGCAGTCTAATTTCCAATGGTTGTGTAAACCATGCACCTCAAATAAGCAGCGGTTCATGAGAAGTGTTCTTATTTGCATCAGATGACCTCTAATTCACTTGTGGCCCTGTTTCAAGTCACTAGCATATGACAAATCTCTTTCCTCTCTTGCTGTGCTTGTGTATTTCTTCTTGGTCTTTCCTGAGTGTATACAAATAACGCAAGACTGGTCACTGCAGTGCTTTGGATATGCACTTATGGACCTACAATACACACCCCTGACCCCAAAATAAACAGACCACTTTAGGGTCAAAATTTTTCCCCTCAGAGCTAGGACAAGAGAGACCCTTTGTGCTGCCCTGACAGCAGTCAGACTAAACCTGGAACTGTCCCACATTTTGCATTCTTGTAAACAGAATTGCTTCTTTCTTCCTAACCAAGAGTAAAGTTCTCATTGGCTTTAATGCTTTTTCCCATGAACCAGAAGCTGAAAGACTGAAACTCCTATGTCTTGGGCCACCCCAAGAAACATATATGGTATGGGCAGATCCAGAACTGTGGCACTGAGGGCACAGCCACACCTTTCAGGACTGTGGCACATGTACAGTAGAGAACTGACTGAGCATGCACCATGGAGCTGAGTGGGGGTGCTACCAAGATCCTGGATACTACCCAGGTGTCAGAGCTGCCTGGCCTGTTAGCACAGCTCCTGCTGAGAGCTCCATATGCCCTGTGATGTCTGAGCTCTCCAGCTGGTCGGTATAAGCTCAGGGTATACCCAGAGCCCCTGCTTGCGTGCAGCTCCAGAGCCCAGGGAACAAGCACTGCAGCTCTTTGAAGGCTCCAGAGCTGTGTGCAAACAAAGGCTCCAGGCATACCCTGCATGGACCAGCTGGCAAGCTCATAGAGCTCCCAGCACATGCGGAGTCCCCATCAGGAGATGCAGAGACGTGCCACTGAGCTCAGAGCTCACTTTACACAAGTGCACAGCCAAAGTGGGGGTGTGACCACACCACCGCACTCCCTCTGGATTCACCCTTGCATGCAGGCTGCTCTTTAAGACAAGTCTAAGTAGCCCAGTACTCAGAGTCAAATTCTGCCCTCTTGCACACTGAGTTCAATCACACGGAAATAAAGGTTTTGCCCAGATGCAAACAGTGACAGTATTCTATTATAAATTCATTTCAGGAGCTGTAAGGTGCACCTCAGAAAATGTTTTTTTCACATTAACTTTCTGCAAACAGGCTTACATTTCTCCTCTGGACAAACACGCATAACTTTTCCTTCCAACATGATATGACTTTTTTTTAAATCAGTTTCACAATCACAAATTGCTCTGAAATGGTTATTTGTTTTAATCATCCAACAGTTTATTGTTTAAGGAAGCTCTTTTGTCATAATACGCAAGAGTAAATAGATGAGAGCGCTAGGGTGCATCACCTTCTCGTTTGTCAGAAATCACACACCACATTCCCAATCTAGACAACAGCCTCAATGGTCTTAGCAAGCACTTGCTTTGGGTAGTAGAGGAGACTAAATGGAAAGAGTGCACGTAATAGCTGACAGAGCACTTGTCATTCAGACTCCTTTAACAATGACAGATGTGTAGCCTAAATAATCAAACATAAAGACTAAATACAGACAGTAAAAAAGCCTGAGGCTGAATCAATTCAATCTTTGCAGGTTGATCTAAACTGCACAGATTAAACTGCAAGAGAAGTGAACAGACATTTACCTTTGATTCAGGAAATGCAGCCACATGCCTGCTGTGGCTCAGGTGAGAAGCCAGGTGGCTAGAGCTCTCTGCCTGTGGGTTCACTTCTTCTTCCTGCTGCCCCCGAGGTCTGTGAGATTTGCAGTCCAAAGTTACAGCAGCAGGACTCTGCAGGGTTGCTCATAACCGCTTTCTCCTCCTGCTTCCAGATGCCTCTGGGATTTGTAGTACACAGTTGCGGCTAGCAGTAAGTTTTAGCAGGGAAAGGGGTGTTGACCCCCCTCCCTGGTCCCAGACCCCATCCAGAGTTTGCCAGGAGGAGCAACACACCCACCCCCCCAGACTGGGCTGCATCCTGAACCAGGCTTGCCTTCCCCCACCTCTTTGTCAGACAGTCTTCAGTGCTCCAGCTAGGGAGTAGAGGGACAGGGCCAGCCCTGCTTTCTGGAGCAGACAATACAGCCAAGCCCAGCCCAGAGCTGGAAAGCATCTGGGATGTTGGGGAACTGATTTAACTTGAACCGGGAAGGGATGTGGGACAGATGTTTCATAAACCAGTTTGACCCAAATCAGTTAAGTCTGATACTACATTCCACCAGGTTTATCTTAAACCAGTTTCAGCAATTCTGAAACTGGTTTATGTGAACTGAACTTCTGTTCTGTTCCAGGTTTAAGCCTGTTTCTGATCACTTAAACCAGTTTGTGTGTAATTTCTGTCCCTAGTCTTAGAGGGCAAATTTGCTGAAGTCCTCATCACAAAACTTCTTTAAGGCAAATACTAGATGAAGGGGTAACAGGACACTCCATCCGACTTTAAACAGAAAAGCAAATCGTGATGTGAAAAGCCTGATAAAAGAAGAGTCTTGTTAATGCCACATGGCATGGATAAATGAGTGTTGCTAAAGTTAGATTACACTAAAAACGAATCAGGACAAAACAGACGTAATTAGAGTTGAACATTTATAGAGGAAAATACAAGATTAAGCCAGAGACAAAACATGTTACTGACTTCATCCAAAAAGATTTTCTTTTCGCAGAAACACACATCAATTAGCAGCTAATGAGTAAGGTCCCCTCGGTAATCCTTTTCCAGGCAAAATTCCCACTGAAATCAGTGGAACTGCTCGAATATTCTTTGGAAAATTGGATCCAAAATACAATGCAAAATACACTGAGTTCTTCATGTAACAGAAGATGACCTCTTATATATGAATTAATAGTTTGAAAGAAGCAGGTTGCGTTGCCTACAAGAAGGTGTTCCTGGAAAAAAGGGAAAGACAACAGAAGGAAAAGTGGAACAAGAACCTCATTTTTTTAAACCTATGTTATCCCACATTACTAAATGTTGCAGATTACTGTAACTGAGAAGTTGATCACTGTAATTTGCCTGTTGGTATCCCACTGAATTTAACACCAGGCTGCAGAGCACGCTGTCCTTGTTTACTTGCACTACAGCTAGTGAGACAACCATGAAGTTCACAGTCTTCCATCACGCTACAAAATTCTTGGAAATCTTGGATGCATCGTTGCCAAGATATTTCAAAATCGCTCCAAACCCTAGGTTGTGCATGGATCAGATGAGTTTCTCAAAGATGACCTTTGTGCTGAGGAATCAGTCAGTATTGAGCTGAGGAAGGAAGCCTAAGTCTCTATAGTGCCTATGACTCAGTGATCCATGAGGTGAAGCAGCCAAGAGTTCTGTATTTTCATTCTTGCTTCTTCCTTCCAACAAGAGTACATTGGGTACCTCTGTGTTCCTGCCTGCAGCAAATGACAGTCCAGGGGAAAAAACTTTTGCAGAGACCCCCCCAAATGTGGTACCCTCAGAAGCAAACTAGACTGATTCTGCTGGATCTGGGGATTTCAGTGTCCCTGGGACATTGGAAGAAGAAAGGAAACAAGATGTATTCCTGCTCACAGCCCTTGCAAAAACAGGCAGTTGAATAAATAAGTCTGAGAAGAAACAAAGCCTAGAGATCTTACGTGGAAAGCAGTGCAATAACAGATCTTCCAACCATCTTTCCTCACGCCAGAGGAACAGTGCTAGCCAGCTGGCCTTTTTAATTAGTTGAAGTATTTTAATTGGCCAATGCTTATCAAAATTTGTCAGATGTTTGCTTGAAACTGGAGACAAATATGCTGCAGGACATCCGTGCCCCTGTGTTTGTGTCAGGTTTCTAGTGATTTTAAAGCTTACTTGCTTTGTAACTTTAAGTGTGCTGGTCTCGATGTAACAACACAAGCATTGAACAAAAGCATTGGCTGTTTTTAAATGGGGCAAAGCAGGTCAGCCTGACACCAGATGAGTGCAACTTTCAGCTAAGCTCCCATTTAGAGAGCTGAGCCAGGGATGTGTTGTGCTTTTGTAGTTCAAAAGGAGCGCCTCTCTGTGCGCGCTCTGCTTTTAACACCATCCCTGCATGTGATTAAAGAAAGCCACAAGAAAGAGGTTTCTACGTTATTATCTCTTCCTGGAAAACAAACCTGACTGTTTCCCCGAAATTTGCTGGTACAGAATTATGCAGCTTTAAAGGCACCCAGACATTTTGGCTGCCTGTCCACTAGCCTTCGATGCAGTCATCATTATCTCTGTTTTACTCTACCTGGAACTTAACAATCCCTAGCTCCCTTTCCTCCTGGTTTTCAGTAACTCTTCAAGATGAAAATCAATAGCATTCCTTTCACTCCAAGGTACAGCCTTTCAGATAATCATGTCATATTCTGCAGCAGCTGTTCAAAGTCTGAGCAGCAGAAATAGCCCTTTGCCAGAGGGTTTCCAGTAAAGCAGCTGTCTTTTTCTAGCATTTCACTGTTTACTTTGTAATATAGGTTTAGATTAACAGAGGGTTTTCATAAAACATTTCAAGAGATGTGAGTCAGTGGCATAAATAAGAAAACCCAGGAAGGTTTTAAACAAAATTACTTCATGGCAGAGACCCTAAGTAAGTGAGATATTGCATTTTAGTGGATCTTATTCCCAGGAAAAAGACATTTGAATTTACGGCTAATCATCTCAAAACTCTCCTTAACTGAAATGCATGTATGATTTTGGTTTCTATTTTGCTGTTAACGGGCTTGCAAAGGGATTAGAAAGTCATCATCACACCAAGTGACAGACACAAGTTAGGAAATGCAATTTAGCGGAAAGCCCCGCAAATAGACTAACCCCAGGAAAGATGGAGTGACTTGCAAATTCATTACTTTAATTAAGCAGTTTCTTTTAAGATTTAGGGTCAGATCCTAAACTGTAGCAAACCTGAATGTAACTGGAGCTACGCTGATTTATACCAGCTGAGGACCTGGCTCTAAAAATGGTTTCCAATCTGAAGATAAAGGCATTTTTCAGAACTGCCTTTATCTGAGGATATCAAATGACCTCAAACAGAACTCAATCTGGTGCTAGACAGACTGCAAAGAAGTAGATTTATGTGTAAAGCCTCCACGGAGTTTACAAAGTAAATGACACATGGAAAACCTGAACATGGTTTATTCTTAGAAACCAGTGGCAAAGCTGGGGGGGCGGTGTGGAGTGCAAGCGAAAGGATAGAGCAAGGCAACCTTTTTTTTAAAAGCCTCTAAAACCTTTTCAGATAGAAACTTTGTTCTTGAATGCTCACTAAGTTATGCACACATGGGTTGGTGGTAGCCATGTGATGCATTATAGCCTCCTATGGCAAATAAAACTTAGCTCACCTCCATTCCCCCTGTAAGAGACCCGTTCCTACGCTCAACAGAAGGGTCCCATTTCAAACAGTTTTGGAACAAGCCAATCTTCATCTCCACTAATCCTCACACAAGCCCCGACTAACTTCGAGCACCTGACCTTTATACTAAAGGGGAAAAAAAAGAAAAAGAAAACCTACCCGCAAGACAGATATTTCTTAATTTCCTCCAGAAACATGGAATTTCTTCTGAAAAACACTACTTGCCTTAGGTCCAATGTAAAATCTAATGGGCATCAGAAGTAAGAGTGGCATATTTAATCCCTGTAAAAATTCAGGACAACCATGGATTTCCATTAGATTTTTCAGCTCTTACCAAGTCCACAGTTACCAGATTTTAAAACTGTGACTATGTCAGTAGGGCTATTTTGGTTAATCATAAAAGATTTCTAAGACAACATTATTGCAGCTTTCTTATCCCTCAGGGACTGTTTAGGTCAGGCTTGTCCAACATGCGGCCCGCCAAGCTATTTTATTTGGCCCTCAGCCCACCGCTGTGAAGCACAGAGCCATGGCAGTGGCGGCGGCAGAGCGCAGAGCCGCAGCAGTGGCAGGGCCGCCACAGAGTGCGGAGTCATGTTGGTGGAGCACGGAGCCGCAGTGGCTGTGCGGAGCAGCAACAGTGGTGGAGCACGGACCCATGGCTGCAGTGCATGGAGCTGTGTCAGTGGCAGGGCAGCAGCAAGGCGGGCAGTGCCAGCCCACGGGCACCAGCCGGCCGTGAGGGGAGGGGAGATGCTTACCTCTGCAGGGCCCAGGCTATGACAGATGCTTCTCAGTCCAGGGGTCCCAGTGCCCTGGAGAGTCTGAAAGCCACACATCCAATTGAGCTGGCTCACGTCTGGGCCAACTACCAGCTTGTTGGACCTAGCCTCAACAGTCCCAGATCTGGAACATTGGGAGGGGACTGGAGTGGGATAGAGCCACCCACCACCTAATCTTCAGGATTGGATTTGGCACAGATTAGCAGTAGCATTATTGGAAGGAGTTTCATTCTATTTCCTCTTGCCATACACATCTGGCATGGGAAAAGTTACACCCCAGCCATGTCTGATTGGACAAGCTGGGGACAGGTTCTACCCCTTGCCCTCGGCACATGGCTTGGGAGTTGCAGAATCACCCGTGCCCTGCCTGCATGTGTGGAGACAGAGGCACAAGGTAAGTTCCCGCGCAGAGCTGGGGGTGCATCAGGGCAGACGGAGGCACAGGGTAAGTTCCTGTGCAGAACTGGAGACACTTCGGGGCTGGGCCCGGGCAGATGGAGGCATGGGGTAAGTTCCTGTGCAGAACTGGAGGTGCCTCGGGGCTGGGCCAGGGCGGATGGAGGCATGGGGTAAGTTCCTGTGCAGAACTGGAGGTGCCTCGGGACTGGGCCAGGGCGGATGGAGGCATGGGGTAAGTTCCTGTGCAGAACTGGAGGCGTCTCGGGGCTGGGCCAGGGCAGATGGAGGCATGGGGTAAATTTCCATGCAGAGCTGGGGCACCTCAGGGCCAGGCCAGGGTGGATAGAGGCATGGGGTAAGTTCCTGTGTGGAGCAGACCCATTTCATTGTCACTTCCTGCAACTTTATTGGTGTCAAAGGTCATGTGACATCACTTCCTGATGTGATATCACTTCCTGTGAGGACTTTGACTATGGCTTGCCAGCCCACTGGGTGATAAGAAGTTCGTGATCTGGCCCCACATTCCAAAAGGTTGGACACCCCTGGTTTAGGTGGATTCATCTAAGGGAGCCTCATTTTATTGGCAGGGGGATAAAAATTAGTTATGCTTAAAACACTCAAATGTGTAGCTTGGCAAAGAGGTTATGTATGGTGCCAAAAGACACCACATCATTTCCCCTATCATTTTAAGAGGAAAGAATGTTCTCATTCAAGCAACTCTACAGGACAATCTCCTGAAGCCAAAGCTAATGTGAGAAGAAGGGCACAAACCTAATGAAGCTTGTGTTCTACCTGGTCATTGCAGCATTTGTGCAAGGTCAGGCCATGTAAAGTAATCTTCTGGTAAGATTTGAGAAGCTATAGAAAGGAAATATCAGTTTGGAGGAGGGAAGAAAGATATCAACAAATGCATATTAATTTTGCTCGCAGAGTTGGCACAAAGGCTTCCAACAGGATTTCCTTCTTGAATACATTTATATCAGGGGGGCCACACATGCAGTCAGCAGGCTGGATCCAACCCACAGACTTGTGCTCAATCAAGTCAGCAGACTGGCGGCAGGCCACTAGAAGCTGGGGACAAACCTCCTGCAGAATTCAGGGCCCTTGAGCCCTGGTAGACAAAGCGATTGGTGGCAGGGGAGCAATCAAGGGCTGACTGAGCTCCATTTGGCCTCTGGTCGTTTCACCCATTGCCACTGCTGTGGTTTCAGCGCCTCAGTCCCAATGCCATTACACCATAGCTAGGGACAGATGTTACACATACACTGGTTTAAGAGATCAGAAACTGGTTAAAAACCTGTAACAGAACAGATGTTCAGTGCACATAAACCAGTCTGAGAATGGCTGAAATTGGTTTGGGATAAACTTGGTTGAATGTAGTATCAGACTTAACTGATTTGGCTCAAACTGGTTTATGTAATGTCTGTCCCAGACCCCTTGCTGGTTTAAGATAAACCAGACACCCCCAGCATCCCAGCAGGCTCTCTGGGCTGGGTGGGGCTCTCTGCTCCACAGCAGGGCTGGCCCCTCCCCTGTGCTCCCTAGTTGCAGCTCTAGAGACTGTGGGCTGCTTCCTCCCTCCCCCTCACCACTTCCTAGCTAAGTAGGAATTCCCCCCTGCTCTCTGCCTTGCTGAGGAGGTGTCTGTGTATTAGCTAGCAGACCACATGCTGGCTACCCTGGGGGTTGAATCAACAGGCAGAATCAACAAGTAGCTGGTAATGTCCCTCTGTTGTTTTCTTAATTGGGTGATAAACACTGTTATCAATTTCCTGCTGGGCTAATCCAAGCTCCTTGGGGAGCCTGGCCATGTCCCCCATAGCTCCATGCTGTGACAGGAAGGGGACGCTGCTCTAGCTCCCCCCCAGCTTTGAATCTTAGCCACTGCAGGCATGTGCCTGCATTTCTGGGATGTCTGTCCTGTTAAAAAACTGATTTAGCCTAGCCAGGTTGACTAACCTGTAAAAATTGAATCAATTCAGGCTCAGGCTTTTTGAATGTCTGTCCCTAGCCCAAGTCACAGCCACCACCCTCTGCCATGTGCCCTGTGCTCTCTGACACAGCTCGAGCTGATGCCACAGCACAGAGCATACAGCAAACATTAATAGCAGCAGCTTCGGCTCTGGCATGGATAAAGCACTGGGAGCCAGAGCTGCTGCCACTGCTGCTTCATGCCCTGGGCTGGAGCCAGTCCATAAGGAGCCCAGTGGTCCATATACAGCCTGGGGCACAAGTTTAACACCCCCTGTTTATGCAACAAACCACAGTTTATTTTGTCCTTATAGAGGAGCTTTGCTGTTGTTGCCTGTAAATTCTTCGTTATAGGAAGAAAACTGTATACTGCAAAAGGAAATGTGAAAGAAGAAGGTTGAAAGAAGGTTCAGCAAAGAATGAAAGTTCAAGCAAATGAATGGTTATGAACAGGAAATAAAATAAATAAACTCTTCTTTGACTTAAAGATGGACTGATTTTTAGGGCTGTGCAAAATTTCACTGAGTGTTTCATTTCAAAGCTGTTCCGACATGTTTCGAGCTCAAAACAGCGAAATTGAAATGAAACAAAAAGCAACGAAACAGCTTCAAAATGAAATGAGGGAACTTGAATCATTTCAAAAGTTTTGAAATGTTTTGAGTTTTGAAGCAGCCTGGTGATGGGAGGCGGGGGAGAGCCAGGGCTGTGCTCCACGTGGCTCTGCAGCCCCATGCAGCTCAGCCCAGCAGGGAGCGCAGCACTGGCTCTCCCCGCCTCCGATTGCCAGTAAGCACTCTGTAGGCTTGCAGAGCCAATCAGAGTGCAGCACCGGCTCTGCCTGCCTCCTGCCACCAGGCTGCGCTCCAAGCAGCTCTGCAGCCCCACGGAGCTCAGCCCAGTGGCGGAGGTGGGCAGAGCCGAAGCTGCACTCTGCCTCCCACCACGGGACTGAGCTCCATGGAGCCTGGTGCATGGGACCTGGTGCTGGGATGCAAGCCCCCCAGATCTGCACTCGGATGACAGGAGGCTGCCACTATTGCCTGAGGCCAGCAGCAGCATCTGTCTTCTCTGGCGTTGGGTGCAGGCTGAGCCCAGTGGTGGTCCCAGGTGGCAGCAGCACCCTCCTGTTATCCAGCACAGATCTGGGGGCCCGCACCCCCAGGAGGAGTCTGGCACAGCCTCACAGCTCTCCCGGGGGTGCAAGCCCCCAGATCTGTGTGCCAGATGACAGGAAGCTACTGCTGCTGACAAATTTTGCTTTCAAGAAGCTGAGGTGCAGTTTCTGAGAAACCCCCACACCTATCTTCTTGAAACTTGGCAGGCTTCATGCCCTCAGAAGGGGCTCCCATTCTCTGCAATTTGCGTCCGAATCAGGCCAAAACCGACCAGGCTTTAGGCATTTTCATGATTCCCCATTATAACCTACGAGCTAAATGTTGAAAGTCAAAACAGCAAAAGTTTCAATCAAACAAAATGGGACAGTGCTTCGCAATGAAAGGAAACGATGAAACCAAACACTGTCCCTTCGCAATGGTGAAACGGAGGTTGAACCAAAATGATGTCGTTTCACACAGCCCTACTGATTATACAGTCTAATGTTAGAAATGAATGCACATCACAAGGCATATGCAGTAATATGCCGCTCAAATGTGTCCTGTGTGTTCCAGCTAGCATTCTTATAGGATGCTAATATTCCACTAAAGCCAAAATGTAGCTTAGATGAAAACAGTCATAGGAGAGAATGATTTTATTTGCAAGCACCTGGCTGGAGAGCAAGGGGCCTCAGATCCCAGCATTACTCTTTGAAAGCTCAGTGCTGTCCCATGTATGTGCCTCAGTCCCTGATCAAGAATTGTAACCCACACTGTTATGATAACATTTCGTTCTTGGTACTACTTCAGATCTCCGGTCTAAAATGGCAACATGGGTATCCATGAGTGACAAGGGTGATGTAAACATTATGTACATTACAACAGCTCTCCTAACATGGGCCGCTCAGGAGCTAGCAGACGACATTAATTTCTGGTCATTAACAGCTTGGCCTTCAGTCAAATAGTACCCAAAAGATTAAAGGTAACACAGCTTATTTCCTATTCCCTAGTGCAGAAGTGATTGTTTTGCTCCATTTTTTAGATACACTGCAGACAAGTCTGGGCAATCAAAGCTAATTCCAAGATTTTTTTGGCAAAAAGATACATTGCTGTAGGAGTGCATGTATGGCTGAATCTAAAATCAATGTTAATTGCTTTGAAAGTTTAAGGACAGGTCATGCTGTCCATAATGCCTATGGTAGACTAGCCTGGTTTCCTTTTTCCTGAATGGGTGTGCAGATCAGTTCCTAGGCATGTGGTTAGAATTGCTAGCACGCTTCCATTGCCAACATCTTTTACTTCATTCATTGTTTTGTTGTAGAGGCTTCTCATTAACTTCCCTCTGCTTGGCACATCAAAACCAGGGCTCTCATCCTAAACCACAGCAACACTGGGAATCAAACAATAGTCCTTGACATCAGACTCCTAGACTCCTAAAGCATTGTGCCAGCAAATGATGTCAGCCACTTACTCAGTTTTGTCCATTATCAAGGTATTGGTTCAAACATCCTTGATAATGGTCATTCAACTTCATTTTTTTCTTATGCATCATAGAGAAATAGCATCTATTGACAAGCTAATTGAAAAAAAATGTGTTTCTTGGAATCAATAAGTGGCATTTCATGCTGAAGAAAAAAATATATTGTAGTTCAACTGGTCAAGATAAACTTTTCCAAGCAATTTACGATAAGCAATGGCAAGCACAAATGATCAAATGATGGGAAAAGACTGGAGAGCAATAATCCAGTGGGAGCTTCAGGGCATATGAGACTTCCATTTAAGTAACTTGTTTCCACTAAAAATACTGACATGTTGGTTAAAGTTGAATTTGCCTTTTGCTCAGGAGAGGCTTACAATATATTGCAACTGAGAATTTCCCCATTCTACTCTATAGTTAGTCTTCAGCTCCGATCTGAGGAGTTGGCCCACATTTAAAGTATATTTTACTTTTCATGCCCATGTTAAAACTGACTAATTTCCTGAGGCTTTCAATAAGAGTGTAAAGTTTGTCCCAGTACTGATGACTGTTTTTTTGGATATGGACCTTGAGCTTGAATCAGGAGCTGGATCCAACCTGCTTCAAGGACAAGTGTGTTTAATCTGGGTCCAAAATTTGTAGTTCACTCACTGATTCTTTCCAAACCAAAATTTAGAGCAAGGACTTTATTTGAGATCATCTCTGTTGGTATTCAAAAGGAATAACATCTAAAATTATACCCAAGTATTTCCTGAACATTCAAAGACCTCAGTTTCCGGTCTTTATTTCACACTGGAATAACTGTTGACCTCTAGAGAGCTATTCCTGATATTTACCAATCTGAGAAAAAAGTTTCTGTCCAAGAGCACTAAAACTAAGAGCTCAGGAAATGAGTATCTGCTTTACCATGTGCATACTCAGGTATTTCAAAGTACCAAGCACTCAGTATGTTAAACCAGAATGATAGTAAGTAGCAGAAGATAGTATGGGTGACTGATCTGATTATCTTTCTAGTTGGTGTGGTGTGAGCACCTGTTCACACTGCAGAAGCAGATGGCTGCTAGTAACACAGAATGGTTGTTTGCATTGGTGGATCCAGGATTTAAAAAAGGGGGTGTGGGAGCAGCAACTTACACTTGTGGGGTGGTTCACTCTTCTGTTCCCAGTTTGCCCCATGCACAAGGTGGGGGGTGGCAGCCAGACAGATTTTTAAGTCCCCAAATCAGGTAGTGCTCGTCCCCCTGCTCTCAGCACCCTTTCCTGTCTCCTCCATACTCAGTGGCACCTCCCCTCCTCTCCAATTCCCCCACACACTACTTACACCTCCGGCTGCTTGTTGCCTCTGTCCCCACTGCTCTTGCCCTGCTCTAGCTGGGGCTGAAGGGAGTGGCTGTGCAAAGAAGTGGGCTCAGCAGGGGCAGCACCGGTGGCAGGCAGATTCCCCCTCCATAAGCCTGCTCCCAGACTGGCAGGGAACACGCAGGGGGACTGGGCAGGGAGATGGAACCAAACATGTGACTGCTGCCACTATCCCCGCTGAGCCCAGCTCCCTATGCAGCCCAGCTGCAGCAAGGCAAAAGTAGCTCTGGAGGTCTCACCAACCCCTGGGTCATCTGGGGCCAGCAGAAGCAGCCGAAAGGGAAGAGGAAGGAGCTGCTAATCATGGAGGGAAAGGGAGGAGGTACCAAGAGGCAAGATTTTTACCTGCTTCAGGGACTTAAAAATCCCCAGCTGCTTCTCCCACACCTGAAATAGGGGACCATGCCACTGCACCCCTCTGGATTTGCTCTTGACTGTTAGTAATATCTTATAAGGCCCAATGCTTATTTTGTAGTATTTTGCATTGATTGAAGATATAGAAGAGGAAGCAGTTCATTCATCACTAGGGAACAGAGAATTTCTCTTCAAAAGTGACTGCAAAGAAGATATAGAAATTTACTATCATAATGGCCTAGGAGAGACAACTGCAGTATGTACCTTTGTGACCTCTTCTATGACGGAAGGAATTTGCTTCTGGTCTTATTTAATTCACAGATTAAATATAAATGAAGGTTCCCGCTGGCTTTTCCTGACACAGATTCCTTAGCTGTAATGCAGCAGCTGGTGCAGCCACAGTACAATGCTCACCTCTGCATGTAGGCAGGAAACCTGCTTGTAGGGTTTGTTCAGTTGGTGTAAGTCCTGGCTTGCTCCTGTATACACTATGGGATAAATCTCTATTGATTACTAATCTAGACTAGTCTCAAGCATAAAGAAGGCCTTTCTGTTCAGCAGGATTAAAGGAACAAACACTGAGCTATAGGAGAGAGGAATGGTTTGGTGGAGAGATTAAACTCATATGGGGGAGTTGAACAATGAATGTAGGTAAAGACTATATTTCAACAACACCATGGGAATATATAGTATTTAGTGACCCTAAGATTGATTAAACTGAGAAAATCTCCCATAAGGAATTGCACCTGACATTTGAAATTATATTGGACTACACCAGGAAGCTCTAATATTGATGTCACGTATTGGACCAGTTGGGCAATAGAACCTTTCCATATCTAGTTTCCAGGACCCCCTCTACACATTACAGGTATTGCACAATTACCTGATTAATAGTGCAATTACCTTAAGACCAGCTACACATGCACAGTAGCTATCACACCATAAAAAGCTCCAATCAGTCATGGGCAACTGGTGCCTCCCAAATCTTGGGGGGCACCAGATTGCTGAGGGGGGGGCCAATCTCAGGAGGTGGATGTGCACCCGCGTGTACCCCCTACGCGTTGCCAATGCAACCAGTTATAATGTTAGACCTTGAAAATGCCTACTAACTTTATAGTCGATGGGCCTCCCAACCTCAGGGGTGCATCAGGCCCAGCTGGGGCTGCAAGTCCTGCAACTGAGGGGACTCTCACCCCAGCAGCTGCCAACTCTGGGTCTCAGAAGCACTAGGACTTAGAGTCCTGCAGCTGTGGACACTGGGTGCCAGGTCCCAGTTGGGATCCTGGCAACCAAGGGATGTGGCTAATCCAGGGGTGCATGAAACCACCATGGCCTGGGAGATCATGGCAGTCACAATCCCCCAGTCCTGGGGGTTTCCTGTACCCATGAGGCTAGGAGATCCTAATCTCAACTCAGGGGGCTGCCAGCAGAGCTTGCTTCTTGCTAGTGCAGGGGGAGCCCAGGATTGGGCTTCCCCTGCACTAGCAATATGATGTGATGGGATCTAATGTCCAATCCCACAATCACACCTCCTGATATGCATGTGTGGCTTGGTAGGAGGCATAATTATGTGGATCACGCATTAGATCATCGTGCCTTTACCTGCATGTGTAGAGGGGCCCAGGATATAGTGGAAACCAACCAAAGTAGGTAAGTAATATACTACATATAATGCCACTCCGTCCCATTTACAAAAGCATACCCAATCAAGCAGTAACAGGTGTTAAAAGCCATTCCTCAATAAATAACCTGCAGAAAATCACATTCAGTTAAATCACAAACTGACTTCACTATATTGTAAATATTCTAATTTACCCTGGTTATGAAGAATGTAGTTTGATGTTTACACATCTGACTGATCTGAATTTCTTTCCATGGTTATGCTTCTACTTGGAAAATACTATATTTACAGCAGCTTTTTATAGAGTACAGTCAATGAAAGTAGAATACCAAACACTTTCAGCTATGCTACATCTGAGAAACCCAAGTACAGGGCTGCATTAATATTTAAACATAATTGGAAATATGTCCAGGTCCAGTGCAATGAAAGAGGACTCCTAGAGAGATCAATAGTAGGAAAAGGGAATTTTAAACTTTGGAACGGCCTGGGGTGACATGAGGGTGGAAGCCAGAAGGGAAATGAAAGTGAGTATTAACGGGACATAAGAAAAAGGGACAAAAAAATAGCAAGAGGATGTAAAAAAAGTGAAAGTGAACAGGGAAGAAAAGGATTGGTTTACATAAACAAGAAACCTAGGAAGAACATGTACGAGGTATAGAGGAGTGTGTTTAGTTTGGCAACGTGTTTAGTTTGGATCTTAAATCACAAGTTAGCCCTTAGCAAGCAACATTGTCTATTAACTGGATTTGCTCTATACTCTGACTTGAGAACAATGTGTATCTGTATAATAAATCCTTTAAGAAAAAAAGTACAGGCAACCTCTGCTTAATGCAATTTCACTTAGCACTATTTTGCATTAGCACTCATTTAATCGGCACCTGATTTCACTTAGCACTGACCCAGTTTCATTATAGCACTCAGTGAAGCAACAGCAGTGACAAGAAATGGTGAGTGGCAGCAAGTGGGCGGGCGGGCAGGCCTGAGCACAGGGCCCACAGTGGTGCCACAGGGCCAGAGCCAGGCAGCAGAAGCACGGGGCCCAGACTGGCACATGGTGCCAGAGCAGCTGCTGGTCAGTGGGATGGGAAAAAGCAGCAGCAGCAAGAAGCAGTGGTGGGGGGGGCAGGTGTTGGTGCAGGGCTTCCACCCATGCCCAGGGCCAGGGCTAGTGGGGGCTCAGGGCAGAGCGGCAGGAGCGTGGGGTGTGGGCTGGCACGTGAGACCAGAGTGGCCAGCAGGCAGGTGGAGAGGTGAGGGGAGGTGGCGGTGGTGATAAGAAACTGTGGTAACTAATTATTCTATTTACATTCGTTCCTATGGGGAAATGGGTTTTGCTTAGTGTAGTTCTGCTTAACACTCTGTTTTTCCAGAACCAATTAAGAGCGTTAAGCAGGGGTTGCCTGTAGTGCTTTTGCCAGAGCAAATATTGCCTGCTAATCCATGCAGCTCCACACTTAGCCAGAACCAATCATCTCTCCTGTACTTGCAGGATTCTGCCCTGAGCTGTGGCTACACTAATGGAGTAGAAAACTTTTGGCATTAACCTAGAGCAAACTGTGTTGTGCCAGGTGCACAGAAGGCAGAAGGCTGTGCATTTGACCATATGGGCTAGATACAGGCAGTCAAAATGCCAGAGGCTGAATCAATTCAGTCATTGCAGGTTAATCTTAGATATACAGATAAAATTGAAGTAGAAATCATCAGACATTTACCTTTGATTCATAAAATGCAGCCATATGCCTGTAGCAGCTCAGGCCAGAAGCTGGGGGACACGAGGGCACAGCTCTCTGGCTGTGCGTTCACTTCCTCTTCCTACTCCTCCCGAGGTCTCTGGGATTTGCAATCCAGAATCACAGCAATAGGACTCTGCAGGGTTGGTCATCATCACTTCCTCTTCCTGCTTCCAGGTGCCTCTGGGATTTGTAGACTACAGTTGCAGCCAGCAGTAAGTTTGAGTAGAGGAGTAGGTGTTTAACCCCCACCCCCTTGCCTGGCCCCAGCCCCCAGCCCCCAGCCAGGGTTTGCTGGGGGCAGTCTCCCACCTGCAGACTGGGCTGCATCCCCCAGCTGGGCTTTCCCCCCTCCCATCCCTTTGTCAGCCAGTCCTCACTGCTCCAGCTAGGGAGTAGAGGGGTAGGGCCAGTCCTGTCCTCTGGAACAGGCAGCACAGCCCAGCACAGGGCTGGAAAGCATCCTGGGATGCTGGGGGACTGCTTTAACTTGAGCCAGGAAGGGGCCTGGGACAGAAGTTTCATAAACCAGTTTGACCCAAATCAGTTAAGCCTGATACTATGTTCAGCCATGTTTATCTTAAACCAGTTTCCATCATTTTGAATATGCAGTGAGCTTCTGTTCTGTGACATGTTTAAACCAGTTTCTGATCACTTAAACTGGTTTATGTGTAACTTCTGTCCCTAGCCATGGAAAGCAGCCAAACTGAAGGTTGAAAGCCTGAGAAAGCTGCTCTGATTTGTTCAGCATTGCTTCTCAGGATTGTATGATGTTGGCAGTTCTTTGGTAACATAGCAGGTTGCCTGCCCCTGGTTAACCCGGGGGGGTGCATGTCCGTGGTCAAAGAGCAGCAGTGATAAAGGGCCTTTTTCAGATTCAGGCTCTATCCATGAAAATGTCAACTTTTCTCTCAGATCCTCAAACATGGGAGTCACAGCACTGGTAATTCTGATCACATGCTTTAGAAAAAGCAACTGCTGCACCCTCTTCAAGTACATGTGAAGAATATGGATGAAATCCTTAGCTGCTATAAATTGGGCTATCTCCATTGACTTTAATAGAGCTATGCCAGTCAATACCAGCTATGGATTTGGCCCTCTGTGAACGTGGAAGGTAGGCTAAGCGCTAGCTGATGTTATCCACACTAACCCTGGCAGTGTGGTCATACCCCTGAAGCATACAAGTGGCTCAGACCACAAAAACACTCTTTGCCAATATAGTTTTATTTTGTTTGGTAAACTGGTCTGATCTGTAACAGCAAGAGATTGTTTTCACGGTGTTTACGCTAAGAGGTTTTTTATATAAAACTCTTGCTAAAAATTGCATTGGCAAACATTGCTAGTATGAATACTACCTTAACTTCAAGCAGCTTCTAGTCACAGAATTTGAAAAGATAAATTGTGAGAGTCATTACAGCTGAGAAACCAAGGGCTAGTCTAGCACCCATCTACTAGGTAACATTTCTCATCTCCATCTCCTTTGCTCCTAGTGTTTTTAAATATGCATCTCTGTAGCATAAGCTTAAATAATGGATTCATCTTGCCTGTGAGTTTCCTATGAAGACTGACTGAATCCATTATCTTAAGTCAATTGTTAGCTGCATGAGCAAGCTGCATGTTTATCTTAATGCTGTTTGCAGGACTTCTTTTTCCTTCCACTTTGGTAGACAGTCAGAGACGTGTAGGAATAAGCACACAGATGCAGGTCTTGATCCTGCTGCTCTGTGAAGAATAGGAGGAGCAGGTTACTCAAGGTCAGTACTAGGTCACACAAGGTGAAGCACTCTCCACAGTTCTCTGGAAAAAGGAGCACGTCTTAATTCTCATGCCATGAGCAGCTGAAAGATCTCTTGCATGCGCTCAGTGAGGTGCTACTGTGTCAGGCCTAACTCTTCAGGCAGGAACGACGTGCTGGCCGCACAGTGCTGTTATTAATGCTGGATCAATATAGATGTTATCTCTAGTTCTTTTCATCAGCTTATACCTTTCTCTTTGTGCCACGCTCCTCACCACTTCAGAAAAAAAAGTGTTCTTCCCATGTTTTACATGCACACATACTCCCACTGAGCTCTATTTTCATAGCGGTTGAAATCAGAGCTTACACTGGGAAGTCGGTGCTCCCAACTCCAGCTGTCAAGCACGCTAAGACAGCATAGTCATACAAGCGAGATCAAAGCAGTCAATTGTAATTTTATCTGAGATTTCAGAACAAACAACACATGCTAAGTTAAATACAAGGCAGGAGAATAGCTTTACCAGTAAAACAGGGCTTTAGCTTTGTCAATGCTGTTGCAGGGGAACCTGCAATGAGACTGACCTACAGGAAACATAGATTGCTCCAAAGCAAAGAGAAGCTGAGCCTGTGCTACCACAAACTGTGCTGAGAAAGTACAGTGTGTGCCCTGCAAAACCAGGCTGCTAGATTTCCTCCTCAAGGCAAACTTACAACACTCTAGGGAGATAAGAATTTGAGATACCGTATGTGCTTAGTGATAGATGATTTAGTCAAATCTTTTGCAGTAAATTTTTGATGTATACTTTTCCAGGAAGATTTCCTGGGAAAAACAGACAAAAATTCAAACCCAGACAATCTAATACTCTATGCAAATGCTATCTGCAGCTTTACTGTTAGACTGTTCCCAGCAGCTATGGACAGTAGAGATTAATTCATATTAGTACATACCATAATGAATGCATCTCAAGGATGGGAGGAGTTTGGAAGCAGGAATGCAGCAAGGTCTCTTCGCAAACTGAATGTCTAAATGCATGGACAGAAGACAGTAAACTGAGGATTGAAGCACAGCTTCCTTATACTATGTGCTGGCTGTCCAGCAGCTTGGCAGTCTAGGGAATTCAGTAGTTTTAACTGGAAGTGGAGCATTTACGATAGGGTTTGGTAAGCCCCCTCCTCTAACATACTCTATTTACATTCTCACATTTTTGACCTATTTACATTTTCACTGACATCCTGTCACACCTTTACCTTCTTTCGTTCCTTGGAGATCTCAGAACAGTAGAGACTCCGGAAGCCTAGAGAAGGGTGATTGCACCCGAAAGCTTGCAAAGAATTTTCTTCCAACTACTCAGTTGGTCTAATAAAAGATATCACATCTACCCAAAGAAGCTTGCTTGCCCTCCTTTAACATACAGTTGTCTACCAGATGCATAAGTTTGAAGATATAAATTAAAGAAGTATGTCTATAAATTGCTCCTTTATATTGCAGGTGCATTTGTGACTGCTGCCGTTCTATGTCTGGTGTCAGTGCAAGTGATGGGAAGGAAGTGAAAGGAGAAAGGATATGACTAAAGACTTGCCTTAAAAGACCTTTTGTTCTCATTACATTTTGTTTTTAAAATAAAAATGATTTTCTTCACGTGACTTACATCTCATTGCACATTTAGGCTGGCTATGCTGATAGTCAGAGTTGCGCTTAAGATCATCCTGCAGCAATTACCTGCCAGTCATCTACACTGTAAACCCCTTAGCTTGGCCCCCCGGGGTGGTGCTGCCTGACCCCGGAAATCTGCCGAGCCTCTGGGTTTGCGTGTGAGGCTGGAATCTCTTACCCGCTAGCCTGCCCCTTTCTTTAGTACATCGGGAGCATATTCCAGTTCGCAAGCCTTAAGCGTGGCAAGACTTCCAGCAGCTATCCCACAGTCCATCGTTGGCTTCTAACCCTCCTGAACTCAATGTGTATGGTTTTCTGCCACAAGGTGCCCAAAAGCAGCGCAAAAGGTGAAATTAGGCCAATTCCAGAAGGCCTGTGTTTTGTGTGCAAGTAGGACAATGTAGGTGGCTGTGGTATGGGCTATAAAGCTTACTACAGACATAGAAAGACAAGCTACATGGCTCAGACTGCTTCAGATTAGCCCTCATTATCAGTGCAGAATGGTAATTCTCAACCAGCGCGCCATAGCACTCTAGGGTGCTTTGAGATCCTTTCAAGGGTTTTGGAGAATGCTATGAAAAATGAGCACAGCTAGGTGTGCAGACACCTACATGTGATTCAAAAATACACAGTGTCAAAAACATTTCTGACCTGTCGTGGTTTTTTTGAGTTCGTTGCAACAGACGAATTTCCCTGCTGGTTTTCTAAATCAAGAAACAAATGAAAGCTAATCTGGCATTTTCTGAGGGGTGCTAAAATCTAGTCTAAAATGTTTGAGAACCACTGGTGTAGACATACCCTAATTTGCCAGTTAATATGAACTCTACAATCCACTCTGAAGGTGGATAAAGTTCATTACAGTTAGTGATGATTAAAGTTCATGTCTGTTTGCCAGTCCTTCAACTGCCATCTCACACAGTATTCAGTCATATCAGGACAATCGCCTTCAAATTTAAATGTTGGTATGCAACCCTGGTGAGTCTATTTGCCTTTGCACATTCCTGGAATAGCCCACACATATAGTATAATTACAGCAGGTAATTATGATGCATGAAGCATGATGATGAATCCTTCTGTATGTATGTGTGTGTGTGTGTGTGAACTCATGCTTGTCCAGCTGCCTGGAGGCTTGCAGAAGTCCTGGATCACCTCTCTCTCTGGGCACAAGTAAAGGTACAAGCTGTCCTTTCAAAGAATCACCACAACAAACAGGTTTATGAAACCATCACTAAATGCTTCATACTGATTCAAACAAGTATACAAGATGCAACTTGCCATGGGTGGATCTAGGACTTTGAAAAGGGGAGTGTAGGTGGTGTGGTGCATCATCCTATATAACACCACGCACAAAACTGAATCAATATGGGGGTGAGGGGTCTAGTGCTATAATTATTCAGCTTAAGGTCAAAGAAACCACAAACATGACTTTATAGAAATGCACAGTAATTTGCTAGATTATATATAAAGTTTAAAAACCACAGGTAGGCAAAAATAGTCGAAACAAATGATTTTATTAGGCCTATAGTCAGTACAGTTAAATGTGTATCTCTTATTCAGATTTGTAAAACAAAATCTAATCTTGAGGATCTTGATAGTGCATCCAACACTTCACTGTTGGTCATATTCACACTTGAGTTCATGCTCACCTGGGTTAATATTCCCACACCTGAGTTAATGTTTTTACCAAAAGTTAAAAACAATCTGTAGGGCTGTGAAATAAAATATCAATATTACCAGAAATGCTACCAGACATCAGAATTGCAGAAGAAAGGATAAATTGCTTAACGGAACATCAAACCCATTAAAAAGAAGGAGAACGTGAAAGAGACTCATTAACATTAAGGAATGAAGGGAGATTAGCAGAGATCAAGTAGCTTGTAAGAAGCAATGAAGTCAATTGACTTGTGCTGAGCTGCCTGAATAGAAGTGTCACTGCCCCTTCTGGGCAGCTGGTTTTAAACTTTGAGTGGACAAGGAGTCAAAAGGGGGTGCAATGGTACCACTGCACCACCACCCCTGGATCTGCCGCTGCCATTCACTGGAAATTAACCTGCCCACTCCTCCACCAGCTGAGTAGCTTACACCTAAACAGTAACAATAGCCCTTATAACATGTTTCCAGAGTGGATTACACAGACAGCATCTATCATCACCCCCATTTTGCAAATAGGAAATTGAGGAGGAAAAATGACTTGCCTAACATCACCTGGCAGGTCAGCAGAGAGCCAGAAATAGACTGCAGTTCTGCAGCTCCGTTTAGCGCTCGGTCTGCTAAACCACACTGCACCAGAAACAGGAGGCAGGCTGAGGTCCAAGCTTCCTTCTTTTGTACACTCTGGGAAGCATCGGGTCCCATCCGGAAACAGAGTATACAAAAGAAGAAAGCTTGGACTTCAACCTGCCTCCTGTTAGGTGAGGGGGAGAGAGAAAGAAAGCTCAGGAGAAAAATATATGGGAGTGTAACGAAGAGCAAGCCTCACAGCAAGTATGAGGAAAAAAACAGATTTCTTTTTAAGGAAGAAAATACTGTAAGAAAATTAGTCAGAGGGAAACTTGGCCCAGAAGAGATGCATCAGTCTTCAGAAAGAAAAGATGTATAAGAAAGGCCATAGAGAAGTCAAGTCTCTTCAGTTTAATGTTTATATTAGAGCATTTGATTTACAGCATTCTGAATTTGGTTTCATGGGGCTGTGCAGCTTCTAACAACCTCCCCATCCCCATTTAAATATCTTGCAAGTTTATGTCAAGGAAGCGCCAGCAGACTGCTCCCCTGCAGAGACCTCCCTGGACACTGTAAATCATCCTGGTTTTCTTTGGCATCACATTGACAGTAAGCAGAGAGCCCATGGGTGCTCTGCTCATACACACGCTCTTTCAGGGTCTCACCTAAGGAGATGTTAATTTACAACCACCGATAAGGCTCGTCTTCCCTCTACATCCTAAGATCCCTGAGGGCATGACAGTATTTCACTTCTGAAGAGCCATAACAAGAGATCAGAGTTTAAAACTGAAGCATGAAATAAGAAATCTATTTCCTTGTTTCCTATCCCAGGGATTAATCAGTCAGTTATACCGATAATGGGATCTAGGGTGAGGGTGTTAATTAAAGCAAATACAATGAGTGATGGTACAGAAAAGAGCATGGTGTTTTTCATTTTCAGCTGAAGTGTCCTCTGAAATCGAATGGAAAGCATTCACCAAAATGTAGTGCACGTGATTCAGGAATTTCCGCTGGGAAAGGATGCCAGAAATCGCTTTGTTACCATCCTGCTGAAGTAATGGTCCAGGCCTCTTTTTCATGACACAAGTCAGGATCACAACTGATCTTGATTCCTCTCGCACCAGTATAAGGGCTGTAAATCTTCAGTTCCCTGACACCTTTCTTATTTTTTTCATTGTCATCATGCTTTTTTTGCTGTCTGAATCCCTTTCCCCCATTTCCATTTCAATTTTTCTCTGCAATATACTACAATACTGTTTTGAATGTTGCACATTTGTTTACCTCCCTTAGCAACTTCTCCTTTCAAAAAGGAAAGCAAGAAAAGAAACAGAAAATCCGTCAGAGCTCATAGGTACCAATTACCCAACTACATGTATTCAGTGACTGAAACCTGGCATCTCTTCATCCTTGACCCAGCCCAGATAATGTGGCCTGAGAAGCAGAGATCCTTGTCTTAATCAGCGTTCCCATGCATCATACCCTAATCACACCTTGCTCATTCCACACACACTCATTCACACGTAACCCGTCTTCCTTTTGAAAAACTGAATGTGTACCCACAACAGGCAGCACAGTTGATACAAACGCAAGTGGTTGCAAAAAAAGTACATCACTTCCAAAAGGGTCATTTAAGTCCCTTTCTACATGAAAGCCAAATTAAGGGTGGGGATGTTATTTCATTAGGAAATAAATCACATGTTAAAACTTGATGGCAAGATTTAAAAAGAAATAACCCTGCAGCAATTGGACTGGCTGATTAGATATTTTTGGCTGGCCCAAAACTGAAGCTACAAAACCAAAATTGAGTAAAGCAATTTGTATTGCGCCAGTACAAACAGTACATTCTTCTCCCAGCCCGCTACATACCATCATTGCTGCTACAGCATGACTGTAATGCAGGCCTCTTCTACCCAAGTACTGTAATAGGAAATCTCAAAGATACTGGAACCTGTATCCACAAGAGGATTACTCTTCACGGAGCTGGGGATTTAAGGTTTTCTTTTCGGTCAGAGGAAAATTTACTGTAGCTGAGTAGTAAAAGCACTCAGGTTAGGAATCAAAACTGTACTAAACCCAGACAACCAAAATTATTCACACTCATACAGCTGAATCTCTGTTTTATGTCCAGGGATGAGCACTGAGACAGATTAATACTCTAGCTAAAAATAAGCTGCAAACTATGGTGTAACAGGAAAAAATATTAGTGTGTCACTGTTATATTATTTCTAGCACCACTTGTGGTCAGCTGGTTAAATCTGCATTTAAGCAAGAATTCCCCACATGCCTGGCTCAGACTCAGAAGGAAATTGAGGTGGATTCTTAATGGAAAACAGTAAGTAAGAGAAGAGATAGGTTGTGGCTTCCTCCATACGCTTTCCCCCACATCCTGGTTTCCAAAAAAATCATTATGACTTATTAAAGTCATGGACCAGATTCCTTGTGAACGTAGAACCTTTGGCAATTCATAGCAAGGGCCATGAGACTTCAGTGGAAACTATGGGCGTTTGGCACCGGGTCAGGTCAGGCCAAAAGGGATTACCTTCAGCTTGGCTACAAGCAGGAGCCCAGCACAGTGCCAATGAAAAGTGTTAACTGTGAGAATACAGAGGGTGGGGCAGAGATGCACCTTATAGACTAACTAAATCAGAGATGTAGAGCAGGGAGTTTTGTGAGCCCAAGCTCACATCATCAAATGCTTTGAAAGGACATGCACAGAGTAGTGCAATGCAGCTAGGAAAGAGAAGAGCTGGAGGGATGGGTAAACATGACTCATGAGGGTTATAAAATTCCTCCCCATTATGAAAACATTGTTTAACTTCAAAATGGTTTGGGGAGGTAAGCCAAATAGAGTCTTGGAGACTCCTATCCGGTGTTTAGGGGGAAGTAATAAAACCTATAGCATATGTATGTCTCGTAAGATTTTCTCTTCATATGATGAAGAGAAAGAGATTCTTTTCTGGCTCCTGGCACCAACTTGGTAATACAGTATGTGGCATATAGGCAGAGGAATCAGGGATCCATTCCACTTTAATTCCAAGAACTTCGGTCAGATCATAGCAGATCTGAGCAAAAGGGCAGCAGTGACTCAACTATACAGTGTAAAAAGATGAAGACATCAGATATGTTCAGAGTCTGAACAAGCATTTTTCTAAGAAACTGTGAAGTGTTCTGTATTGTGCTAGCCCTATGTCATGACATTCAGTTGGGTGGAGTCGCAGATGTTCTGAGGGGTAGGGCAGAGACTCAGAATTGCCCAGATAAATGGCAGAAATGGTCTAAAAAAAAAATCAATCAAATGAAATTCAACAAGCAGAAGTACAAAGTCCTGCACTTAGAATGAAATAATTACATGCATGAAGACATACGGGGAAATGAGTGGCTAAGCTGCGATTCTGCAGGGCACCTATACAGGAGTGTGGAGGCTGCTCCAATGTGCTGAAATTCCAGTGCATTGGAGCCAAATTAATTAATCAAATCTGTTGGAGCATGGCAATTACTGTGCTCCAGCCGCTTCCTGCGTCTCCCATATCAGCATCCTTGTACTTAAAAATGGTGGTAGTGGTGCTTGAACTAAAGCTTGTCAAATGAGCTCACTGCCCTTTTTAAGTGCAGGGACACTGATATAGGAGACACCGTAGTGCTTTAATTAGAGCAGCTCTTGGAGGATACTGTAATTAAAGTGCCGCCTTCACTCACCCCCACCCCCAGCACATGTAAAAGTGTCTGCAGATAGGGCCTGAGGGCTTTAGTGGACCATAAACTGAATATTAGGCAATAGTATGCTCTCATTGCAAAAACAGTCAACGCCATACATTGTATTAGCAGATGTGTTGCAGGCAAATCAAGGAGACGGTTTCTGATGATCTATTTGCCACTGGTTGGGCCTTACCTGAAGTACTGTGTCCAGTTTTGGGCTTCAAGAAAGATTTGGACAGATTGGAAAGGGTCCAATGGGGAGCAACACAAATGATTAGAGGCTTGGGAAACATGACTTAGGAGGAAAGGCTGAAAGATCTAGGATTATTTAGTTTGGAGAAGAGAAGACAGATGGGCAATTTGAAAACAATCTTAAAATACCTCAAGGACAATTATAAAGAGGATGAAGATATGCTATTCTCTGTGGGGATAGGACTAGGAGCAGTGGCCTCAAGCTGCAGCACAGGAAATTTAGGTTGAAGATTAGGAAGAACTCTCTCACAATCAGGGTATGTAAGCATTGGACACACTACCTAGAAAAGCTGTGGAATCTCCATACCTGGAAATCTGCAAGGGCAGGTTGGGATGGTTCAGGCAGGGATGATCTTTCCTTGAGCAGGGAGTTAGAGTATATGACCTCAGGAGGTCCCTCCCAACTCTTTGATCCTGCCCAGGACAAGTGATCATTGCACAGGAGGTTTCTCTCAGACAAAGATGTCGTTTGCATTGAGCTTAGTCTGAATTTAGGGAGCCAGACACTGGGGAAAGAGATGGGCCCATTAATTTCATCTGCACCCTGCCAAAATCTCTTATAAAGAGCCACACAGAGAAGAAGAGACAAGTAGTGGTAGAAGAAAAGACACCGATTCCTACAAGAACTCATGTGAGACCCCTCTTTGAATCAGTCTTCATGCTAATTCTGTTTCTTTCTGTACTTTTGCATAGCTGAATCAAGGTATGTAGATGAAGGAGGGTGGCCTATACTGCTTAACTTGAAAAAGCAACAAAGATGTACCACTAGACAATTGTTTTTGAATAATACAAAAGGTACTGCATGAAGCCAAATATATATTTTAACTCTGCAGTGAATGATAGCTATCTTCATATGTGGAGCTAAACTCCTTGGGCTCCATTAATTAAATTGTATGACATTTCCACAAGGTACCACAAGTAAGCATTACTATACCCATTTTACAGATGGATATCTAAAAGCAGGCAAAATTTAAGGAATGTCAAATCTGGCCCACAGGGGGGAAAAAAGATCTCTCCAAGATCCGTACACTGAGTTAAGAGCAGACCTAGGAACAGAAACCCAGGATGCGTGACCTCCAGCTGTCTCAGCTTGTCATTGTCTCTCTTTATTTTGTGATCATGAGCTCTTTCTGCATGTCCTGGATTTCTCTTACAGTTATTTCTTCCCAATGATTCTTAATATCACAGTGTTCGCATTCCTGCTGCTTTCATCTTCAAATATCTCAAGCATGATGAAAGTTTTCTGGACCCAGCTTTCTGCGCAATAGAGCACATTCTTGATGTGCTGAATTCATCGTAATCTGTTATTAGGTACTGATTAGTGGAGCTGTAAATGCAGTCATACATGATGCAACTGGTATTACAGAAGACCATATCAGTAGATTTATGACCAATCATTATGTTATGTCACTTTGATCTGCTGCTTCAGGAAATAGACAGCGTCAGCGTCTATTCACCACTAGACACTGAAATGCTAAAGAAAAATTGAAAGAAACTGTAATAACCACTGGTCATGGGACAAAGTTTAGAAGAGCTGTTGTGTAATTTATCTTGATAGGAGTAGTTACAGGGAAGAAACAGGATGTGCAAACTTGAGCTACCACTTTGTACTGCTCTGGTTTTACTGACAAATGGTTGAGATCAGGCCAGCCATCCTTATTCACTCAATTGCCTATTGTAGGAAGTGTGAAATCAAGCAGATGGTTCCCCAAACTGTAGGTTGGCAGTGTTTGAGACAGTCTCTTTGAACAAGATGTGGCAGACAATGCAACAGATACAAGCACTGAAGGAAGAAAAACAGGTGACCTGAAACACAGTCCAAAATATTTTGAAGCTCCTTTACACAAGAAAATATTTAGTGGACTCATTTTTCATATTTGCACTCCATCCCATGGCCATGGCCCAGCCAGATCCAGAACCTGCCAGGCTGAAATGTTGGAGAAAAAAGTAGTTTGCATTAAAACAATCTATTTTTGTACCTAAGATAGTAAGAGATGTTAATGGACAATGGCATCGTCTACTTGCTTTGTCTAATTTCTTAGAATGAGAATTCTGTTCTGTAGAGTCACACTGTCAAATGCATCCTGAAAAACCCAATAAAAGTGTTCATTTTTACAAAAATTGTATAGGGGCACATTTACGTTGCTTTAAGGAGAACAACTTTTCCAAGCCTGAAAAGATAGTGTATGGCGGTAATCTGTTCCACTTGAGGAACTTAAGCGGTTCATATGATTTCCCAGAAGTGATCAGCAACTTCTTCAGTACCTTCAAGAATCTACTAAAACCAGGCAGTGGTTTTAATAGAAATGTGGTCTTCCTACTAATAAGTTATTGAGCCAGGAGCTATCAGTTGTGACAAACAGAACCTGAGAAAAAGGGAAGTGGAACCTGAAAACAGAAAAGCCTATGATGCTTCTGGCAGCTTGCAGGTGCCAAATGAACAACTGCTGAACACAGTAGTGATTACTTATGCAAAAATTAATTATGAACATTTCTGTGCATCTGGTACACTGTGAGCTGTGGAATACCTCCTGCAGGATGAGGGGTCTTGACATCTCTCACATCAGGACCTTCACCTTATTGTGCCTCTGTTTCCTAGGCAGAGGGTGACCACAATAGCATTGCATTGTCTTTGGATGCCAATACTCCTCTTCTGATGCCAACGTCATCCCTGTGCCAATCAGCATCAGATTTTGGGGACCTGAAGTTTGGCTTCTCATTGGAAGAGAAACTGGTGACATGGGTTGTAGTTATCTACTAAGTATAACTTATTCTTGTGCTCATTTACACCAGTCCTTGAACAGAGATACAGATTCTTTCAAAAATCCCTCCTAAGCACTGAGAGAGACCAAACTCTACTGCAGCTCACACCGATGCCTTTCCTCAGACCGCTCACTCTACTAGAAACAGGACACCACGTATCTCACCAAGACTGACCACTTGGCCACAGGCTGAGAAATATGGCTGGGAAGAGCACGCAACAATGACCCCTGGTGGCACCTGCAACAACCAACATCGTACAGACCCTGCTTCGTCAGTGAAAGATAATGTACAAACGCAAATTCAAAATTATTTTAAATAAAGAAATATTTAACTTGTATCACATTAAAAAAGTACAAAATAAATGTCAGAGACAAAGTCATCTCTGACTGAAATGCAAACAAAAGAGTCATTTTCCTTAGGACTGGAAACATGTAGATGCCGATCTGGGAGAAACCAAATCAGCTGTACTTTCTTCAGCAGCCCAGAATTTCTTCCGGACCAGAGCAGAATCTGAAAACCCAGAGGAATGGACATTCTGAAATAAATGTCCTCTCCATATATGGACATATTACATACGTATCCACTTACCTTTGCATTGGCAGCGGTGAGTCACTTTGTATATAGAAGTGTGAAGGATCAGCGAATGGGAAAAAGCAGATATACCAGACTAAGGCTCTAGACTTATCTTGTGAGAAAGGCAGAGATGGAGGAATAGCTTGCACTTTGCTGTGGTCTCCTAACCATTTGCTGATCCATGAGAGCCATGGCCAATGTCCAACTTTCTCCTCCTGTCCACATAGCAGTAGTACCTCCACATTTGGTTAGCATTGCATGGTCCTTTGTTCTGTTCCTAGGCCCCACACATTGCAGAATACGTACCAAAGGCCAGGTAATCAACAGGAAATTTGGGTCCAACACACAAGTTGCTTTGCCTCCTTTCATGCCATCCTGTGATTCATTTCTTTTGGGCTAGCTGTGCCAGTTTCAAGCCATGGATAGCGTGGTAACGGTAAAGTATTCCATGTCACTATCTGACTGAGAGCAAGGACCAGTATGTCTTTCAGCCGAAGTGAAGTCTGTGTGGACTTCACTCACTTCAGGCTGCTCTTTTATCTTTGCCACTTAACTTGTGCCTTGTCCTTTCAGTGGTTGGGTCACTAGGAGAAGGCTACTCTCTGGCATCCACTGGCTGAGTTCATTGTTGGGGCCTCTAGGCCCTGGCCCTCTCCTAGACCCACCCTCAGTCTTAGCTGAGTGTTTCCCAAAACTGCCCTTTCTTCAGGCCTACAAGTACTTCTTCTGCTGGGTTCCTGGTAGCTCTAGACTTTCTCCAGGCCAACTCCATCTTAGCTTGGGTCCTCCTAACACTGGTCTCTCCCCAGGCATGCTAACAATGTGCTCTCCAGGTGCAGCCTTCTCCAGCAGAAGTTCCTTTCCCTTCCACTGCTGAAAGTCTGCCCTTTCCCTGCTCCCCACCCCTCTCTCAAATCCCTGCCAGGACAGGACCTCCTTTCCCTTCCTCCTTTGGAATGGGGGGGAAAAGAGGACCCATTAAACTGACCATCACAGATGCATCTCCACAAGTTTCTGTGTATTTGGCATCTTGCCACCAGATGATTTCTTGGCAAAGGAACCACCAAGGTACTCAGCTTTTACAGCAGCTTGGGTAGCAGTGTCAGCAGTGATGTCAGTAGCTACTGCAGTTGTGGCGAGAATGAAGAATAGGAGGCTTTTGACCAAGTTTCATAGGAACAGTTCTTGACTGACTCCCATGTGAGCTGGTGCCAATTCTGAGTTTGTGAAATAAGCAAAATTGGTTTGAAAGGGTTTTGCTTCCTGCCTGAGTTGCAGAATTTCAAGATAACAAAGCAAGCTTTTTCTGGAAGTGACCAACGAGTTTACCCCAGAGCTGCAAAACTAACACCCTAGCATAAAGCCCTTTGCATGTTGTCATAACCTCAACAAGAACCTTGAGTACTGCAAGATGTGTTTGCATTATGCTGGAGATAAATTAATGGTGCATATGGTTTCAAAACGGGTAAATTAAGCCTGGTGTGAACATGATTACCTCACTGGCAAACCATCAGTTTGGTATCACTCAGCCCACAGCCTTCAGGCCAAACCCAGCTCACAGAGCTCCCCATAGGTCAGAAAATTTGGCAGGGAGGGAGCAGTGGCCCCTCCCACACCACCCAACTCCCAAGCCCTGCACAGCTGGACCAGGCCCTGAACACCTGGTTGAGCCCAACAGACAGATCCAGCCTACAGATGGACCGGGCACTGCCCATCCAGCCTGTTGAGCTAAAAGTTTGGGTAGCATTGACTTGAGTGAATATGAAAACTCCCATCTAATTTTGCCCTATACACCATGGAGATAAACATACAATACAAGGGTGGGATAGATATTTTTCTATTGACTTCAGTAGAAACAGAGCTGCCCTGAGCACCAAGTTATCTCCTATATTAAAAACCAGGTGTTTCAAAACCAAAAGGGTATAGAAAATAGCAAGTACACCACAAGCTACAGTCTGCAAAGAACTGTTCAGTGATTTATTTTGTTTATGTATAGCTCATCACTGCCACAACATTATCTCCCAATATTTCTGGTAAACAGATAAGGTTTGGTGACTTTTTTTTCTTGATGTACAGTAAATTTGCTTTTAAAAAAAGCTGAAAATATTTGCAAAATGACAACACATTTGGGCAACAATTTCAGCCAAAAATTATTACAATTTCAGCCATTTTTTGAAGAATGTTAAAATATGTTAGAATCATAGACTCAAAGGACTGGAAGGAACTTGAAAAATCATCAAGTCTGGTCCCCTGCCATGGGTAGGAGTTTATTGGGTTTGAATGAGTTCAACAAGGAGGCTATCCAGCCTTCTCTTGAACACCTCCAAGGATGGTGACTGCACCACCTCTGCTGAAGTATGTTCCACAATCTAGTTATCCTCATGGAAAATATGTTTTTTCTTCCGTCCAGCTGAAATTTTCCCTCTATTAGCTTGTGTCCATTGGTCCTTGTCCTCCCAAGGAATGCCTTCCTCAAGAGTTGTTCCCCTAGGTCTGGGTGCTCACCCCTGACATACTTGTAGGCGGCTATCAAATTACCTCTGTCTTCTCTTACTCAGACTGAACAGGCCCAGTGCCTGGAGTCTCTCCTCATAGGACCTATCCTCCAGGCCCCTAATCACACGGGTGGCCCTTCTCTGTACCCTCTCAAGCTTATCTGTGTCCTTCCTGAAGTGCGGCACCCAGAACTGGACACAGTACTCCAGCTGTGGGCTCACCAACACCAAGTAGAGAGGGAGATGCAGCTCCCTAGATCTACTGGCTACACAACGGCTGATACACACCAGAGTTCTCTTTGCCCTGCTGGCGACTTTGTGACACTGTTGGGTCATGTTCATCTTCTAGTCAATTGTGACCCCCCAAGATCCCATTCAGAAGCTGTGCCAGTCAGTGGACCAGCACCCATCATGTAGGTAAGGTGTAAGTTCTTCCTACCTAGATAAAGAACCGGGCACTTTTCCCCATTAAACCTCATGTGACTCCGTTCAGCCCATAGAACCAGGCTTTCAAGGTTATCCTGGATCCTTACCCAAGCCTCTGATGTGCCTGCATTTCCCCACAGCTTGGTATTATCCATTAACTTAATCCTTGAGCTTTCCACCCCTCATCCAAGTCATTAATGAACATGTTAAAAAGTGTGGGTCCAAGCACCACTCCCTGGAAAACGCCACTGGTGACAGCCCTCCAGAATGAGGCCATCCTATCAATTACAACTCTCTGGGATCAGCCTCTAAGCCAGTTGTCCACGCACCTCACTGTAGACTGGTCTAGGCCATTACCATCCAATTTAATTGAGAGAACTCATGGGAAACAGAATCAAAGGCTTTACTGAAGTCTAAGTAAAAGATATCAATCTTGTGTCCCTTGTCCAGCTGGTTAGTTACCAGGTCATAAAAGGACACCGGGTTAGTTAAGCATGATCTACCCCTAACAATGCCATGCTGGTTGCTTCTTAGTACCATATCAGGTATGATCTTGTGATTTATGGCCTCTTTAACAATTTTTTCAAAGATTTTTTTCCCAGGACTGAAGTCAGACTGACCAGTTTATAGTTTGCAAGGTCACTCCTCTTGCCTTTCTTGAAGATAGGCACCACTTTGGCCCTCTTCCAGTCATCTGGGACCACTCCCAAGTTCCATGACTCTTCAGACTGCTTTGCCAGAGGCTCTGCTATAAGTTCAGCCAGTTCCTTCAGGGCTCTCGGATGCAGGTCATCTGGCCCAGCTGACTTGAACATGTTCAAATGTTCTAAGAGTTCTGATGTTCTGATTTCATCTGGTCTGTTGTCTTCCCCATATTCCCTGGGCCTCTGGTCCGGTGAACAGCTCTCATCTGATTTCAGGAATACAGATGTGAAGTATGTATTTAGGAGCTCTGCCTTTTTGTGGGGATCAACTGTGGACTGCCTCTCTGTATTCACTATGGGTATCACAGAAGAGCTCAACTTTTTCTTGCTCTTTATGTACCTATAAAAGGATTTTTTTATTGTCCTTAATTTCGGTAGGCAGTTTGATCTCCATGCCTGCCTTGGCTTTCCGTGTCTCATACCTGCAGACCCTGGCTATACAAGTGTACTCCTTTTTGGGTGCTGAACCATTTTTCCATTGCTTATATGCTTCTTTTTTCTTTTCAATAGTTCCTTATTTATAGATGTTTGGGTTGGAAGGGACCTTAGCAGATCATTGAGTCCGACCCCCTGCTCTGGGCAGGGAAGAGCACTAAGTGCAGATGACCTCACCCAGGTGTATATCTAGCCTCCTCTTAAAGACCCCCACAATAAGGGAGAGCACTACCACCCTTGGAAACTAACTCCAGATTTTGGCAATCCTTACCGTAAAGAAATTCTTCCTGATGGCTAACCTAAATCTGCTCTCCATCAGTTTGTGGCCATTGTTCCTAGTTACTCCAAGGGGTGCCCTGGTAAACAGAGCATCTCCTATTCCTTCCTGTCCCCCCATGATGAGTTTGTAGGCGGCCACAAGATCACCTCTCAGCCTTCTCTTGTGGAAGCTGAAGAAATCCAGGTCCCTCAGTTTCTCCTCATATAGGGCCTTGCCTGCAGGCCTCTGACCACACAAGTGGCCCTCCTCTGAACCCTCTTCATATTGTTTACATCCCTCTTGAAGTGCAGCGCCCAAAACTGGATGCAATACTCCAACTGCAGCCTAACCAGTGCCACATAAAGAGGAAGTATTACCTCCCTGGACCTGTTTGTCATGCACCTGCTAATGCATGATAAAGTGTGGTCAGCTTTACTGATCACTTTGTGACATTGACAATTCACGTTCATCTTGGAGTCAGTAGTGTCTCCCAGATGCCTCTCTGCTGCCGTGCTGCTGAAAAGGTCCTCCTCTAGCCTGTAAGTGTCCTGGTGATTCCTTCTCCCTAGGTGCAGCACCTTGCATTTGTCCTTATTGAACTGCATCCTATTCTGTGTTCTTAATATCCCTGTTGAGCCAAGCAGTCACTTGGCTCCTTTCCTGCTTTTTGACCATGTGGTAATGGCCTCATTTTGGGCAGTGAGAATTGCCCCCTTAAGGAAGCACCACAGTTCCTGAACTCCCAAATTGTCCAGTCACTGGTCACACAGGGGCTCTCTAACCAGACTCCTGAGTTTGCCAAAGTGCTTTCAAAATAAAAACATTTCATTTCAGAAAAGCTGAAACTTTCCATTTTAACATTTTCTGAAAGATTTTTTTTTTTTTACTTTTAATTTGAAAACAATTTTTCATGTAAAAAAAATTACCTGTATTTAAATAAAGAGGGGCAGGGGAGGATGCTGGTTCTCTCTGCCACCTGTCAGTTAATAGTTCGTTTTTTACTGCATGTCTGAAAAATATCACTAACACAGACAGCTGCCATTGCCCACTAAAACACTGAGCAGCAGCTTCTGAGACAGTGATCAATACATACTAAACAGATATGGAGCTCAATTTTGCCTGATACTAAACATATCAGAACCAGCAGCGCAACAACACAGCAGGGCACGTGGGGCAGCTGCTAGACGCCAGGGCAGTGGCTAATTCTACGAGCGGTTAGATCACAATCGCACAGCTGCAGCAAAAGCAGTTTTTCTGCCCTCTGATCCCTATCAGCACTCAGGTTGATTGCTCCTCTTGCCCTGCCCCAACTACACTACTGTTTAGGCCCGGCGAAGTTCAATCAATTAACTTAGTAAAACCAAAGGAATTAGAACTTGTGGTAGAGGCAATATCTTTTATTAGACCAACTAGATTTTTGCACTAAAAATTCTTTCATTTCAAGCTTTCGGGCACATGCAACCTTCTTAAGGCGCAGGGGAAACAATTATACAAGTTCTCCTAGGTAAAAATAATCCATATTTCTTAGGAGAGTTGAAGTTGTGGTAAAACCTCCTGTTTGGAACAGTTTATTTTATGCAGATTAGGTTCAGAGAAAAATTGGAATAGTCTGTTTACCTCAAAGTTGTTTGGTGGCAAGCAAGATGTAGAGGCATATTTCCTTCCGGCTATGGCGTTTCATATTTTACAAGAGGAGTAAAAATGTGGGATGCTTTTCTAGGCAGGCATTTCTTATGTCTCTGAGCTCTGTGATGAAGCTCTGTGAAGATGCAGATTACCTCAAACAAAGGCAGGAGCAGGGTTCCAGGTGGTCAAACTTGCTCCCTCCTTGTCGAGTTATGAAGAGTTCCTTTTAAAAATTGTCTAAAATTTGATGTCTTGCATCAAAGAGCTCAGAGACACCTTGCCACATAAGACATTCCTGCCCAGAAGAGCATTCCATCTTTTTCCTTCTCTGTGAAATACGAAATACCATAACCAGAAGGAAATATGACTACATCCTGTTTACCACCAACCTTCGGGGTAAGCAGACTATTCCAACTTTTCTCAATGCCTAATCTACATATAAAATGAGATTTTTACAATCATTTTAACAGGAGATTTTACAATCTTTTTTCCTTTGCCTGAAGAAGGGTGCTTATGCCCAAAAGCACAGGCAACTTGGGGGGGGCACATGCCCCCCCTGAGATTGGCTCCCAACTCTGCACTGCTCAAGATGGGGCAGGTTTTTTTTGCTAGTGTGAGCCGGTGGTGTGTGTGTGTTTGGGGGGAAGGGGCCATGGCACAGAAGTATAAGAGTGGATACAGGGCTTCTGACCCCCCCCAGGCCCGCCCACAAATTGTGGCCTCCCAAACTTAAGAGGCACCAGTAACGCCTGCCCAAAATCTTGCAATTAAAATATGATTTTTGCAAAAATCTAGTTGGTCTAACAAAATATATCACAAGTTCTGATTCTTTTTGCCGCTAGACCAATGTGGCTACAACCTTGATACCTAAAAACAAAGGAAGCACTCCTGAAAAAAGAAGGGATATTACCTCTTGGGAGGCCAGTGTTGTTTTAGTCATCTCACAGAGACCTGCTCCAAAAATTAATTCTCAGAAGTAGGGTTGGAGTGGTGTACCTGTGATGGTCCAAAAAATGGTATCTTTTATTGGACCAGCTGTATCATTGGTAGAACTCAGGTCATCTCTGCTCAAAAAATATATATCTAATCCCACCTTGTTTCAACAAGCAGATGAGCAGAAGTTTATATGCCTTTCCGCAAACAGTTTTGACCCCCTCATTGTCTATTTTGACCATTATAAGCCAAATCTAGCAAGCAGATATTTTATATATATGTTAATTATTCCCAACACAATGTGATTGTTTTGGATATGAGAGCCGTATCTTCAGTAAGATGTTAAAGCCTAGAAATATTACAATTCAAGGTTAGTTGAATATATGTAAAAAACATTCTAATATTATGCTTCATCGTTACCTTAAATGCAAACATTATAGGGAAGTAAAGCACTGACTTACAAAGAAATCAGTTTCCTTAGTTTTCCAGGAAGCATCAACTGAAAACTCCCAGATATTCTGTGGAATTGCCTTATTTGCATATCAGTTTCTGAATATGGTTGCGAGCACCGTGCAATCATACCTTATAACTACACCCATAAAGGAAAAGTTATCTTGTGAATATGATAATACTCCAGTATTGCATAATACTGTACTTCAGAGAAGGAAATTAAATGCTTGGTACCTCCTCTGAACTCCTGTCACAGTAAAACAACCCATGAGGAATAAAAAGGGATTTGCCTATCATACTGTTCAAGGAAACATTTCCTGGAGTGTTCTGATAAACCAGGAGAGCAGAGACAATGATTTCAATGGAACAATGCTTTCAAAATTAAACTTAGTAAAACTTCTAAACATGGTACATGTGTCACTGAAGCCTCAATTGTCTTTTTTTTTTTTTTTCTGATGGGCATGTTGCTTTTAGTAGACATCTGCCTCCTTATTACCGGAACAGAGCATGCTGTACTATTCCAGTAGCAAAGTCTTACCCTCATGAGTCTATGTGATCTGGATCCACAGGTGGGATGCAGCTGATACAGAGACACCGACGTCCTTCCTGCGCCTATACAAAGAGTTGTCAGGCAGGAAGCGGACGGGGCAGAAGGCCTGTGAAACACACTAATTCCTGCCAACAGTTTAAACCAGTGGTTCTCAACCTTTTTAGACTCAAAGCACCCTTTGGAAAATGCCAGTTCTTAGCTTTCACTTTCTTTTTGGCTATGGAAAAATAGAACAATTCTTCTGTTACGAAGAACTCAGAAAGCTCATATCTGGTCAGACTGTTTTTGACCTGTGGATTCCTATTTCACAGGCCTGGGTTACACAGATATTTGCACACCAGTAGTGCTAATATTGTGCAGCACCCCTAAAAGGATCTTACAGCCTCCTGTGAAAATTGCTGGTTTGGGCTCACAACCTTTGCACTTGATGTCGGAGCAGCTGGCATGCTGAGGGACTGAATGGAGAGAGTTCAAAGGTTCACTTCATGGCAGTTATTTGGCCTTGTCTTTAATAATTTATCATTAGTGTTTCTTATTTACTGTACGCATATATTGAGTTAAACTGGTCCCAGGCTGTCAGGAAATGAATCCAGGAAGAGAGGTTTCTTGACATATACTTCACAGCAAATATTTGTGAGGCAATGCAAAGGTTATCTTCTTTGATATCTTGGCTAGACCTACCACAGAGTTCAAAGTGGTTTGGAGAGCAGGTCAAAGCAAGTGAGGTGAAAGGACTAAGAACCTTGGCTCCATTAAAGGAGGGGGGAAAGGAAAGAGTTAAGGAACAGACTCCAACCCAGAGCTTAGAGATCCTGAATAACAGAGAGGTTTGCAGACCTTTGTGATTTTAAATATGTTTCATTTATATCATGCATTGATCCTCCTGTGTATATTAAAAAGAGTACAGTACTACATATTACAAGAAGCAAGGCTGGGATCTTTCATTGGACCAACTGCACACCTCTAACAAAATGTAGTTCTATGCACAGCAATCCCTGCCCCGCACACATGCCCTGGCTACAACCTCACTCCATCGCTGCAACATAGTAAGGGATCCATCTGGGATCACTTTGAACATAGGCTCCTAAAGGAAAGAGTCACAGGTACTTAACCACGGGCAGATTTGCAGGGTGAGTGAGAGTACCCAAAATAAGAGTGGGAATATGGGATGGAAGTTGGAGTGGTTCCAATTTCCATCCCCACGGCTGAAACCTGATCAGGGCGCACTCAGACCAGAGCAGAGTGAGAGGTACACCAACCCCATAACCCTTTACCCCCCACCAAATGTACAGTGATCCTTAGCCATAGATAAGGATCTGACCCACTGTCCCCATCCAGTTTAAATTAACAGTGTGAGATTCAAATTCAGATCAGGACTCTGGCTGCACCCAGACCTCACCACAGCTGAGATTTCAGTCCAACATTGACTTTGGAGCTTTGGTTTTGCTTGTTTTTCTTAAATATATATTTTTTTTCTTTCCTGGAGCACATAAACAATATACAATTAACAATATAATCTCATGAGATCAGTAAGATCTTGGCTACACCCGAACTAGAAAAATATTTGTAATTTTCCTATTGGGATCTGACCAGAGCCAGGCAGATTCTAAAAACTGTTGTCAGCTGCTCTCCCACTGCACTGCAAGTTTCAAAACAGATTAAACATCTGTAAAAACTATTAACACCAGTGCAGCAGAACTGAAGTATGAATACCAGGAAAAGCTTGTGTATATAACAAAAGCAGAAACAGGTAGTTAGCTGTCTTGGTCTGAAGTCAGGCAGGGTAGATTCATACCTTATAGACTAAATCAGAGATGCATAAGTTTTTATAAGCAGTAGTTCATTTCATCAGATGCTAAGGGACCCCATGCTAAATCGCTTTTAATGAAGTAAGCAGCTGCGTATGAAAATGTATATTTCTGTGCTCAGTGATTAGAAGTGCCTCAGCACAGCAGAATTCTTAGCACAACACGAGCACTCGGTGCAAAAGATTCCCCGATACGGCAGGAAAAAACCTTGGTGCAGTGATCAATCCCCGCCAAAGTTTGCAATTGCACTGTTTGCATGCATGCTACCGATTGGCTTATCATAAGTTATTCCTCCCTGGTGGCTGGCAATTGGCTCGCTAGCCGTGTGAAAGCTAGGGCAAGTTTCCGTCCAAGTCGGAAAACTCCACGTGTATGTCGGAAGAGACTTCCACGTGTATCTCGGAGCTAACTTGGAGGCCTGATCACCCACCAATGACTTCCCGTTGCCGTTCACCCCAACGTACCCCATGCCCTGCATGCTCGGAAACATCGGTGTGCCACCGGTTTTGCAACTTGTATGGAGTGTACCTACTCTGTGTGCATCGATGCCAGTCTCTGTACTGCAGTTTGTAAGTAAAGTTCTTTTGAATTCAACCAACAAGCTTCTGTGCCTAATTCCACTCCATCTGGCTATCCTCAGCTCCCACATGGCATCACGAACAGGATCAGTATCCAGGGAAGACGCAATGGAGTTGGAATTAGTTAAGAATTGCCCCTGGCGCAACGGCAAACACCACGTGCTGAATGCCGTGGAGTTAGGTGCACACATTGCCTACAACCAAGCGGGTGGAACAGGTGGAAAACTCGTGAACGGTTACCTCTCACTCAAAGGAGAAGGGGAAACTGCGAAAGAGTGAGAAGTACATCTCCACCCTGGGGTGTTCAGATGTGTGATGGGAAGTGAATGAGTTCTATTTAGACCCCAAGAGGAAGGGGGCACTGAACCCTTGCCGGACCAAAGACAGGCAAAGAAAGCACTGCCCTCAGCCAGGAGTTTGCCCGCTGCATGCACTGCGCGCAGGAAGGCAAAGAGCCAGAGCTGATTGATTTAGCCCTGGCGCCTGAGCTGAGAGACTCGGAGCTTCTTTCCGAGCTCTGCGGAAAATCAGAAGGGGAAAGTTACTCCGCGATTGAGGGGACCAGCTTGGAACACAGAAAGGGGAAAATGTTAAATGCAACGTTCCGCGTGGTTGCAACTTTAATGCGGGAAAAAGCACACCTGGAAGCCCGACTACTTGCCGCTAAGGAGGCTAAGCAGATGGCAGCGGGAAAAGACCTCGGTCCTCCGCCATTTCAAGATGGCGACAAAACAGAAGGGAGCTGCCCGGAGGACCCAGAAGGGAAGGGTGGAGCTACCGGCGGGCGGGCGGAAGTTCAGTCAATGACTCCACCCCCCAAGATGACATCGCTCCCAACAGGCTCGCCTCCTGGCTACAACAAGGGGGCAATGGATGAAGAGCTGTGCCCAAGTTCCCCTTCAGATATAGTGACATCTCAGACGGCCACGCATCCCATGGCAGCGAGAAGCCGAGTGATTGGTGCGCAGAGTGCAACCTGCACCACTGCTAACACCTATCATGCCCGGACCTGGACTGAATTGCAGGAACTATGCAAGAAGTCCAAGATGAGACCTGAAGAAATCTTGGCTATGTGGCTAGGACACCTGGTCGTGGATTTTGGGTCCAACCTGGTGGACCAAGAAGAGGTGAGTTTTTTAACTAGACGAGCCTCATGGAGCAGAGGGTACGCCACTGTCATTGATATGGTGACGTGCAACCTCCACTGGCCCATCCCACTTCCAGCGCTTGTCTCAGGTCAAGCTAGCCAAAAGTCATATGCATGGCACGGAGGCTGTCCGTCGAGAGTTGATGTGGAACAGATTTTGCTAGCGGTCATAGGGATCTCGTACTGCATCTGGAACCCTAGAGCGCACGCGCTGGGACTGATAACACCTCAGCAGTGAGGGCCATGGCTTCACCATTATTTGCAAGATCCAAGAGCTGTTCCAATAACGCTCAACGGCATGGAAGCCTGCATTGAAGTATATGGAGGAAGGACTTCCAACATCCTTCGGATTCTTCTTAATCCATTGGCCGGACAACCCACAGGCAATCTCCTGCGTCAACTCCCATGACTGCAAGATCTTATAAAGCTGAACATAAGAACATCCAGCGACTCAGGGCATTGATCCACCACATGCCCATACGAGTCTAGCTCTTGGCAACAACAAGTGTCAACGCAGAGAACGCAGGAGGAACGGGCCATGATTGGATTCCTCCTACGTCATTCTAGACACACAAAGCAGCAGTTACAAATTTTGGGAGATGAGGGTCAATGGAAACTGGCATATGAGCTGGGTTTCTGATATTCAGCCGAGCCAGATGATGGGTCATCGTGTTAGAATCCAGAATGCGTTAATGGCTTTGTGATATAAGTTGACTAATTGTTTAGAGAGTTTCTTTCTCCACAGGTCCGGAATCCAGAGTGCGTGCCGAAGCCAGACCACAGACAGGGAGAGAAAGAACACCCCAAGAGGCAAGGACTCGACGTGTGACGTCATCATGACACCCACCGAAGTCCTTATAGTTGAACTTTTTGTAACAAATGTGATCGTGTGCATTTGTGTTGTTATAGTTTATTGTTTAATTCGGTCTATAGAGAATGAACTTGTTTTGTTGTCTACATTTGTTTATACCTATTTGCCTTATGAACTCCTCGGGCAAAGTGACAATTTGACCGACTCACATGTGCTCCAAATTCAATTGTGCCATCGGTAAAGGGGCATGTCTGTGCTCAGTGATTACAAGTGCCTCGGCACAGCAGAATTCTTAGCACAACACGAGCACTCGGTGCAAAAGATTCCCCGATACGGCGGGAAAAAACCTTGGTGCAGTGATCAGTCCCCGCCAAAGTTTGCAATTGCACTGTTTGCGTGCATGCTACCGATTGGCTTATCGTAAATTATTCCTCCCTGGTGGCTGGCAATTGGCTCGCTAGCCGTGTGAAAGCTAGGGCAAGTTTCCGCCCAAGTCAGAGAACTCCGCGTGTATGTCGGAAGAGACTTCCGCGTGCATCTCAGAGCAAACTTGGAGGCCTGATCACCCACCAGCGACTCTCCATTGCCGTTCACCCCAACATACCCCATGCCCTGCATGCTTGGAAACATCGGTGTGCCACCCAGTTTTGCAACTTGTACAGAGCGTACCTACACTGTGTGCATCGACGCCAGTCCCTGTACTGCAGTTTGTAAGTAAAGTTCTTTTGAATTCAACCAACAAGCTTCTGTGCCTAATTCCACTCCATCGATGTGGCCCCATCTGGCCATTCTCGGCCTCCACAGTATACATCTCTGATTTAGTTAGTCTATAAGATACAAATCTAAACTGTCTTCTGTGAAAAACAAAGGGGTTACAGTCCCTGTTAGATGCAGTGTTTTCAATAAAAGTGTTTATAACTACAGTTCCTAGGACTCATCTGCACTGTCTCTGTACTGCTCCTAGGACCACTGCTAAGAAGTACATCCCATCCTGCCTGCTCCCTCTCTGCACGCAGTTCCAGGTGGTGAGGTTGTGCAGTATAGAGCAACCTCCAACATGCATCCAACCACTGTCATCACAGTATGGAAGCAGCGTAGACATGTCCCTTGAGTGTGAATGCAATAATATAGTAGACACAGTCAGAAAATGGCAGGGGGCATTAACTAAAGGATCAGTGCATAGACCTTGCTGGTATCTGAAATAATTCACATTTGAAGTTTTCTGATGGGTGAAGGATGTCTTGTTGCAAAACCTTTATGAACAATTTTCTTGCTATTTTTTGACTACTTCAATTTAGGACTCCCTGGAATCAGAGTGCTGGACTAGATGGGGCTTTTACAGCCATTATAAGCCGAACTGCACAGTGGGGTAACAATGAAAAGCTCAGGCTTTCTTGGAAGAGCAGCACCCACTGTCCAGGTTTTTAGAAGATTTCTAAGTTTTGTGAAAATGGCTAGTGGCTTCTGAATGCTATGTTTGGACAGCCTCGACTATTGTGCAACTTCTGCTGACTCCAGTTCCAAGGAAAACATGGAGTTGATAGTTACCCTGCCACTCCCTCAACCGATAAAGTTTACTTTCTTTACCTTGAACTAGACTAGTGGCTCTCAAACTTTTTCTTTCACAGACCACTTGAAAATTGCTGAAGGTCTTGGTGGACCACTGAATAAACTTTTTTTTGTTTTACAAATCAAAGCACACAACTCATCTTTTAATATCAGTAGTCTTACAAGTATGGATTGTCTCGATTGTTCCGCAACCTTTCTGCGGACCACCCGAAGGGAGCTTGTGGATCAGTGGTGGTCTGTGGACCACAGTTGGAGAACCTCTGAACTAGACTATACATAAGTTTCTGTTAAGGAAGCAAGCTTTCTACTAAGTTAGCTGTATTGGTAACTTACTGCATGTACCTGTTTTCTACCTGTATAGCTTACAGATATATTCCCTATAGATATAGCCATATATTCCTTAGGGATAATAGCTTTACTAACCATCTCTCTATGGATGTATCTTCATATTGCGGAATAGTTAAAAAAAAAATATATGTTTGTAGGTAGACAATTCAGGTCAGAATAGTTCAGGGAGCCCCTTGCAAGTAAACAGACTCATAGAAGGACCCCAAAAAACCCTGTTCCAATCTCTTGGCTTTTTGGGCATTTTCAAAAGTAGACCAGCATCCAGTGTTCCTTCTAGGTCCCTTGCCCTGGCAGCAAGCCTTCCCAAGTTGTTCAGCTGCCACTGGGCATTCGGCCATGCTATACCTTCAGTAGTTGGGAAAGTCTTAGAGCAGGGGCAGGCAATTATTTCGGGCAGAGGGCCACTTACCCAGTTCTGGCAAGCTGTTGAGGGCCACATGGGTAGCCCTGTCCCTTAACAGGTGCCCCGCCCCCTGGTCACCATCTTGGGACCAATGTCCCAGGGCAGCACTGGTGGGACCCAAAGTGGGGCACAGGCTGGCAGGGGTCTTTGAAGCCAGCCTGGACTGCACCAGCAGGGAGAGCAGGGAGCTGTCCCAGCTCCATAGAGCCCCTGCCAGCTGGGACCCTGCGCTTCGGCCACTCTGCTCTGGGCCATGCCAGCACTGGCCCGGGAACACCGGTGCGGGACCCGTGCTCCTGCACCTGCTCGCTCTCAGTGCCCCCCAACCCTGCAGTACAGGCAGAGGGCAGCGCACAGCCCCAAACCCTTGCTCACTGGCAGGGAAGAAGCTGGTGCTGAGCGCAGGAAAAAGCGGCACCTTGCCCACCCTGCGCCCAACACCCTGTGCTTGCAGTCCCCATGGGGCTGCCTGTACCTGCTGCAGACAGCCCCATGTGGGCCTTGAGTGGCTACAGCAGGGAGCACCGGTAACAGGGTGGGGAAGGGCCACTTTCTTCCATGCTGGGATGGAGCAGGCAAGAAGCCCAGGGAAAAGTTGAGCGTGGGGGTGGAAAACCAGCCCCTTGCCTGCCCCATGGCCGTCATTCCCTTCTGCAGTTGCTCCAGCCTGCGGGGGGGCTGTCTGGAGCAAGCACAGACAGCCCCACGTGGGCTGCGAGCAGCTGCAGGACGGGGCTGCTTTTCCTGCCCCACACTCAGCTTTTCCCTGGGGTCCTCCTCTGCCCTTCCCCCTTATCTGAGGTTCTGGTGCAGGGCAGCCACGTGGTCCTAGGCCAGAAGCCCCTGCTGGGCGTGTGGGGCCTGCCGTAGCTTCCCTTAAGTCCTACTGCCTTTGGTTCCTGTCATTTTTTACAGGAACCAAGGACAGATAAATATTAATTTTCTAAATTTTTTAGGGGTCCCACAGGCCAGATAGAATGGGCTCGTGGGGCCGTATCTTGCCCACCCGTCTTAGAGGTACTTGCAACTGCCCCATTTATGAACTATAATCTCAATGTGTTTCTCTTCTTAGCGGAAAGCAAAGCAAATGCACAGATTTTTTTTTTTAAAAGGTTCTCCCTTCCTAGCCATCTCTGTGTTATTTATAGAGGAAAAGAAATGTATGCAAAAAGAGAAAAGAGGAGAGGAAGCATCAGTGGCTTGGGGCTTTATTCTCTTACTGGCTGACCCAGGAATGTGTGCCAAGGTTTCTTTGAAAAGCTATCAAAAATAAATCAGCATATGGGATAAAAGCTCACTATTCCTAGTACCGGCAGCTGAGATAAATTCTAAACAAAAGAAGGAGCTTCAGATCCAAACACCTTCAAATGCTGAGAGTTTGGGAACTTATATGTGCCTTGGCAGCACTGCATGTCAGAGGAAACGGCTGCAGGCTAAAGAAAGCACTGGGAGGGGAGAACTGGTTCTGAGCAGCAGAATGGTGATTCCTGGCATGTACTGGTGACTTCCGTGGAACTACTCCTGAGCTTAAAGTTAAGCATGCAGTAATTAAATAAATGCCTTGGACACTTTTAAAACTATTATCACAGGGCGTCACAGAGCTCTCTCCTGCTTCTCTTTGAGAGAGCCCAGCAATAATAATTTGCTCTTTGCTTTCACTTGTGGAAAAATATAATACAGCAATTCCTCTGTTGCAAATAACTCAGGAGAACCACAGCAGGTTAGGACGTTGGTTTTTTTAAAGTATGGAAATCTCTGGGTTTGTTTTGTGAACAACATGTGAGAGTTACATTTTGCAGAGATTCTTTTATCAGAAAAGTATTCTCTTTCAAAGCTCTGATGCACAGGAAAGAGCCGATCTACCGGCAATTTTGCCAACTGAACAGAATATTTTTTTCTTCCATCCCACTTTTTATACTGGCCAGACCTAGAACACTGGTGACATCTTAAGTGTATTGAATTTAGATCTGTGCTGAGAATTTTGTATATTATTTATGAGAATCGATTGATTTTTCTTTTGTGCAGGAGAATAGTCTAGTGCATAAAAATGGATTCTTCCCTCCCCCTTCTGTACTACTGGCAGAATAATTGTTTCATAAAAATTGCAATGCAGCATTGACAGAGGCACTGAACAACTGCAAAAAGATGGTTTCGTTTTGCAGATCCCCACCTCTTTACCAGTAGCTTATAAATAATTAATAGAGAAAAAGAAAAATGAGGGGATGGGAGAAAAGAATAAATACGATAAAATACTTTTATCTTGCCCTCTTGAGGTTGATGCTCCGTTATAGAAGATGGTTAAGTTCACTGGACACTCGCTCCTTGTTTTCACTGCACTTCCTGAGATAGGTTTCTTTAACCTTGCTCCAGACCGTGTTAAAACTTAGAAGTCCAGTCTAGAGAACAGCAGCATCAGCTTCTTTCTTCCTGCCACCTTATGTTTCACAAATGTGTGCTTCTTCGTGGCTTGCCATGATAAAGAGAAGACCATTACACAACTTCAGTTTATGTTTTCCTTTCTCAGGATGAGCAATTTCCCAGGAGCACATAATAAGAAAGACGTAAAGAAGGAAAGCAAGCAAGCACGTGCTTTGGTTCAGGTCCAGGAAAGGACACAAGTGTCTAAATCCAAAGCTGTTCATTTTTAACAACCCCTAATCCACTTCTGCCAAACTCTGGAAGTGCCTACAGTTTACAGGCACCTGACTTTTCTCACTTTAAAGGTTCCTAGACTCCTAAAGTTCAGCTTCTGCATATACTCACAAGTGCCTAAGTCTTGACAGAGCCGAGCAGCCTGGCAGGCAGTATGTCATTCTTATGTCCATCAGGGGTCCAAAACAACACCTTCTGCTTCCTCTCAATTTGGAAGGGCTGAACTCCAAAGGTTGCCTCAGAGAATACCCAACAAGTCAGCTCTACTCAAAATGGGAGCATCCACACAAGTGTGCATGTGCCTTTGTCAGTGTCTCAAACCCCTTTGAGATGCTGCGCGATGCACATGTGGGAAAAAAATAATGTTCCCCGCACTGCATATTTTGCAGCATGGGCTCAAAATTTGGTACCTGGACATCCAGGTACCCAAATAAAACCTGGGCAAAAAAAGCAGGGCCCCTGAGGCAACTGGAGGCTCGGGTCCTCCACAGAGCCTCTATGGGAGCCAGCCAGAGCATCTCTATGGCTGGCCCTTGCCATGGTGCTGAAGCACGCTGTATGCCCATGCAGGCTGCAGGGACCCGGCTCCGTGTCCTTTAAGTAGGAGCGGGGGGGGTTGGAGAAGGGGGAAAGGGACCATGGGGGGTCTCCCCCACCCAGCCCCAATCCCCTGCTCACTCCCCAAATTGTTCCCCAGCTCATTCCCCCAGTTTCCAACTTATTCCCCCAGCGCCCCCGATCGTTCCCCCGGCGCCTGGCTCCTTCCCCCAGCTCCCCACTCCCTCCCCCCACCCCCAGGCTGCACTCACCAGCTAGAGCAGTGGTGATTAGGGTGCTCGATGCCTCATGGCAGGGCCCCCCCAACCCGCGCAGTGCGGGGCTTGACCCCAGCCGCCTGGCACCCACGCTGCCACTGTCGCATCACGCAGGTGCAGCCTGGCTTAGAAGCGGGCCATGCCGTGCGGTGCAGCACACTGTCTGGCAGCTTGCGGCCACTGGGGCTGAGCGACGCCAGCCCTGGGTGACCGCCAAACCAGCCCTGACCTGCCAGACAGCGCATGACACTATGCAGCACCCTACCAAGCTGGGCTGCACCCGCGCAATGCAGCAGTGGCAGCCCCGCAGGGAGGCTCTGCCATGAGGCTCCAAGCACCCTGAGCACCGCTGCCACTAAGCTCAGGCCATGGGGGAGAGGGGGAATGTAGCCCCTGCAAGAGGGGCTCTGGACCCTGTGGTGAGGCAATAGCCTATGCAGGGGGGGCTCTGGGCCCTGCGTGGTGGAAGTAGCCCCTGTGGGGGGAGCTGTGCATCCTGCAGGGGGGACAGACCATGGGCTGTGGGGGGCAGGGGACTCACCTCTCCTAAGCAGCCCCCTCACACAGTCCCCTCCCTTGAATTCATTTCTGCACTGTGGAACAGCTAGAATGGAAAGGAGAGAGCATGCTCCTTAGTCAAGAATGGTCTGGTAGTTAGGTTACCTCCAAGGGGGCAGGATATGTGAGTTTGATTCCCTTTATGCAAAGGAGGGAATCAATCTTGGGGATCTTCCATTTCTGGGTTACTGCTGTAACCACTAATCTACTGAAAAAGAGGGGGAAGCAACAGCAGCACAACTATCTTCAGCCAGGTTTTTAACAGCAGAGTGACATCCCCTCCTCCCTTTATTTTTCCTAGGCACTACCCTCAGGAGAGGGAACCAGGTCATTGACCCAAAGTGCACACAAGCACATTCCCCTGCATGCTGGTGGTTCAGGATTTCACTGAGGCCTCTGGCTTCTCCTGTACGCTGAAGAGAGGTGAACGTTTTGGTTTCTAGTCCATAGTCAGGCATCTAAAAAGCCAGCTGTAGCAGTGCTCAGCCTGCAATGTCTATGTCCCTGTTCAAATCTATCCCTTCAGATGTGCATAAACATTTGACTTTCAATAATCCCCAAACGCATTTACAAATCTAAAGTCTCACACACAATAGGTAGTTCTGTAGTTTGCTTGTAGGATTCAGCTCCCATGGACCTCTCCCAGGAGGGTGTTTCTCCATGCAGGGTAAGGCCCTATAATTAATCTGAAAGCAAAAAGTTCAGCTCAATGTCAGGGCCTTTTACACACCTGAAGAAGGGCAGGTTTTCAAATGTTTGGTACACAGTGGGCTAGGCTTTTCTGAAAAATCCATCCATACATGCCGTGCCTAAGTTCATGCAGGGTTGACTGGAGAGCTCAAAAACCCCCAGCTCTTAGTGCCAAGTTTTTCTACTTGACCACAAAGTCACTAGGAGCCAAAGGGATAATCAGTGGTTTGGAAGTGACAGGCAAAATCAGATAAAGTTTAAATAGGCAGGATTTTTTTTTAAATAATTTCCATCAATAATAGGAGTCAATGTGGCACACCTAACATTTTGTTTTTCAGACGCTTGCTCTTTCTGCTTTCGTATCTTACTGCTCTTTCCCCATTTCTAGGGCTAGTGAAGGAATTAAGCATGAAGTCAAAATAGCAGATACTCATTAAAAAAAAAGAATTTAAAATGTCATGCTAACTCACATACTGGCATTTGCTCTTGCTTCATATCCTGCAAGCTCCTTGCAGAGATGAAAATCTATGTTCAACATTATGTCCTTTAATAGACTGATTCAGTAGTCCTGGCACTGCATTTACATAGGCAAAATACCAGATAAGCCAACACATGCTTTCAAGTATGAAATGAGCCAGAGGTTGCTAGTCAAGAAGAAGACAACGGCTACCTACTATCTGAATAAGTGGTTGTGCCGGACAAGCCAGAGTAAAACTATGTCAGACCAGATACTTTTTGTTCCTAGGAGTTTAAGACCCAAACCCCATGTGCTCCTTGCATATCCAAACCTCTAAGTTTTCAGAGAGAGGTCTAGACTGAGTGAAAGGTGCTGGATCAGTCCCTGGTTACAAAAGTGCATGAGTTCTATTTGTTAAGTCTGTGAAATGAGTACAAGTGCACCGTGTACTTGTACAGGTCACATCTGATATTGCAATGCCTGCTATCAATGTAACACAGGTGTGACATTTCTGTATAATCAGGGCTAAGGTGATTGCTGGTATAAGCCATGTGAGGTCAATGGACTTAGATGTGGGATGAATTTGCTCTGTTATGACGAGTGCTCACTCAACCATTTCTCAGAACTCAAGCCTTCTCCAGTTTCTGTTCAGTAGAAGAAGATAACTCCTCCACACTCTCACCCCACCTCCAGCCTGCCAGCATCAGCCTTACTCAGTATTGCACCCAAAATGTGCCTGCAGTTTCGTTTGCCCATGACATTCTTTATACCTTTACTGACTCCCAGTGACAAGCCCATTTGCTCCTTCTTCATCCGAAAGGGTATAGGAGCATGCTGCAAGCAGAGTGGGTGAGGCAGAAAAAGATAGATGGGAAGGACCAGAAGTTAACATGAGGTTCCAGGCAGATGGGAAGAGAGGTCACAACAGTAAACCTTTATAAAAGGAACTTGGCAACAGCAGCATGAATCAATGCTTTTTTTATGCGAGAACAAGCTCTTAGCCCAAACAAAATGCTTCTGCTAAATGCTGGTGACAGCAGCTGTGTTTAATTAAACACAGACCAAATTCATGCAGCTTCCTCCACCAGAATGCTGCTACTCTGAGAACCAGAAAGTGCAACTTACTGTCTAGAAACAAAACCTAAGTGGATTCCTCTGCGTTCCAGGGGCTGGGAATCAGGGAGAATTACAGTGGGGTGTGGACAGTCTGATTTTCCAATCTAATATGCTTTTAAACGAGCAGTTCTGATAGCTACTTCTTCCACACTGCTAAGAGACAAGCTTGCGGTGGACTCAAGAAAAACATTATACTAATGAATGGATGCATGTGTAACTATACCTCACTGGCAATGGAAGTCAGCCAGTGCTTCCTAGTGCTGATCAAGGCCCACATGCGTGCATAAACTGCTGGCAATGCTCCTGGTCCATGGTGAGGGGAAGAAAAACAAAGACATTTAAGTGCTTAGTTTGTATGTTGAGTTCAGCTGGTTGGACTGTGGGCAAATCTCCGGCGAGGCCATCAGTTTAGCTGCACCTACATAAGCCCATCATGAATGTACTTTAAACTGAGAGTTGCACCAACACAGATGAGACCATGTCTACAAAGGAAAAGATTTGCTAAAGTGGCTTTAATACCCTTCTAGAGTTGAAGCATGCTTTTCCTGACATGGCTTCTGCCAGTTTGCTAAACAAAATAAGCTATCCAGGCAAATGTCTTCCTGTCAGTCTAACGGTGTCTACACTAGGGCTTTGACCAGTCATTACATTTTGCTAGTATACCCTGCAACCAATGTGGCCTAGGATAGTGGCAAAGCAAGTGGTAGCACTGCACAGCACAGCTTAAGCGAGCCCAGGATGTAGTATCAGACTTAACTGATTTAGCTTAAATAATTTTTTTAAACTTCTATCCCAGATTCCCTCCAGATTCAAGTTTACTCACAGTCCCCCAGCAACCCAGGATGCTTTGCAGTTCCCCTGCAACCTCCCCCTCGCAGGGCAGGCAGGCTAGCCTTGGCCAAAGATGTCTACTCTAGCTGGGCAGGGAGGTGTGCTCTAGCACCTCCTGACGTCTGGCCTGAGTCACTGCCAGCATGTAGCTGCATTTCTGGAATCAAAAGTGAATGTTTGTTCACTTGCTTATTGGTTCACTATGAGCAGTTTAGACTAACCTGCGAAGATTGAATTGATTCAGCCTCAGGCTTTTTGATGATCTGTACTTAGCTCAGATCTCTCAACTCAGTGTGTAACAAGCCAGTGAGAGAGGTGACTCTAAATATAGCAGGTGTCCCCATCAATCATGGTAAATACTGGGTCAGTAAATGTGGCAGTTGCTTTGCCCTGTTGGACACCTTTGTGGACCAACATTGTCCTTCTTGTGCCCAGTGATTTTGCAGCTGCCCTTATGTAATGTGGTTGGTCTGATCAATGTGTAATGTGGGAACGCCCATCCTTAGATCACAGTGAGGAAGGGAAGAAGTCAGACTCACGGGACCTAGATACTGATAAAATGAATGTCAAGAATGTGGGTTACTGGAAGAGCTGCATCATTACATATCCCATTATTGACAACAGGGGTGTGCAAGGAAACTGGGAGGTGGCCAACCAGGAAAAAAATAACCCACATAATAGCCAGTACAAGATGTTCAAAAAAAATCTGAGGAACGGTGTGAAGGACTTAATTTATACTTTGGGGAAGATGAAGGCATCACAATGCTTAGCTTCTGCAACCAGCACATATAGGAGCAATCAAGCCTCAGGCCTGTTTCCATCCAGATTTTGAAAACACTTCCAAGTCACATATTGTTGGCATTGTGGCAGTCAACAGCAGACAGCACATGGCTAGGAGGGAATGGCACAGGCTTACATGGAAATTTGGTGGCTGGCGAAATACATAAATAAGGCAGCAACCGTCACAGCCAGTGCTGTGAGGCAAACAACAATCTGACACATGATCCAGAGTGATATTTTTAAGTCTATGACCTGCTCCATATTGCATACTATAGGTTTGAATCCCTTGTTTCCCACATGTGCTGTCTCTATGGGACTATCAAATGGAAATGGACACTCTGGAAAGCTTCTGAATCTTCCAGTTCCATTATTCTGCCACAGCACTTACTAATTATAAACACTGCCAAAACTCTGACATTTTCATTGGCTAAAAGCCCACACTTAATGGGCTGATAAAGAACAAGTGCTGTCAACAGCTGGTGTGCGATTGGTTTTTTGGGTTAGCTGAAATCGTGTCCTCTGGAGGTGTCAGCCAAAGCAGAAAGCTATAGGCGAATATTTCTTGAACAGGAATGTGAATGAATTCTACTTGAAGAGGAACTATTTAACTATTCCTGTTGCTGCCAAGATTTCATACTGCAAAAATATCAAAAACTATTTGGAATGAACTCTATATTCAACCCATATGTTCTCCATGGACCAAGACTTCTTTGGGCAATGCTCATTGAGGAGGAAGATGGGCTGTTAAATAGCCTAAACCAGGCTCAGGGAATGGAAAGTGTATGGTACACAATGCACGATCATTGGTGGTTTCCTCCTCCTTCTAGGCATCACTTTCTGCATGCCAGCAGGATGCTTCAGATACTGAACCTCATCATTGTCCCCTCCCATTCACTTCTACAATGCTGCTTTAACAAGACCTGTGCTTGATCCCCTGCTTCTCTCCTCCAATTTACCATCATCCCATGTCTCCCACTCTGTCATCCTCTGCCGTCATGTACTATCTAGGTTCCCAATTACTGTTTCATGCAAGCATCAAAATACACCTATACCACTGAACAATCCCAGTCCTATTGCTTTAAACATCATCTTCCTTCCCTCTCAACATCTTCCCTTGGTTACTCATCATGTTATGTTCACTCTGTTTATCATACTAGTAGTGCCTGGGGGGCAACTGAAAATGGTACTTTGGGCTAGGCACCGCGCAAAGAACTTGCCCCGATGGGCCTCCAATCTAAACAGAGGACAGCCGCCCTGGGTGAGAAAAAGAAACAACGCACAGGCCACGGTAACAAAACGATGACCTGCACGTTAGCTCCAGTTCATTTTGGTTTTGTTATGTAAATCAGTTCAGTGGGATTACAGCAGAGAGGGCTCCATGAAAAGATGGGAAGTAGAAGCAGAAGAGCAAACAGTCAATCATCAAACGAGAATAGGCTCAGAATGAAAACGGTAAAGAGCAGTCTGATGACACCAGCAGCCTCCGTGAACTGCTTCTACAGCTGCTTTGGATGGCGGTGGTCTCCCTCCCTGGAATATCATTTCCCCAAAGACTCATGGGCAGAGGAGAAGATGGCAGAGCTCTTCATGTCTCTTGCAAGGTATCTGACCTAGCCGTTGTCCCTAGACAAGTAACCCAGCCCTATGTTCTGTCAGTAGCCAACTGTGTCCTGTCCTCAGCTACTGAGAGTTAACTTAATGATGTAATTCCTCTATGTTTTATGGTATCAGTAGGGAGTATTCTCATTCATAGCCTGATGACAGAGCTGCGTGGGTGGAGTTCCAGTGTACACCAGCTGATTAGTTTTATTTATCTTGTTTTAGGAAACAGAAGTTGAATGTAATTTACATGAAGTTAGTTATTTCACTAACCTGCTTCCATAAGCACTTAGCTGCTATTGTTTCAAATTCAGGTAGACCACCTTGTTGTGAGCAAAATTCAGCATTTCCCCATTTCCACCAGTGTTTTACTGTCTCTTCTTAAAGATTGATCACTAAGGAAAGGAAAGAAATACAATGGATCCATGCAAAGTACATTCCATTCAAATGTAGAACCAGCTTCTGGGAACTGGCTGAGAAAACAACGGGGAACTTCTCTAGCAGGAACAGAATGAATGTGCAAAGAGCTGGAAATGAATAAACCCAAGGGCTAATGTTCAGTCAGTTCCTGACTCTTCCTGTTAGTGATTGTGCCCATTTGCTCATTTCCAGTCATTTGTGATTCCTTGTATTCATCCTCTCATTCACGTTCCTTCTTTTATGCTGTTTTCTGGGAAAGCACTGCTGTACTTCAGTGAGCTTTGACTAGATCAGCAATTCCCAAACTGACAGATTGCGCACCACCAATTCAAAATGATACAACCTGAAGTACCACCAGCAATTTTTCGTCATACAAAGTAATTATAATAAATCTGTCAACGTGTACCACCGACAGGCTGTCTGCATACCACTGATGGTACCCATGCCACAGCTTGGGAACCACTGGACCAGATGATGAAAAGGAAGGAAAACCATTTGAATATGGGTGGCTGGTCTCACTTAGGTTTTTAAGGTGCCCAGATCAATTCCTGGTCTGGTTTTATCTGCCAAATCAGGGTGGCAGTATTATATACGCTCTGTGCACAGGACGAGACAGCTCCACCTCAAAGTGCCAGGAAGGAGAAATCATCCCCCAAACTTTATTTTTCAGCTGTCATAGTAAAAGGACAAGTTAAGATTGCTGCTCATAGAAGCAGCAACACCAGTGTTCGGTTTTTATAATCTAGCAATTTAAACTATTTTTTTTTTTAAATAGGTCTCATTACGGTGAGGGGCATTTTATGAAAAGACGAGAGAGAGAGAGAGTGTTCTTCTCACTGATAATTAACCATCTTTTTGGCTATCTGAAGCCAGAAATGAATACAGCTGCACCAGGGCAAAGCCACAGAGTAGTGGAAAGCTACCACAGTTTGCCACCACAGTTGAGCTAACCCAGGGTTCAAGCTAAGGTAAACTCAGTTTATTATAAACTTCTTTATCACCATCAATTTCTTGATCGTTGTACTTTTTTTGCATCTCATTCGTGTAACAGTGAAAGTACACTGATTGGTTTCAGTTTCTGGTTCTTATGCACATCTGTTGTGTTTGAACTTTCAGTACTTCAGGGAACATTGCCATCAAAAGAAAAACTGTTTTTTCATTCTTTAACACCATTCACTTTACATTAGATTTTCTACAGTTGTGCTTAAAGTGCAGGTAAAAACCCAGTTCCCATACCCACTTTGCCTTCAGGATTCGTTTGATTTTACTGATTTTCAAATAAAGACTTGTAAACACTGAAAATATTTCCCCCCTCTTAGAAGCAGGTAGACTAAGTACAGGCATTCAGGAAGCCTGCGGGGAAAACACTCACTTTTGATCGTTACTCTGAGAGCCCCTATTTAGGTAGGAAGGAAGCAGAACACATGTTACCCCTTGGGGCACCGGGGAGCTTGGCGTCTGCCTACACAGCCTGAGCCTAGCAGGTAGGGGGGCACTCTCATGGCCCACAGGCTCCCCAGGCCTCCAAAGACTCCTGAGCAGAGCTGAATTGTTGAATTTTCCCTGCCACAGCCACCCACCTGGACCTGATGCAGCAGTAGCTCATCATGGCTATGAGCCATCAGCCCGCCAGCTTATGCATGCACACCCAGTACACCCTGCACTTGCCAAATGCGTGCCTGCGTGGGCAATGGATGCCTGGGTTGTGTGTGTGTGGGCATGATGTGCACCTGGGTTCTGTGTGTGTGTACGTGTATGCGCGTGGGCAGGTGTGCATGTGCATCCTGGATGTCTGTATCTCCTGTCTTCCCCCACACAAACCAAATTAATATTAGTGGCCCTAGCCCTGCACCACAGCAGCTTGTCCAGATCTGTGAAGCCCTGGCCAAGTAGCTTCTCACCCACATGGATCGGGAGCCCTTCCCTGATGACTGGGGCAGAGGGCTTTGACTGGTACACCAGGCCATGGGTCTCCAGCCTCAGGCTCCTCTGTCCCTGCAACCCAGACACCTCTGCCCATAGCCCACACCATCCCCCTTCCTCTCTCCATCCCAACCCCCACCCCCAGGGGCACACACTGGGGTATGAGGAAATGCGCTGCAAGGAAGAGACGTGCTTCATTTAAAAATCAAATGCTGAAGCTGCCAATGTTTTAATGCGTTTAATAAACAAAAAATATGGCACCTTCCCACTCCGGAACTTGGAACCTTCTTCTCAGTTAACAGAGGGAGCGGGGAAAACCCTGGGTGCACCGGGCAGGTATGAACTTGAGGAGGGAAGGAGGGTGAGCAGCCCCGGGAGCTCAACTTAACAAACATAAAAACCTTGGGGCAGCAGGCAAAGTGGCATGTGTCAAACTGGCACCCTTCCATTTCATTAAATGTTGCAGCTGCCAGACTTTTTGTGTGTATGATTAAAATAAAACAAAATGATGGAGCGCTGCCCATTCCAGAACTTGGCCCTGAGCTCAAGGGGCTGCCTACCTTCACAGAGGCTGTACTGCTCCCCCACTGTGGGGCCCAGGCCTGCAGTGGCCTGGCTCACCCCCCATTCTGTTTGGGCCCTGTGCTTATGCCAGTGATTGCCAGTGGCCAGGGGTAGTGAGCTGGCCTTGGAAAGCGGGTTGAGTCAGTGCTGATCGTGTGTGGGCAGGGGGTAGGGTTGGGTTCTCCAGGGAGAATTCCTTTACCTGCAGTGGTGCTCATTCGTAGCTGCTCTGCCCAAAGGTGCTTGGAGGATCACCAGCAAAAATGCAGTTTCACCTGTTGGTTACACCTCAGCTGTGGAGCTCAGAAAAAGCTTTCTGTGTATATCAGGGTCTGTGTGGGTTAGGGTTTACAGCAGGTGGATCTGGGTAAACAGGCTGGCATCTCTCAGGAAAGCAATGTGACCTTGAGGGATGGGCAGTCTGTTGAGAGTTACCCAGATTTATGGTCCCACTCAATGTAACACAGACCGATAAGCCCCCAACAACAGTAGGGGGGACTGGCCCTGGTGCCTCTGCTTTGATTCAGTGGCATGGGGATTTGGAGGGAAGAGGTAGGTTGCAAAGCATGAGCTCATTGGGGAGCATCAATAAATCCATACTGTCACTCTTCTGCCTGGACAATTGTCAAGCCAAGAGCATGCTGAATATCAGTCGGCAACCTTTCCTATGAGCACACCCAAGATACCAAGGAGTCGCATGAGACTCACCTATAAGCATCACATTCAGCAGGTCAGTAGTAAAGACTCTGCACAGGTAGCTACCTTAAGATGTTTGGCCAAAACAACATGGGGCGTCAGCTTCAAAGTGCTCAGAATCACTGCGCTTGAAATGATATACACCAAGCAGACAGCTGTGCTCCTATATGGTTCAGAAGTTGGTGAACTAAAAACTCGACACTGTACTTAACAGTGCAAAGACACTCATAACAGGCTGCACAGGTTGCACACACAGATGTATTCTCTGCAGTCTAGGGGCATTTTTCCATGTGCTCTGGGGGTGAGGAATGGAGACTTTAATTAGAGCAGCTCTGAAAGCTGCTCTAACTAAAGCACCTAGAGCAGGGGTGGGCAAAATATGGCCCACGTGGCCATTCAGTAGGGGCTTCTGGCCTGGGACCATGTGGCTGCTCCGTGCCCGAACTGCAGGTAAGAGGGAAGGGGAGGGAAGGAGCCCAGGGAAAAGCTGAGCGCGGGAGGTGGGGGGAAGTGGCCCCTCTCCTGCCCCATGCCCAGTGCCCCGCGCTGCAGCCACTTGCAGCCCGCCTGGGGCTGCCCATGCCTGCTCCAGACAGCCCTGCATGGGCTGCAAGTGACTGCAGCAGGGAGCACTGGCCATGGGGCAGGCGAGGGGCCACTTTTCTCTGCACTCAGCACCAGCTTCTTCCCTGCCGGTACCACAGGGGTAGGGGGCACTGGGAGTGAGCAGGTGTGTGGGTCATCAAGAGCACAGGGCCTGCACCAGTGTCCCAGGGCCAGTGCCGGCAGGGCCCAGAGCAGGGTGCGGGAGCACAGGGTCCCAGCTGGCAGGGCTCTATGGAGCTGAGCTAGCTCCCCCCTGCCCTGCTGGTGCAGCCCAGCCTGGCTCTACAGACCCCTGCCAGCCTGTGCCCTGCTTTGGGCCCTACTGGTGCTGGCCCTGGGACATGAGACCAATGTCCTAATGTCTTGAGACCAAAGACACTGAAACATTGGTCCCAAGATGGTGACCAGGGGGTGGGGCACCTGTCAAGGGGTGGGGCTACCCAGGCAGCCCTTGACAGCCTGCCAAAACCAGGTAGGCGACCCTGTGCCCGAAATAATTGCCCGACCCTGACCTAGGGCATCTTGTGTATCAGCATCCCTGCACTTCACAATGGTGGCGGGGGTGCTTATCTACAGCTTGTTGAATGGACTCACCATTGTGAAGTGCAGGGACTCTGGTACACAAGACACGGAGGCCGGCTGGAGCATGGTAATTACTACGCTCCAGCAGACTTGATTAGCCAAGTCCACTCTGATGTGCTGTAGTTCCAGTACATTGGAGCAGCCTCCCAGCTCCTGTATGGGCAGTCTAGGGCATTAGACCAAGTGACAGAAGATAGACCCTAACCAATCCCCTGCTGCCAGCTTTCTGGGCCTGTGGAGAGCCTGGCAGCCTGGGTACTGTGGCCTTATGTGTTGTTCTAAATTTAGATACAGGGTGAGATGAATGGAAGTGAAATGACCATTTAGAGTAATCCAGTCTGAAATCTATTCCTACAACATTTTATACCAACACTAAATGAGTCCCCAATTGATTGGGCATAACTTTGACCGAGCAACATGAACAGGCTGCGATCTGGATGTGGATGCTTCAAAACAATACTGTACAAGATGAACATCTTGGACAGCTCCTGTGTGAATGCACTGTGCACAATCAGCACAGTACTTAATTGAAAGCTGCAGTTTTCACAAATGCCCAGATGGGGTAGATGGAAGCTGCACGCTAAGCAATAATACTAGATAGTGGCTCATAGGTGGCCAAAGGAATTGGGGGGGGCAAAGAGGGGTTATGTGGTACGTTCAATGGTCTAACTTATAGCATTGAAGTCTGATACCACATCCATCCAGCGTTATCTTAGAGCGGGATCCACCACTTTTACAGCGCTTTACATGTCTTGACTGCTTGTTTGGTTATGGCTGTACAGCACTTTGTGCACCAACCACTGTAACTTCTGTACTTGGCCTATGTTTGTAGACATCAAGTCAAAACCATAAGAGCAGCATGCTTTGCTCTAGTTATGTGACATCACAAACAGAAGATTAAGGGCTTTGTTTTCAAATGAGAAACGAACAGCAGGAACAAATTAAATCTTACGAAACAAAGATCCTGTTTTTATACAAAGGTCCTTCACGCTTCAGGGATAAAGCAGGGAGTGACTGTGGAAACTTACTATGAACAAGACTGCTTCCAAACTGAAGGTTTCTGAAACGTTTCTATTGCTGCTTCTGTGGTCCTCAAAAAACAATTAAATGTAACCATCGAAGTCAATCCTGTTTGTCATGTATCGGCCGAGGAGACGCTGTTGCAATTACACATGCGGGCTGGTCATGCTAACTGGCTTATTACATTAGCGTTCTGAACTCCGCAGAAGCAGCCCAAATACACAGTTGGGGATGGAAATCTGCAAACAGGATTCCAGTTATCTGTGCCCAAAGCTCAGGCAGGGAATGTGTAACCAGTGCAAAACTTCTTCCCTCTCCCCCGCCAATCCTCTCAGCTGTTTGTGACCATACTGTTTCATTACATTTGCTAGGGATAGATTAGCATCTGGGGGATTTAATTTTCTCACTCCAAAAGAGCACACCACCAAACAAACTAGCTCTGCTCTGACTGCAACCTGTCAAATCTTGTAGAAATATTTTTAGTCCTCCAAATAGCACACTCCTATGCACTGTTTTTTTAAGAATGGTTAAGGAGACGTAAGGGATTGGCAACATCAGAATCAGGTTTCAGAGAGATGTCGAATTGTGGTTGCCCCAGGCTTAACTGCTTCTAAATTCCATCCAAGAGTCTGATTTGTAATTCAAGATTTTAGATGCGACTAATCTGAAGACAAAACAACATCCTCCTTCCCAAACTAACTGGGAGAGGGGACTGGACGCCCATAGGATTGGAGAGCAAGACTTGAAGCATACTGTTTCACTGACAAAACAGTAAATGGTAAATAGTTAGAAATTGTTTTCATTCCAAAAATGTTTTGGGGTTTTTACACTGATTCATTGGTAGGACAGTGAGTCTGGAAAGGGTATTGCTGTCTTGATGTTTTGAAGAGCAAAAATTTTAAACTCAACAAAAAATGTTTGGAAAAAAGTACAAATTAAAAATAAATGTATTTTTATATGCAACCTTTTTCCAGTCTAAAACAATAAATGGCTTAAAATTAAAGCCTCTAATGTGACAAGTGAGGCCTTTCAGACTTAATTAGAGAAAATTGAAACAGACATAATCACCCACTTCTATCCAGTTTCACACAAACTGTAATTGTCCCTTGCCACACTGCAACATTCACTCAGCACAATTAACCACATCCTGGAGGGGCTGGAAAAAAAGAAAGGAAACTTAACAGACTCCAGAAAATCTATCAGTTTGTACCAGGCTTATTGATCTGTCCAGCTTTTCTTTGATGTGGAATGAAGAAAGCAAAATCTTAAGTAACAAATAAAACTTTCTATTTCCAATGTTGCCTTTCAGCAGATACCTGAACCAGACAAAAAGCTTAACTTGCTAACTTTGCACTGCAGAAAAATACTTGCTCACAGTTTTATGGTCCATCATGTAAAAGGAATGCTTTTGATGATGTATGAGGTACCATATGGTTTCTTTTAGTGGTTTCTTTAAATAAAAATTAATATTAAGAGTGGATCTAATTTAATAGAGCGCAAATAGTCTTGCCATCCAATTCAAAATGAAAACCAGAAAAACATATTAGTATTAAGGGAATTCTAGATTACATTTTTAAAAAAATATATGAAATTCATAGATAAGACCCCTCTTCTCACTCCCCTTTTCCCACCCCACCCTCAAACAAACATTATGTCAGTAGCCTTGATAAGCCTCGATACTTTGGAAATAGAAAGTTATAGAAACAGAATCCTGGGAATTCACAGCGTTGTCTCTGCATACCTTCAGGGCTAGGGACAAAGTTACATGTACACTGGTTTAAGAGATCAGAAACCAGTTAAACCTGTACTAGAACATAAGTTCAGTGCACATAAACCAGTTTCCAAATGGCTGAAACTCTTTAAGATAAACTTGGCTGAATCAGAGTTAACTGATTTGGGTCAAACCAGTTTATGAAACTTCTGCCCCAGATCCTGGTTCAAGTTAAATTAGAGTCCCCCAGCATCCCAGCATGCTTTCCAGCCCTGGACTGGGCTATCTGCTCCAGAGAGCAGGGCTGGCCCTGCCCCTCTGCTCCCTAGCTGGAGCTGGCTGACAACAGGGTGGGGAGCCAAGCCTGGATGTGGGTGCAGCCCAGTTTGCAAGGGGGGGTGGAGGAAAATACCCTCCAAGACAAACCCTGCTGAGGTCTAGGGCCAGGGAGGGGGGTTAAACACCCTTTCCCCACTTAAACTTACTGCTGGCTGCAACTGTGGACTAGAAATCCCAGAGGCACCTGGAAGCAGGAAGAGGAAGTGATAAGCAACTCTGCAGAGTCCTGGTGCTGTAACTCTGGACTGCAAATCCCAGATACCGTGGGGACAGCAGGAAGAGGAAGTGAACACACAGGCAGACAGGTCTAGCTCCCTGGCTTCTGGCCTGAGCCACAGCAGGCATGTGGCTGAATATCCTGAATCAAAGGTAAATGTTGGTTCACTTCTGTTTCAATTTAACCTGTGCAGTTTAGACCAGCCTGCAAAGACTGAATTGATTCAGCCTCAGGCTTTTTGACTGTCCGTACCTTGCACGGAAAAGCACCCCCATTACAGACAGGATGTTCCTCTGGACTTCAGTGGAGGTAAGTGGTCTGAAGTCTCCAACTCAGCAAAGTACTTTATGCACATATTTAAGCACTTGAATAGTCCCAGCAAAGTTAACAGGTCACTTGTATGATTAGGTAAGCCAGGTGCCTCACTGCTTTTCTGAATCAGAGCCAAAAGGAGCAGCAGATTTTAGGTCCCAAAAGACACTGTATTTTTACTGCACAGTTAAGGAGAAAGGTCAGGATCCTACCACTCTTTCCTTGTGGCACCACTGTTTAGGAATGAGCTTTTCATCTTCCTCATATATCCAATGAATAATCCCCATTGGAGCTCCCATTGATCTCAGGCATGAGTTTCAGTCTGTCTGTCTCTCTCTCTGTCAGTCATCGGTCACTGTATTATTAGAAATAGGTAAAATAAATTAAGAAAATGCAGTTTATGAAGAATCTGACAAATTGTAGCTGTATTATTTCCTTTCTCTTTCAGGAGGAAAGGGGTTCAGAACAAGCTAAATTTTGAAATTCTTAATAGTTTTGGTTTGTACACAGCCAATATTTATTTTTAAATATAGAAAGTAGCTTTAAAGGCTTAGATTTGAGCATCCCTAAATTCTATGGAAGCTTGGGTCCAAATTGTGCATCACAGGTCTGGTGTTGCTGTTTAAATCAGAGAGAGAAAATAATACCTGCTCCCTACCCCCCATCCCAACCTTGAATTGCACTCCATATTAGTGTGTAGGCATCTTAAAATGGTGCTGCCTTGGTTTTCTTCTGAAAACTGCCTGCCTGAAATGCCAGAAACCATTCAGCTCTCAGAGTTGAGACATTTTGTGGTTTTCTTTCCTGTTTTTCCCTTACTCTAAAAGTAAAAGCAATTCAGACAGAGATATGGCATCTCTTTGTGCCTGGGAGCACACCTGCTCTCTGACATAGCCCCAAAATCTAAACGGTTTTCCCTCCTTTCTCATCCCACGCTCACGTACATTCTAGGTCTATTCTGAACCAGCTCTGTTAGTCCTGTAGAGCCCCAAGAGATCGTTTGGATTTCTAGGCTTTGGAAATATATGATCCTGTGTGATTTCCAGACCAGTTTTACCAATCAGAAAGGCTCGTATTATGGTTATCAATACATTTTGAGTGACATATTTTCTTTGTGGGTAAATGCAACTTGACTATAAGTGAAGCTCTGCAAGAGAAAATGAATTTCAATGGAATTTTCCATTGTGAAAGTTGAACAGAAGCTTTTATTGTTTCAGCTTGAAACAAGTTTCTGGGCTTATCTGAGGCTCCTCAGAAGAGAGGTAGTTTCAGGTCCATTCTCTCCATAGACCCTGCTTCCTGGCCTGACTATATCTCCAATGATGTGCTCTGCTTTCTCCTCACTATACTACCACAAGGAATTACTGAAGATGGAGTCCATTCAGGGAGTGAAAAATCAGAGACTAATGAAGACAAGAGGAATTCAGAACTACAATATTGACAAGGCATTGCAGCAGCTCAGTTGGGTAAGCTAATGCTGACAAAATAAAAAATATAATATTGCAGCTCTTCTTTAGCACTAGAGGTCCTAGAGGTCCTTTACTGCGTCCATTATGTTCATCCATTCTTGTCTGGTTCATGCTGTTGTTCTCAGTCATCCATATTTAATTTCTGTAGCTCTGACACTACAAGTACTCCTGACTTAATGTCATTCTGGTTAACGCTGTTTTGTTATTACACTTCTGATCTATTAGGGAACTTGCTCATTTAAAGTCAGGCAACGTCCCATTAAAATGTTGTTTGGCTGCTGCCTGCAGGTGGTGAGACCTGCACCATGTGCACGTATGTGAATATATTTTGTTCTGAAGGAATATGTTGCAAGGGGGAAGCTGCATTTACAGAGCACAGGAAGCCGTTACCCACATTTGCTTTAACTATAGATACTGTGGCAGGCCAGTAGGGGGCGACCCTGTGCTGAGCCACCAGCTTCACTGCGCCCAACCACCTACCAAGGTCCAAGCGTCTCTCCAGGGGCACCAACTTCTCGTCACCCCCTTTCCTGGAGCACACCCGCAGATCTGGGGCAACTGCACCACCGCCTGGACTCTGGCTTTTGTCTGGGCCCTGGGCTGCCCAGGATACACAGTTCCTGTAGACCTTGGGATCTTGGAGTACTTCTAATAGCCTGAAGCCAGAAAGTAGCTTCCATTAGTCAGCTGAGTCAAGGAGATAAAAAGGCATGACTACTCCCTCTGAAACATGTACCACAAAGCTTGTTATAGCGGATAGCTTTATTGGGTAGAGAGGGTAAGCTTGAGAGGGGGAGGGGTACTATTAACAGAATAGCCCAGAGCAAACAGAACCAGCCTGACAGCCATCTGAGATGCTTCTGGTTACTGTAAACTACATTTCTAGTTAAGTTCCTGGTAATTTACTCTCTTCTGCATCCTGAGAGAGAAGGAGGGCTGCAGAGGTCCAAGTTTCTGTATAAATGTCCCAACACATATGACTGCCCTCTTCCTGGAGAGACTTCCCCTCAAGTAGTCCCTCTGACCCCAGCACGTAAGCCCAGTAAGGGACAGGTATTTTCTAAGCATCACTGATACAGACCAATTAATTTGAAAAACATCATCTCTCATCTTGAGAAGGGACCCCTGCCTTACAATGGCCCTCCTAGGCTAAAGGCAAGAAGTTCAACAATAGACCTGGTCCCAGAGGGAGAGAGATTCCCCCACCCCAGGGGATCCCCTAGCCAATAGAGCTGTGCAAAACAGCACCATTTCATTTCAATTTCTGTTTTGCCATTTCAACGGTACAGTGTTTCGTTTTGAGTTTCATTTTGTTTGGAAACCACTGTTCCATTTCCTTTCGTTGAAACTGTTTCAACGTTTCGCCCATAGGCTATAATGGGGAAGCACAAAACTGCCTACAGGATTTGTCTACAACTGCCTACAACTTTGTCATTTCCGGCCTGATCCAGATGAAACTTGTAGGGATGGTAGCCCCTTCTGAGGCCATGAAGGCTGCCAAGTTTCAAGGAGATAGGTGCAGGGGTTTCTGGGAAACTGCACCTCAAGCTGCTAACAAGCAAATTTGTGGCGTATGATTGTGTGAGCTAAGCTGCAGTGGGGTGAAAGCTGCAGGCCTGATAGCCCCTGTTGAGGTCATGAAGCCTGCCAGCTGTCAAAGAGATAGGTACAAGGGCTTCTGGGAAACTGCACCTTAAGGTGCTAACAAACAAAACTCATGATGTCCATAAAACTGAGATTACGTAAGTGGTATAAATATAGGCATCCAACTAAGAACACCCAGTTTTCACTGTTGTAGGCTATACATGGCCTGAGCATGGTTTTATAAACGTGAAGCTTAGTTTTCCCTGGGATGAGCTTGGATGACAGGAGCTTGTGCAGTGTGACATAAGTTACAGTCTCAGCTGCCACTGTCAGACTTGGAGGGAATCCAATGTTAAGCACAGCCAGTGCAGGAAATGCACCTAAATAGAGCTACTGTCATCAGAGAAAAAGTCACGGTGACTTCATGGCCTCAGAAGGGGCTACCATCCCTACAAGTTTCATCCGGATCAGGCCAGAAATGACAAAGTTGTAGGCACCCTTCCCTAGACTGCCAGCCCTCCAGGATGTCCACAGTAGATTATTAACCAGGCATCAGGCTGTTAATAGCACACAGACAGTGTTGCTTTTTAACTAAGGCCTACTTTGTGAAATTAAACTGCAGACAAATGTTTCGTTTTTCTGAAGCCAACAGATTAAAGTGGCGAGCATACACATCTCAGCTTCATTAACTGTATTCACACAGGATAAAGGGTAGAAACTTGCCAAAATAAATGCCTAAACCATGGAGCTTGGTTAAATTTCACTTTGGCATCTTACAGTATATGTTGTGGTCCATATCTGGTCAGTCACTCTGGCACCCTCAAACAGCAGGAGTCATTTAATTTTGAAGTGATGGCATAGCACACATGCAATTTCCTTTCTATTCAAGTTATTCCCTGTTTTCTTCCTGGCTGTTTATTGAGAAATCTTTTCCTGGAAGGCACAAATCTCTATAATCAGTTATCCTATTGTTCAATTAGCTAAGTACAGATGTTTTAAAGAAAAGACTATCAGTGCAGACAGATCACTGTAGATACATCTACACAAAGACATTACTGTGGAGCTGCCTAATTAACTTCACAGTATTATCTTAGTGTCTACATGTCCTGCCCTACTAGGCAAGAGTAAACTAATTAACTCCACCATAGTTTAGTACTTGCAAACAACAGTACTATCCTACAACAGCTTAATTTACTGTGCAGCAACAAGTGTAGGTGCTAATGGTGCTGGCTGGGACATGAGGGTGCTTCAGTGCGGAGGCTGCCTGTTGGCTAGCCCTGCACTGGCGCACCCTTGTGCACCAGTCAGCCCCTCTGCAACATCTTGACCCAGGTTGGAGCAGTTGCCTGTGTAAATGCAGTCCCTGGGAAGCAATAAACTCGAGTATGATATGCGCTGGAGTTTTTTGCATCACATTAATCTCACATGTAGATGAGCCCTGGCAGTGCAAGGAATAGAATTGTTACAGTTGAAGTTAATCTTCATTTATATGTACATTTGAAGTATATCTTGTGTTCACAGTTTGCAAGAGGCAAAAATCCTAGTTCTACATGTTGATACCAAGGTTTTTATGCTACTGGGCTCAGGGCCAGGTACAGACATTACACTTTTACTGGTATAAGGGATCAGAAGCCATTCTATACCAGTAACAGAACAGAAGTTCACCACACAGAACTGGTCTATACCCATAACAGAACAGAAATTCTGTACACAGACTGGTTTAAATATGGCAGAGCCTGGCCTAAGATTCACCCCTCCCCTCCCCCCAAAGCATGCAGCTTCAAGAGAAGCCCAGTGCAGCCTAGCACCTTGCTCAGCCCGAAACAGCGCCCCCGGCATTTCTGAAAGGCATTCAGGCAGGCAGCTGGCAAGGTAAAAAAAAATCCACTTGAGGTCCTCCTGAACTTTGTTTCTTGGAAAACAATTCCTATGAAAAACAGCAATCAGCTGTAACATGTGGATTGGAGCGGGGAGGGCTTGAGGGGGATGATGAACACATTTTCAAAATAGTAAACTGCTTTCATTAAAAACAATTTTTCTGGTCATCTCTGCTCAGGCCTCCCCCAACTCCCAGCCCCCCAAAATCATCAAAGAGTGCGACTTAAACATTTTGGGTACACACCGCTGTTAATTTTAGGGTGACCTAACTAAGGAAAGATAGATCTAAATGCCCAACTATGCAGGTGTTTGGGGGGATTTAAATCCTGCAAAAATGGCTGACCCAATCTAAGTTAGTTCACCTGAGGAGGTGTACTAACTTAGAGCAGGAATGGGTTAAACTGATTTAGGAAATGCCTGTATGCATTTGGAGTGCAGCCCCAGGGCTAGGAAAACCTAGCTGCTTGCTGCAGCCCGGGGGCTGTGCTCTTCCTACCCCCTGACCCTGGCTGAGCTCATTTTAGCTCCCTGACCCTGATCCATTAACCTCCCCTACTCTGAGGTTGCATTTAATTTCTATTTTAAAGCTTCACTCTGTGACCATGAGAGTTGAAAACAGAAACAAAACCTGAGACTCTCAGGTGCTGACCTGACTCCAGAAGCTAAGGCCCTTTAAGAAAGGTATCAAACCCCATAAAACTCCTGCAGGCAATAATTGTTTACTGATCATCATATCAATGCAATATGCTACACATGCTGTGCAGCTGGAGGGAAGAGAGATTTTTTTTCTCTGTACTTGAGAGTAAATGAATGCCAGGAGAGCCTGAAGTTACAAGGCAAGGCCTTTAAAGCCAGGGCATCCGACAGTGGATAGAAGGACTTACGCAATCATACAAGCTGGTACAAGGACAAAGGCAAATACTGGATTTTACTGTTGTTCCTCTCCAAAACAAAACACTGCATTTCTGTGCTTTAAACAAAGGATCTAGGTGCACTTAACAAGAATAAACTGAGCCTCACAGTTTCCCTGTACATTAGCATTGGTAAAAAGAAAAAAAATAGAGGTAAAATAAAGACCAGCCAGGTTAAGTGACTTGCCCACAGTGATGCTAAATTCGAGGAGAGGCAAGAATACAACATGAAGTTTCAGATTCGGGGAAGGATCTCAACTCCCATGCTCTGTCTTGAAAAGCTTCTTTGCTTGAAATGAATTTAGCAAATTGCCCTTCAAAGCAAGACAATCGGTGTGCAAAAGGACCTGTTAGAAAACAGCCTGCTTAATTTTAACCTAATTTTAGCAAGACAGTTTCCCTTAGACTAATTTTGGCAGCTGTGTAAGAATTACAAGTTATCAACACACACTGGTCACAAACAAGACTTTCACAGGAAAGCCTTGAGACTGATAAGCTTTTGATAAGCAAATTCAAGTGAACTGTGAGATGGAGAAGCAGCAATACTGAGTCACAAACATTTAGTTCCCATGAACTTTAGATCTGAAATCTAACCTGCTTATCCCAAAAGCTATTGACTTTCTTTGATCAACCATACAGAGATGGATTATTGGTTACTGGACATACATTTTTCATTTTCACACACACACACACACACACACACACACACACACAGAGCTACTGCTGCAGTGAAAGGGTTAATATTGGTCCCATAAGGCAATTTTGCACCAGGTATAAACCAATATAAAGGTATACATAGGCACTGACTCCATTGGCGCTCTAGGGCTCAAGCACCTACCAATAAAAATGAGCGAGTGCTCAGCACCCATGGAGCCATGCCTGCAGATATTAAAAAAAATAAACCCCAAAACAATAAAACCCCAAACTTCACTGTACCAGAAGCAGCGGCACATTCCTTCAACCTGGCTCTGCAGCGTCTGTAAAGATTTGGGTGCCTCACCAGAGCTTTTTGGTCAATCAGCTCTTAGACAAAAGCACCAGAAAAGCCCCAGTAAAGCACCTGATCTAGATAGACACTGCAGAAATGGGATGAAGAAATGTACTGCCTCTTCTGGACATGTGTGGGGCTCAGTGCGAGAACGCACCAAGTTTAAAGTAAAGAGCTGCTTTTTTCTTTTCTTTCTTTTTAAATGTCTGCAAGCACCCACTGGCAAAAACCAAAGTAGACACATATGAATGCACACAATTAGATGCAATTTCCCTATTTTTATAGGTAGCATCTTTTCTCTGTATAATATCTCCTTTTTAACAGATGAATAGAGACCAAGGGAGTTTTTGTTGTTCTTTGTAATATATGGCGGTTTCTTTTCTATTTGACACATTAGATACAATACATTTATTATTGGAATTAGACTTTAGCTTACATGAGAAAAAAAGATAACCAAAGGCTTTACCTTTCTCCTAGACATTAGAAGCAAGAGGTACTTATACAAAAAGAATCAAAAAGAAAAGTATTACATTTCTTTGCATCCAAGAGGAGCCAAAATAGTAGAGGAAAGTGAATATTTTCAACTGAAGCAGGTTTTGATTTGTCCTTGGAATAGGACCCAACATAAAAAAACCTCAACTGGAGAATGCTGGGTGGGTCTGAGAAAACAGGCAATTGAGGAGCTGGATTACAAAAAGTAGTAAATATACATAAAAAACAGTTTCTGATCACTTAAACCAGTTTATGTGCAGCTTCTCTCCCTAGCCATAGAGTCTCTTCACAAATGCTTACATCTGGTCTTTTTGTGCTCCTAAGCATGTCCAGGGAGCTGGCTCTAATGCAGTGGAAACCCAACGTGTCAGAGCAGACTCAGTTAATCAAGTCTGCTGAAGCACGGAAATAAACATGATGTGTGTTAGTGTCACCATGCCAAAAATGGTGGCAAGGTGCTTTGAACTCAAACTCGCTCAATGAGCTTTAGTTCAAAGTACCCTGCTGCCATTTTTTGAGTGTGGGGGATGCTGATACACATGATAATTGGCTGCTTTTAATTAAAAGCGCTTGCTAATTAATGCTCCCCTACCCCCAGATGCCTCCCAGAGCTAGTGTAAAAATGCCTTTTGGTTTCAAGTTTAACGAACTTTTTGAACTCAGATTCATCATTGGAAATATAATAGAAAGAAAGCCTTCAGCACAGGGAGAACAGAATCAGGCCAATAAATGCTTACTTGAAACTATGCAATAGGCTTTCCTGTTAAAGCAAATGATTTATGTGCTGAGCAAGACTTCCTGTGTAAATAGCTGAACATACATTTAAAAGAAATCAGACACTGGGAGTCATCCTAAGGCAATAATGGGGCACTAGGACCCAGGCAGACCTCCTCCTACCCTGCCACAATGTGATCTTGGGGAAAGAGTGCTGAGAGGAGCTAACAAGAGACTCCACCTGGTAGGAACAAAAGTAATCAAGCAGGGACTGCTGTATCCTGAAGGAAGGGGCCCTTAGGAGGGGAAACCCTAACTTTCGGTATTCTGCTGGACTCCTCTGTGCAGGGGCCATCTCCCCCCGCAAGGCCCTGGCACTAGGACCCAGCTGGGTTTCCCTCGCTGTCTGCCAAGTGACCTTGGAAGAGGCTGCAGATGAGTTAGCCAGATACTCCAGTGGTAGGAATAAAGGCAGGGAAAGCAGCAGGCTCTGATCCTCTTTTGGGGACAGTGGGATATAAACCTAATAAATACATAAATAAAAATAAAGACAAGCAGTCAGTAATTTTGTCTGGACTTTGTCTGCTTGGGACTTTTTTGGCTCTTGCTCTGATCCTCCTTCAGTCTCTTCACCCTTGGGTTACCATATTTCCAGGATCAAAAAAGAGGACACCTGTGCAGAGAGGGGGTGGGAGGGAGAGGGGTATATGATTGTTGGGGAGTGGGGAGCAGTGATATACCCATGCCCTGCCCCTGTCCCTCACTCCTAAGCCTCTGCCCCACCAACCCTGCTGGTGCTCCTCACTCCCAACCTGCAACCTCCTGCTCCACAGCCCTGCCAATGCCCCTCACTCCTGACCTGCCCCCTGACACCCCAGTGCTGCTGGTGCCCCTCACTCCTGACCCAGAACCCCTGCCCCCCAGCCTTGCTGGCCATGCAGCTGCCTGTGCATGTGCACGTGCGCACACACACACACACACTTGCTGGGGCCTGCTCATAGAGCATGTGACCCCTGACAGCCAATCACCTTGCCTTCTGCTCCCAGCCCCAAGTATCCAAGCTGCTCATGCCTGGGAGAAGCGTAGGCAAAGCAAAAACTTGGACATCTGCTCAGATTTTAAAAATCTGCCCAGCCTGGATATAAGGGCAGGGGGCCAAAAAAGAGGACATGTCCAGGAAAACCCAGATGTATGGTAACCCTACCCTTCACTGTGCCTCTTCTACCCAGGCTTTTTCCCCTTACCCTCTTTTTTCTTTCTTGTCCCCCATCTAAGTAAACCTGCCCAAAATATTGCAGAACGAAGAGGTCATTCACTGCCTTTATGCTATTCACTTTTTTTGTGTTACTTTATTTTTTCAGCGTCTCATCTATATAGACTGTAAAACCTTCAGCAGGGACCATCTCTTACTACAGTATCACAATAGCAGTCAAGGATTTTTGGGCTATGTACCCCATTTGTGTTTGTTATACTGTTGTGTACCCCTATGATTGTGTAGAAGGAGGGAGGTAACCACATTAGTTTGATGTCAGTGATGTCAGGTGGAAGGCAACGCAGAGATACCCCATATAAACTAAATGATCAGAGATGCATAAGCTTTCTGCTATCATAGCACAGAATAGCATCAGCGTACATGGCTTCTGTGAAGTCTGCTCCTGCTCATGAAAGTTTATTCATCTCTGTGTCAGTGAGTCTATAAGATGCATACGTACCCTGCCCTGTGCCTATGACTGTGTTATGAATAATAAATAAGTCACTTCAAACCCATTTGCTCCAATATCCAGTTTCATAGTATCTAGGGTCAGAAGGGGCCTAGAGCAGGCCATCTAGTCTGACCCCCTGCCAATGGCAGGAACGAGTGCTGGGGTCACAGGACATATTGTAACACAGCTATATTGTATAGCTGTTCTTCATTTTTCTTTCAGCCCTTCTCTCCCATGCCCTCTAGATGTATACCCCAAGGTACCCATGTGAGAAACATTGGCCTAGCATCATGGGGTCCTATTCTTGTTGACCTTGATGCAATATCATAACAAACATGAACTTTAAGGGGAATCACTTGGTTTTATGGTATTCCTAATTCTACGCATAAATAACATTCTGGAAAACCTCATCTTCCCAAAAGTAACGGTTAGGGCCCGATTGACCAACCTGGAAATTAAAGCTCACAAATTACATATACAAATATAGCAACCTTGCTTTCATTGTCCTGTCAGGATGGCTCAGCCTTGATCTGAGGGACCAAGATTTTACACAGCTCTAATTACACAGGTCTAATTCGATCAAACCATCACAGCAGATTTACATATACATCAATCTAACACCTTTCCCAGCACATCTTAATCAGAGCGCATGCCTTTGGAGGTGATTTTTACTGCGTAACTCCATGCGGTTCTCTGAAATTAAGAAAAACAAAACAAAAAAGCAAAGAACAGAAATCATGATCCAACTCATCTTGTGCCTTACTACGAAAAAAGGTCTTCTGCTCTAGGACCAGGTTCATAAGCCAAGCCAATGGCTACTGGATGGAACTTGCCAGCACTGGCATCTTGATGTCACTTCCTGTACAGTGTAAGCACAAAGTGAGTCACAACATTTGACCTAATTAAGAAATGTCATTAGGTTGACTGATGATTTTTTTCACATTTAGTGGCACTAAATGTTTCTAGCTTACTCATTGTTTGGGAGGGCAGTTATATAAGGCTGTGAATCTCTTTTGGATCCCAATTCATTACACTTTCTGCAGCTTCCAATACTCTCAGCAATCCAGTTATTTTAAACTAAACTCTTCTGGGCAGAACCCAATCTTCTTCCCCTTTCTTGAATACTAAAGCAACATCAATGATCCAGAAAGCTGCTTCAAGGTAGCAGCTCCCTATACAAACGACCAAACTATAATGAAGGGGAAAGGATTCATCCTTACAGTGTAGTTTTCTGAATTAAGGTGAGATCCTTGAGGGCTCTTCAGACTGTTTCTTCCTGGTCTTTGTATGCAACAGAACAGATTAGAGGAGACCAACAAATAATTGAAAAAATGGAGTTACTTTTCTTTGTCTGGGTCTAAGGTCCAACAAACTCTAGCATAAAAGTTATGCAATTTTATGTTCTGAAATATTTTTGTAATCCCTTCCTCCCTTAATTATTTGTTCCTTCTTATTGTCAACCTCTCTTCTTTCCAGGAATGCCCAAAGGAGCTGCTGCCTGTTTTCTTCTGAGCCCCCCCCCCAAAAGGAAACAGTTAATAGTTCAGGAAATAACCTTGTGGTGGACTTGTCTGAGCTAGTCTCTTCTTCTTTTTACCACTGTTGTGACAGTGGCTGTGATGACATCAAGCACAATTACATCTTTATCTTCAACAGAATTAGAGTATACATCAATAATTTAAAATTGTGAAACAACAAGGAAAACCCATCTCATTCAGACACTGAATCAGCACTGAGTCACCTGTCCCCTGGCCTCTGACTAACAGAGCATCTGATGAAGCAACACCACAAAAGCAAAAATATACTATTTATATGGTCACTTATAAAAATTAAACAACATGCATTTTACATGAATTAGTCAAATGATTCTACTTTTGCTAAGGCAGAAACCACAGAGTTAATTTTGTTTCTGATTTTGCTTCCAGCATTGGAAAGATTAAAGGGCCAATCCTTTTTTAGCAAGTCTTGGCAAAGTGTATTGAAGTTTTCACCTCAACCTTGATTTCCCAATTAGTATTCAGCTGATGTATGTGGGAGAGGTGCTCAGGAAGATTTCTGTCCAAATATGGATTTACATTTTTTCTGTTTCGAGCAGGTTAGTGACCAACGCAGGCATTGCTCATCACCTTAGACTGAAAAATCTGAAATGTGTCCTTCTGTGTCATCCACAAATACTTACCAAGGCATTGAATTAGTTGGAAAAATCTACAGTCTCTCTCATTCATATAAATCAAACTCTTAATGAATAACATTTTTCCTTAACTTCACATAAGATATTCTCTCCAGAAAAAAAGTTCCATAAATTAAAACAGCAGAGAGGAATCAGTTAATAGCCTTAATCAAAATAGTTCAAAAAACTTAAACCAAAACTTTGCATCCAGCTTCAGCAGAGTTGTTCAAAATTCATCTGAGCTGAGAAAGCCACAAAACTCTTTAGGGGCCTTATCAAAAGACCAACCACCTTGACTGATCTTTTAGTAGACTGCCATGTATGAACACAAACAAAGCCCTTAACTATGGTTAATAGCTGGAAGAGCTTGGTTGTTGCGTTATTTTTAGGGCCATAGTTCTGAGGAAACTATGGTCTCGGGCTGCCTTTCACTAAATGGAGGCTGAACTGCAAAGTAGAAAAGAGCAGCTCAACATTTCGCGTAGCTTTTTGGTTATTTGGTCCTCAGCAATAATCCACTCTTTCTGAGCTGTCAACAGATACATTCTTATCAAAATCCATCTCCTCAGCAAGCCCTAACACAGAGGCGGAATCAGGAGCACTTCAGTAACATCTCTAGAGAAGCCATACATAGCCAGATTCGGTAAAACAGGCAACCATTTACCTCTATCACCCGCTCAACCGCCACAGAACACTTCTGAAGCTTTGCTTTCTGCCTCAGCTGTGGGGAACGTCAGGACAGCTGTTACTGGTATTCACTGCATGCCATTTACCCAGCTACGACCAGTCTCTTCTTTTGGGAAGGTGTCTTGCCTCCAGAACTCATCCGGGGCTAAGGCTGTGCAATGTGTTGCAGGGAGCGGAGAGTACGTCTGGGGCCATGAACGTACGGGAGTGTGTGCGTGCGGGAGGGAGGGTGTTCACACTAGTTAGTGACTGGTGCAGTGTCTGGGAGGGGAAGGAAGTGGTGGGGGGATGGTCTGTGCAGGTATGCAGTACAGTGGTAGGGTGTCCACTAGGGCTGCGTGAAGCTTCGGTTGCTGATTTGATTCGGCAGAGATTCGGCCCAATTTGGTGGCCAAATCTCCAAATCTGAATTGAATCAGAGGACTCTAGTCTCTCTGAACTGAATCAGAAGCCTCTGAATCGAGAGAGATTTGGAAAGTCTTGGCAATTCAGACATAGACACAGCTTAAATGTTTTTTTGACATACCTCTAGGCTCATGAATGCTCATGTGATACTGGGGCACATGGAGCATCCCATAGGAGTGCAGGGGGCTCCCCAGCGTGCTCACCAGCAGACTTGGAAGTGGCTCAGAAGTACTTCCGGTACACTTCCGAGTTCACCGCCGAGCATGTGGAGGGCCCTCCTGCACTCCCGTGGTATGCTCCATCCGCCCCAGCATCGCAGCATTCACAAGCTGTGCCTGCTATGTCAAGGTACATAGAAAAAACTTTTAAAGCTGTGTCTGTGCCTGAATTGATGATTCTCCAAATCAGAATCGAATCTTCAGATTTGGATTCTGCTGAATTGAATCAGGGACAGTGATCCGAATCAACAAATTGAATCTCTGTCCCCGATTCAGGCTGAATCTGAATGAAATAGGGCCCTCTTCACACACCCCTAGTGTCCATACACAGTGTGCAACCTGGGGGGCTCTATAGCTCATCCTGGTGCAACCCCCACTAGTGCACAACACGCTTATGCAGCCCATGGGGCTTGGAAGTTGGACAGCCCTGGTTATGTTCTCTTTCAGTGTTGAGGGCTGCTCTAGCAGGCCCTGGACCTCATCAGCAAGACTGACCATAGAGTTGCAGCTAAGAGCCACAGTCCACAGCCACAGATTTGCTGTGGTGGCTCCACAGATGCTGTTTGGTGCCCTGATTAGTGCTTTGTGGACAGTAAGTGTCCTGTGAGCAGTAGTCAGGGCTTCTTGCATACCAGCACATTTCTGAGAGGATGTTGTAGGAGATGGCACACAGCAGGGGTGATATGGTAATCCTATAGTCCTAACAGGATTATATGCTGACTATAGGGCTCAAGAGCAGCCTCCCCTTCCCCCTGCCTTTTCACTCCCTGCCACCATTTACAATGATAGATTGCAAACTCAGAGTCATATCTTGCAGGGTTTGCGCCCTGGGGAAATGTTGCTGGACAGGAGGGCCAGAGCGCGAGGTGCTATGCATGGGTGGAATAGGAGGCAGGACTCTCCTCTGCTGTGGAGACTTGGTGTCCCTGACTGGGGCTGCGGCGGTATCATCTGCTCATCCCGGTGGCTGCTGCAGTGCGGTGACTCTGTACCCAGCTGCAGTTACCAGAAGTCACCATTTTGGTGCTGCCACAGAGCACAAATTGTTTTAAAAATCTACAATCTCAGTAGGGATTTGTAGATTTTTGAATATGTATCTACATCTCAGTAGGGCACTGAGCCAGGACACTGGGGGTTGGGAGCGGTAGATTCTACCCCACAACTCACTCTTTGCCACTGAACAAGTCACATAAAAGACTACAATATTTTTTTTTTTAAATCCACCAATGGTATATTTCATGGATTTCATAGACATTAGGGCTGAAAGGGACCTCAGAAGATCATTGAGTCCAGCCCCCTGCCCAAAGGGCAGGAAGTCAGCTGGGGTCATAGGATCCCACCAAGATACGCATCCAGTTTGCTCTAGAAGACGTTCAATGTAGATGCATGAACCACCTCCGGTGGCAGGCTATTCCAGACCTTGGGGGCTCGGACAGTAAAGAAATTCTTCCTTATGTCCAGCCTGAAATGGTCTTGCAGTAGTTTATGACCGTTCAATGTAGTTGTCATCCCTTGGGTCGCTCTGGTGAACAAACGTCCCCCCAGATACTGGTGGTCACCACTGATAAACTTATAGGTGGCCATCAGATCACCCCTGAGCCTGCGCTTTTCCAGGGCTCTCAGCCTGTCATCGCAGGGTCTGCTTCCCTGACCTCCGATCATGCACGTGGCTCTTCTCTGGACTCTCTCAAGCTTCTCCACATCCTTTTTGAATTGTGGAGCCCA
>JAGPOW010002067.1:3396431-3461597 GCA_030014935.1 Caiman crocodilus
CTCAGCCTCAGCCGGGTCCCAGCTGGCTAAGGTGGCCAGGTCCCTCCCTCCACAGGCCCCTGATTACCTGTGGGCAGGCCATCTTCAGGGATCCTGGGGGCTCCTTTGGGGGTCCCTGGGCTCAAAGGGGTGCAGTGGGCTTACACCCGCACATCTCGCACCAGAGTCGGGACCAGACTTAGGATGGTGTTTTTCCTATCAAAATACTTAGATGTGTATAAACCCCATGTGCCAATCATTATTTCAGTCCAAAGGAGCTTATACTGTAAGTAGCCAACTGTCCATCAAGAATGATGGGGGGGAACAGGCAGGGATGAAGCCCCATGGCTTGTTCCATCTGGGCCTGTTCCCCCCTTTCCTCCTGCTGCTTGAAGCCCAAGCCCATCCCCTCCCTCCCTGCTGCAGTGTTTGGGGAGGAGAGGACTGGGTCCGGGCCCGAGTTGGGCAGGAGACCCGTTCCTCCCCTCTCCCAGCCACTGCTGCATCAGGCCATGTCTGCTGCTACCACCCCCCCACCATGGCAGGCCTTGTCCCCCCCTACGCCCCTCATCAGGCCGCTCCTCCCCACACTACTACCAGGTCAGCCCTGCAGACTGCAACAACAGAAGTGGGGAGGGGCAGGCTAAGGCCAGCCCCAGTGGTCTCACCCCACCACAGCGTCCCAATCCCGCTCCCCCCCCACTGCTGCCATCACCTCCAAGGAGTGGGGGGGAGGGGGAGGAGAGAGAGAAAGGCCAGCTCCAGTGGCTTTGGCCCCATCCCCACTCCATCATCACCATCTGCAGGAAGCGGGGTGGGGGGAGAAGCTAGCGTTGCTGGCCTTGCCCCCCTGTTCCATCCACTCCCTTGCTGTTGTCTCCAGGGAGCAGGGCAGGGGGCGAGGCCTCACCCCTCTGTCCCGTGTCCCCACCATCATGGCAGCATGTAGCCTCCTCTCTGAACGCTTCTTCACACTGATTGCCTGTTTGTCAAATTAAGGCTTTTATAATATTAGAATACCTTATTACCCTTAGGAAACCAACTACACTGAAATAAGGTATAATGTGACAGGATGGTCTAAGGACTGGAGACAGAACCTCCTGACTCCACCTCACACATTTATCACTTCACCTGTTGGTGCCGTGATGTCCATCTTCAAACACAAGAATAACACTGCCTGTTTCATTTAAGCATGGGACTAATTTTGATAGTACTTTCAGAGTCTCATACAGAAGAATTTAGTGGAGGGATTCCTCCCAAAAAGTGTGTTTGTGTGTGCATGCGTGTGTGTGTGTGCACATGTATTTATTTATTTAGCTCACTTTGTGGTACAACATGATTTAATTTCTTGTAAGACTCTTCTGGAGCAATGCCTGGCTTGAGAAAGAATGTCCTGCAGGGTGGGTGTGCTCTCCAATAGTTCTCCAAGGAAGGAGTGGCTAATTAACAATAAACCCAATACTTCACTTGGACTTCATCCATACTCAAACCTGGTAAGTCACACCAGAGGGGTGCAGCGATGCATTTGGGGAAGCAGTCATATTTGTCAGCCAAAAAGAACAATATCAAACTAAAAGTGTCCGACTGCCATCTGAAATACAGCTCAGCCTTGTTCAGTATCCTTTGACTTTTGCTTCCCACCTCTACTGGCCTTTGTTCTTTCCACATTTGCCACATACACACACACACGCACGCACGCACAGTTCATTGGCCATATTAAAGCAAGCATCTGAAAAGGGAACAATGAGGCGGAAAGATTCTGGTAACACCTTCTTTATTGCCAAGTCCCATTTACAAGGAAAATTTCCATTATTTTTTCCGGTTCAGGTGTTCAATAGCAATAATTCATGATTAATATCAACAAATATAGACTCAACTGTAAAAACTGAAGTTTCAGATACATACATAAAATATAGTGCGTGTCCAAACCTACTTTTAAATTTTTTTTTCAATTCAAGTACAGTTCATAGATAAGGTTACTAAATTATATTTCATAAGAGGACAGTACTTTGTGTTCAGAATGCTTTCCAATATTCTTTCTAAGCAGCAAAATGGTATGAAATAAAGCAAAATGTTTGCAGCCCAATTAAATAAGAGAAGTCACAAAGCCAAATCTTTGCAGGCAAAAAGGTTTTAAATTATGCCCTGAAGATGCAATACTCCTCTGGGGTTCCTTGAAGATGCAATGGTTTCAAAGATTATTACATAATATTGTATTTACTTGAATCTAAGATAGGGGACCTCCCCCATTCAACATGGGGTAAAAAGTCCCCCATCTTGGATTTGAGTAAAAGGCAGAGGATTTGGTCAGCTATGGCTCTAGTTCTGATCTGGCCTCTGAGTCACAGTCAAAGGTGCTGCTGCCACCTTCTCCCTCACCACTGCTTACCCTCAGTCATTCCTCTGGCTTCTGCCCCTCTCTGGCCTGGGGCATGGAGTACATGGTGGAGGCACAGACACCAAGAATGGGGGCAGAGGGCAGGTGCAGGGATCTTCTGACTGCTCCCTGCTTCCACTTTCCCCACTGCAACAGTGAGGGGGGAAAATTTAAGATGATACTTGAATAAGATTTTCTACATGGAGATTTATAACTACTGCATACTTGTCCTATGTCTAGAATTTAATTATTGGGAGGTTGTTTGAAATTCAAAAGTTGCCTTAGATTTAAATACAGTTATATGGAAAAGCCAGGCTTTCAAGGCTTCAAGGGAATCATCCATCGTTTGCAGAAGATGAAGCCTTACTCAGTTCTGGCCTCTCTAAATTATTTTCATGTGCACTATAAATATTTCAGTTGCAATTAGTCCTTATATTCACATACGAGGTAAGGACCATTTATGCACAGAGCCAAATGTTCTCCATCTCAGTTTTTGCACAGTCATTTACATCTGAGCATTACTGTGGAATACTGTAAAGGACTATGTCAAGGCTAACTGCAGAAGAGAATAAGACTCAAAGGACTCCTTATCTTAAGCCAATGCTGAGAACACAATGTACCAGCCTGTACCTTATTTAACTTCCTATAAAACTTTCTTCAAAAGACAATTTGAATTATGCAAATACCATTAATCATAACTTACACTCATTAAGCCTTGTGTGGTTGTTTAGTTAAATCACGGAACTTTATACAGACTCATTTGTTGTGTTACATGACATGCACAGACAAGCCAGCCAGTCATTGGAATGGTTTAAAAATACGTTTTGAATGGAAGTCATATATTATAATTTTTGCTAATCCATGTTAATAACTGGGGAACCTATTATGAAATCACTGAATGCTGCATGTCACCATATAATAAAAAGGCTGTAACCTGCATTCATACTTTGACAAGTGCACTTTGGTTTAGGTTGTAGGAAACCTACAAATCACGTTACTCATACTTATTTACCAGTAAGAACAAGTGCTTACAGCAACTTCAGACTGACTATAAAAGATCACCGGAAACACATACTACAGCAAACATGGGTAAAGTTTGAATTTTATGAAATGGTTTCAAAATTCTTTGATCTAATGGACTGCTATCTAACCTACATATATGCTTTTATTAGTTTCCCTTATTTTAGAAATAAAATTCAATTCCTATTACCAGAATTACATTCAACTACAGGGCAACTACTGAATTTCTTGAATGGTTGAAAGTAATCATCCAAGGTCACTTTCCACAACAGTGTTGGAATGGCATCTAATCACATCCTATTGCTTAATTAAAAAGATTATATAACAACTTTTAAAACCTTCTGGCTACTGCTGATTTATAACCAAACCAGTATAACCTTCAATATATTTTAAAACTCTGCACATGTAAGATAGCAGTGACACTTCAGAACTAAATCCACAAAGGAACATATACTCTGTTCTCTCACTGCCATGCGCAGGATTTACACAAATCACTACCTAAACTGTGAATATTAATCCAAGGTTGGCCCATCCCAAATTCTAAAGTTCAGTCTTGACTCCTTTGGCTTGCCTTGTCCACGAGAGAAGAATAATTTATAGGGCTTTGTCTAGTTTGCAGTCAAGCAAGAACCCTAAAAACATGTTTTGAGCTCGGCATAGATCAATCCACAGTATGTGAGTGTTTTCAGATTCTGTGTTTTGTTTTTGGCTGTATGAGAATGTGCTATTTCTATAACAATTCTTGTCCAGCCCCACACCTGTGAGAACTACACTGAAAATACCGAGTCAAAGAACATTGTGACTAGCAACTTGCCATTTGATCTGTTAAGAAAACAGTGAGGTCGCACCAATTCAATCCATTTTTGTTTATAAGAAAATTATTTTGTGGCTGATGTGCTAATGCTTTCTTGGTTGCACTTCCTTTTTACAGTGAAAGGGACTAAGGAAGTAGCTTGTAAGTTTTTCTGATAAGAGAAAGACAGATACGATTCTCTTCAAGGAACACCAGATGAGTAACAGTAAAGAGATGAAGAGATTTTCAAACCACTGATGTTTCAATACCCCCTGGAATTCTACCATGTGAACTCTCCTAAGGCAGCATTAAGCATTGTCAATTTTTATTAATATATTTTAATATTAGAATTAAGAAGCCTGAACAATTTGTTGTTTGCATGATACAGTGATTTAGTCATGTAGGATGGATTTATGATGTATACTTATAGCTATGCCAGTAAACACTCAGAGGCTGGGTACAACATATGTTGACAAAAGCAGTTCTGCAAACTTAACTACATATAGGTGCTCTAGCCAGCACAGATGTAGTTGGGTGCAGACAGAAGTTATATTTTTTGTGGAAACATCCCCCTGAAAGCACTCTATAGCCATGCTGTGACGTGCACAGCTGCAGAGAGCTTTTAAAGTGGCCAATTGCGTGAAAAATAAACCCTCTTCAAATGAGGCATCAGATGAACTGCTCTACTTTAGAGCACCTTATAGAACTTGTGCTCCCTAGGGTTAATTTGACATATAGTCAGGGCTGGGCTGATGCAGCCCAGGTCCAGCCCCGGGGTTGTCAGCAGGAAGGGAAGGGGGAGGAGGAAGCCAGCAGTAGCTTTATGTAAAGTGCCATGAGTTAGAGCAGGGACCTGCACGTCTGTCAGTGTCTTTAGAGACCACTCCTCACCACAACCCTAACCTACAGAGTCATGCCAGCAGACATGTATTTTATTTTATTTTTAATCAATATATTTTTGATGAACTTTAGACACAGCAAGGCGTGCGTGAATACACCCTAAGAATGGCCTAAGAAATATGGATGTGCTATCTTCTGATCCGTCTGGCCCCCACCTTTGAAAACAGCAATGAAAACCCCCAACTCTCCTTTTCCTTTGGGGTTTGCATCACACTTGTAGAATCAGACCTTCCATTACACAAGTTCAATACCTATTCCTGTTTATTTCCAGGGGCTTAACAGAACTGTGTACAAAAGCTGTATCTGGAGTGAAAACTGACTTGATCTGCCACAACTCCTGACACATTCTTTATACATACATTTTGTCAACAGTAACCTAATTCATAAAGAAAACACACTGGAAAAGTGAAACCACATATACACTTAGGACTACGTGGTGTCGCACACAAATACAAACTTAAAAAAACAACAACAGTCAGCTTATGTATTCCTTCACTAAGAGTTGAACAGATATAAATTGTACAGTGAGTCTGAATATAAACACAGATACTTAAAATGTATACATTTGGAGTCCAGTTATATTACTACTGAAATCATGCTCTCTTCTTGATTTCAGTGAGGACAGGATCTGACATATTGTCTATGTTGATGGATAAAATAAGAGCAAAACAAATGGCTGTTAACTTTTGAGAGCTTGGGAGGATTTCTAATGTGATCTATGGAGCAATAATTACTCCTTGAAAGTTTTACTACCACTTTAAATTAACAATCAGGAGGAAACTTGAATTCCATTAGGGTATGAATTAATTTAACAAAGAACATGCCAAACCACTGCTGATTTTTATACTACCCAGTCTTCAATATTTTCAGTATTATGATCTACAAGCAAAAACAGGCAGCCATCAAGTCAAGATCACATTCAAAAGAGTTTCATTTGATTAACATCATGACTGATTGGGGTTAGACAGAAAAATCAATGCCTTCCCTTTTGAATTTCACCCTTCCAAAGTAAGTATAGTTTGTTGTACAAGGTGCTTTCCTGTTGCACTGGAGATGGAAACTTAAAAAAAAAAAAAAAATTACATAGAATGAAATAAAAGCTCTTATTTCTTCTCACAAGTGATTTCATCATACCTCAGATGTGTTGCAGTTTGACTGTCAGAAGAGGACAAAAACTAAAGCAATCATTTTATACTGTAGAAATTTTGCATTTTAAAATATTTCACATTCCTGTATAGATAATTCTGCAACAAAGTACATGAGACTACTCAAAAATCCCTTTTATTAACCTGAATAAGCCTTTTAATTGTTATGCCAAACATCAGAGTTATGCTTAATTAAAAATATCTTTGATAGATATGGATCTTGTTGTGACTCAGACATTGACATAAATAATATACACAGTGGACACAATAATAAAGTTTACAATCTTATGAATACAATACTGAAAATAGCCAAGTCTGCTTTTTTTAATACAGCCCGTGCCAAACTTTCAAAAGCTGGAGAACAACAATTTAGAAAACGTGTCTCAAATAGAAACAGCATCTCTTGTACTATATATTTTTTTCTAGAAATACCGTGCCTGTTTTCAGAGAAGTGGTGATAAAATATCATGAAGCCAAGGCATCCTAATGAGGTTTCTTCACTTCAATATAATACAGTACAGATTCTGCAGATAACATGGTTCATGAAGTAGTATGAAGAAACTAGATACTTCTTTAGTACCTTTCATAGTCAGTTTCTTTTGCTTTTATATAAGAACAGGAAGTATCATGCCAGGAAATCTAACCAGATTTCTTTCAACTTAAAAATGCTGAATATTTATTTTAAAAAAGCTGCCCATACTTTAAATTTAGAGTTATTTATCAGAGGGCCTCTACTTGTGGATCATCTCGCCTTTGAGGCTTGCTAAGTTTCATCAGCCCTGCCAAAGAAAAATATCAGTTGCCTTCTCTTCACTGGTCATCATGGTCTGCTGGTTGATTCTGGTCAGAGCACTCTTCTAACTCTGTCACTCTGCAAACTTCTGACTGCAAAGACGACTGAGGAATGCAGCTGAACGTACGAATGCTGTGTGGGTCAACTGGTGGGACCAGTGTAAGCGACTCTACGCTCAGTGCATCTGTATTATCATCTGAGATTAGTGATATGGTGGGCTGTTGGGCAGGAATCAGGCTAGGGGACAAGTTTGCTGTTTCTACTTCACTGGTCTTTACAGGGTTTTTTCCAAATTGCGAGACAGATGAAAGGGCTTCCTGAACCAACATCACCTGACTGGAGAAGTTCATTTGAGGCTGCTCAGGAGCTGAAGAGTCATCTATTAAAGAAAGCATTAGGAAAGAATCAACGTTAAAGTTGTGTTCAATTCATGTAATACACACTAAAATAAGGCTTCCTCATAAATACTTAAGAAAAACTCAGGCAGAAGACAATGATCTATGAAGCAATATGCTTATGCATTTACCATTGTATAATTATGAAAAAAATCTTGGAACTGTTTAGCTATATTAACATGAAATGCCTGGTCTAAGTTTTTCACATTAGGGACAACTATTAAATACTAAAAATGGGTAAAAAAATAGTTAATGAAATATGACAGTAACATCAATATTCTTGGTGGGATGAAGTGGAAGAGAATAGAAAAGAAAGCCTAAGCTTTATCTAAGGACAATGATGTAAGCTCACAAAAAGAAATTCTTGGAAAAGAAAAAATAAGAGTTCAGTTCAATTTCCCACGAAAAAACCTGGTTCTAGTGAACTTGTGACGTAGTCAAACTTCTAAACAGCCTACTACCAAATCCCAAATTTAGTAAGAGTTCAAACAGGGGAGACAGCCAGAGAAGAACAGAAAAGAGATTAACTCTTCAGAGCCTTAAGGCAAGCATGCAAGCCTGCATTTACTCCTTTTGCACTCTGGTGCTCCTGAGTACTGAAAAAATAGCAGGCAGGGAGACAGGGATTTAGTTACTCTATACCAGGGGCGGGCAATTATTTTGGGCAGGGGGCTGCTTACTGAGTTTTGGCAAGCCATCGAGGGCCACATAACAGGCATCTCAGGGCAGATAAATATTAATTTCCTAATTTTTTTTTATCTTTTTATATACAGGTGCAAAGATATTTGGCTTTTGTCCTAAATATAAAACACTCCTCCTGGGCAGGCAATATGCTAAACTGAAGTAATGCATAATGGACAAGTGTCTATGTCTCTCTTCTTGGACAAGATTAACAGTTAGCATATGTTTCAGTGTTCAAGGCACTTCCAGAACTATTTTTAAGGCACTCTAGTGAACAAAGAGTCGCATCTTCAAATACATTTTCAGTAGAGTGCCAATAAATCCTGTAAAAACAGAACACGTAAAACTTAAGGCAAAACAAGGAAAAATAAATTATAGAATGTAATGAAAAGATAAGAGTAGTCACACAAAAGAGAGGAAAAATCAATGGTTTGAGGTATGGATAAGATCTATGGTTTTTACTGCTTCCATTGCTGATTTTTCATAATTCTGTAACAAGACTCTAAACTGCATATTTCCACTTCAGAAAAAACACTTCATTTCACATTTGTTGACAGCTTCTCTTTTTTAAAAAAGAAAAATTAATATAAATTATAGAAAAAAAATCTTGCCTCCAACAAGGTATTACCTTGGCTGTCTACTAATAGCTAGTGCTTATGCAAAATAACTTTGCAAATATTTCTCATTAGCTGCAGAAAAGCTTTGGTGAGAATATGGTACAGGGTAATAGAGGAAATGATGCAAGAACTGCATGAATGACAAAGTGCTAAGAAAATCTGAACATGCAGTTTCTCTGAATGCCAATGCAAACAACATTTTAATAAAGTCCAACCAGCAGTTCATTCTATAGTGGTGCAACAGTGAGAATGACAGATTTTTGATATGTAATAGTAAAAGAAATCCGGTCCAAAATTTTCATCCTTTTTTCGGTAACTACCAGCATGAAACTTTTTAATGCACTAAAAATGCTTACTATTAAAATTTAGGTGTCAGGTATATTAGTCATTTTGGTAGATGCAGTAGATCAGTTAGAGATATTCTGCACACAGAAGGTGTGTCTACACCCTTAATGTACCTTATATTGGGCTAATGTGCATTAAATGCACATGTGCAGACATGCCCAGAGTGTAATGTAAATCATGTGCTGCAACTCCTTTTAAAAAATCCAAATCCATTACTTCCTAGTTCTAGTCTTGTTTTAATTTTATGTATTTATTCCCATATAGAACCTTTGATATAATCCTACATATTTTTTATGAATTAATATTACATTATTGAGAAGCAAAGCATTCTTTAATTTTAAATACTGTATAGAAGGTCTGAAGCAGTATAGCATAATAAATGTTAAAAATGACTGTCACTTTCTATATGCTTCAAAGAAAGAAAGAAATGATGGAAAACAATTCTTTCTGGAATGCATGCAAAACCAAGAAATACATTTTTCTATTCAAAACTCTGAAAAAGCAGCTCAGAGAAATGATTAGAAAATAGAAGTGAAAATGAGCAGTACAAATAGTCTACCCTTGAAGTAGTCTAGCTACAGTATTTTTAAATAGAATTTACAAAAATATTCTGTATTTTCTGCAACACTTATTATTAATAGAAGTAATTTCTCTCTCATCATTTAATTTTCATAACCCATTAGTAACCCTTGAACTTATTTCCTTTACTGTAGTGCTAACTATTTAAGAGTAGTGGTGAAAAACCTGCTGCAGCCAGGCAGGGCAACTGCCAATGCTAACTATGGATTAGTGAAAAAAATATTCTTAGGTAAGGGGAGACAATGAATGACATTACAAGGGCTACAGTACTAACATGACAAAAGTTTGATTTTTCTAATGAAGATCAATAGCTTACATTAATTTAAGCCATATGATCTGCATCTATATGATTATAAAAAGCTCAACATTAAGATTTTTGTATTTGGGAGACACTCAACATTTTAACATAAAAATCATTTGATTCTTCTCTATCAACCAACAGAACGAATAAGACCAGGGGCAATCAGCCATTTCAAGCAGTGGACTGGAACAACCCAGCTTCAGTCTGGCACAGGGGGTAGGTTCAGCAGGGCACCAGTGGAAACAGGTGTTTGTCTGCACCTGTGCTGGTGAGACCAGGCATATGGGAACTGTGCTGACACCATTTCCCCCAGCTCCCCACGACTCAGCTGGGATTCCAGCCAGAGCGGAGCTGCGCCAGCTCTGCTTAAACTACAGCAGCACTGCTAGTGCTTCATACACTGCCCAGCCTGGGTGCCCTTATGGCTGGAGGCTATGTCCACGCTGCAACCAGGAAGCGGCAGGTAGGGAAAAGCAGTGGCCATGAGGGAGCTGGCTCCCTGCTGCCCAGCCCCAGCACAGCTGCAGTCAGAGGCAAAGCGTTCTGACTCCATGGGCTAGACCTGGCCCACAGGCTGTATGTTGCTGACCCCTGAAGAAGGGCATATAGGAAAAACTAGACTATAAAAATATCTTGGCATATAAATCTGTAGTATTACATACATATGTATGATAGATATCAGTGTTACCTTGATGGAAAAGGAGGTTACATGAGTGTCTCCCAGAAGTAGTCAAAGCTACTGTACATAATTTCAACAATGAGAGAATCCAATAGGCATAAATTTCAAAACAGTTGGAACTCGGGCAGGTAGGCATGCGAAGCATCTAAGTATTTGTATCTAAACCAAACCTCCAGAGACTATGAAACTGGATGGTACATGCATGACTCGTCATAATTTCTGCTTCTGGTGCAGTTGAAAATACTGCATGCCCCCTCTACACATTACAGGTATTGCACAATTAAGCGGTTAATTGCACAATTACCTGGGGAGCAGCTACATGTGCAAAGTAGCTATCACACAATAAAAGCCTCAGCCAGCTATAAAGTTACCCTTGAAGATGTGTACTTTTATGTGTCAACTTCATAGCTGGTTGCTTTTGAGCTTTAATTTGCATGTATAGCAAGATCTCCCCTGCAGCTGGGAGTCCCATCAGCTGACAGAGCTCCCAGACACAGGGGCTCACCATGCCCAGAGTAAAAGCCCTGAGCTCTACAGACCCCAATAGTTGCAAACCTCAAGGTCTGGAGGTTTCCACATCCCTGGGCTCTAGGGATCCCAGCAGCTGTGATCCCTGAGGTCTGGAGGTTTTCCATACCCCAAGCCGCAGGGACTTCTGCAGCCATGATCTCTGGCCCTTGGCGTTTCTCTGCACCCCCAGGACACAGGTTGGGGAGAAGGGAGTGGGGCCACTCCTGTGGTAATTCTTGAGACCTGGGGGTTTCCCTGAACCTCCAAGGTGGGGAGATGGTCACAGCAGCAGTGATCCACCCAGCACCAGGGATGCATTGGGACCCACCATGGCTATGAATCCTTCAACTGGGGTGTATGGGGCTCCCAACTGTGGAAGCTTGCCAGTGTAGGGGGAACCCAGAATTGAACTTCCCTTGCACCAGCCATAAAGCACAACTGGATCTAATGTGCTATCCCACAATTGCATCTACTACTAGGCATACATGGCATGGCAAGAGGAGCAATTGTGTGAATTGCACATTTGATCCCATTGTGCTTTTAGCTAGATGTGTAGAGGGAGCCTAAGAAATAGAGTATATTGTTTCTTTGAAGATATCTGACAAGAATCCCTTTCTTGTATGTCAAGTTTTTATCATGTCTCTAAGTCTAGTTACCAATTAAGATGCCAGAGAGTATCAAGGTATCTTTAAAGAAAGATTCATCTCATGTTATGTGACATTTCCAAATAACCATGGGAAAATATTAATCAGTTTTTCCACATGCAAAAGATCCTGTTCCATTTTGGGGACTTCTTTTTTGCTGAGCTAGTTCAACAGTTGCCAAGGTATACCATACTCCTGAATCTGAGTGTGCTGTGCTAAGATGAGGAAAATACTTAAAAAAAAAATTATATAGCAATTTTAATTCTCATGCATTTACAAAACTTGTGATTATGGTTTCCAGACAAGGGCTGAATCCTGCAAGGTGTTGGGTGATCTTAACTTCCATGAGGTTTAGTGGAAAGATGAAGTGCTCAGCAGCCCTGGGTTTGATCAACCATTGTAGGATACCACTCAGATCAACTTTGCAACAACAGAAGTGTACTACAGTGGTTACTGGAAAAAGGAAACCAACAGGAGCAGAGCAAGGGAACAGTCTAATGCAGTCTAAAGGAAAATCTCTTAAATCATGCAGCACCAACTACAGGAGAAGAAAAATAGAAAACAACTACAGCACAACTAGGACACTATGTGAAAAGAGTCCTAATACATTAGCTAAAATGAGCAAAGTTGCTTACACAATAGCAACAATGCAACATTTTTTATTTTTCACTCCATTACTAGCAAAAGGCTGATTTGGTCTGGTCCAATTTAAATACAGCTCTGTTCTGGAAATGGCCAATGTTCCGAGGACCATTTTCTTCCTTTTTTGTATCGAATATTTAATTATCTGGATGAAGCCAAGCCAGAAGAAATAGTTCCATAACAACAACATCTGACCAGGACTTGAAGATTTTCAAACAAAGTTCAATGGACAATTCCCAGAAAGTTAAGTTCAATGTTTCTCTGTTTCAGCTGAGCTGAAGCTTAGCTTCTTGCTGCTGGCTCGCTTTTTACCTTCAAGCCAATCTAGAGATCAAAGCTTACTGAATTCCACTGGAGCCACAGCTGCTCTAGAGGCAGAGACTTGATATATCCTCTCTGCGCAAGAAGGAATTTTACATTTGGCAATACATGCTTGTTTTGCCTCAGTCTGCCAGTGAAAGCCTTTTGGAAGTAGGTCATTGCTGTGCCTACATAGGATGCCCTCAAATATAGCCAAATAGTTAAGGTATTTGAATGAATAATGTTTTAGGTTCTGTATGTCATGCTTGTAGTAGTAAAGTCATTGCTGTTAGTATGGAAATAGATCATGGCTGTGCTCTAGTAAAGGTTGTGGGCTTTGAAATCTTATGGAGGAACCTGCCTGAATTGATATTGCGTGAGTTGCGGTTGCAGCTGCTGCTTGAAGACCTAAACCCAGTGTCCACCGTGACTGTCAGCCTCCGACAGACTAAACACCCGCCGTCGTCCTTTCCTGCCAGACCTTACTAGAGGAAAACACAGTGATATATCATACGAAAGCTTTAACAATGGAACAGGGAAGGGAAACTGGAATGAACACAAAGGAGTAATGTTAGAGTACCAACAAGAATAAGTGATAGGGACAGATTCATAACTGCTGGTATTCCTAACGGTTATCTTAAGTCACATCAAGAACCTGATAAAGTTAGGAAAATGTTAATGAAATTAGATGTACTGAATCTTTACAGACAATGAAATTAATTCAATTTCTGTTGCTACTTATATCTCTGGACATTTACATACAGTATTTATGATCAGATCCTGCAATTTTGGAGCCTGTAGAAGTTCTGCTGAAATCATACTGAAGCAGGACTGGCAGGCAAATGTAATGACACATAATACTTTAAAAAATGCTATTCAGGAGCTATGACTTACATATTCTGGAGAGATGAGAACATTGTAATTCTCAGCAACAATAAATTACAAAGATGACAATATTGGACCATCTACTATTTCAGTTCCAAAGATGGGAAAGTAATATATTGCATTTGGATTTTAACAAAACCAAGTGCAGCATTTAAAAAAAATAAAGTGACAACCAGCAGTTAAGAAATAAAAGACACTTCTTAGCACAAAAGAAGGGTTCAGGAAAAGAAACTCTGGCAAAACAAAAGTACTTTTGTACCTAGTTAGAAGACTGCTAGCATCACAGATTTGAAACAACATGATCACGGTTAAGTTACTGAATCACAAAGGGAAGGAACAGGGATGATTTCTGTAAGATGGTAGCTATTGCTCTTCTGTAGGATCTCAGAGCTCAGTATTTTGAAATATATGTTGTCTACAAATCAGAGTGCAATTTACTTTTTTTTTGAACAACCAAGGACTCTCTTCTCCATTTGACCTCTTTTACTGTCAATACTATGTTTGCCACAAGTAGCAGTGCAAGGCAGTTAGCCCAAGAAAGAAAAAGCCTTCCTAAATCCTAAGTTTCTATTACTTTGGCTTTTCCTAGTCCTTTTGTTATTCCTTATGAAAAAAAACAGCCGTATTTTGTAACTTAATATAAATTTTAAAGATAGCAGAAATATAGTGTGATAATGACATGACATATACCATCACTCCATTTACAGAAGTAAAAAACTTCCCTATCCCATCCCTTAGCTTAGCAGATATGAATAAGCAAATAAAAATCACACTTCTCAAGAATGACAGTCAAAGACACTGTTTTATAAGCACATTGATGAATGTCTAACTAACAGGAGAACAACATTTTCATGTTATATACTGCATTTGTTCAAGGAGGCAAGTTACTTTAAAGAATACCACACGTATAATAAGGAAACAACCTGCAAGAAGTGCAGTTAGGTATTGTGATGACACTGCCAGATCTATTCTCCAAGGGACTTTCCTTTCTTCCAATACAGTACATAACTTCTGCTTTCTCACTTCTAAGGAATGATTTGAGATATTGCAAGAGCTAAATATTATCCCACAATTTTCTATACTGTTATACTTGTAAAGACCTATGTAACAGAATAGAAAGATAGCTTTCAGCATGGTTTGAAAAGCTTAGTTTATAAGAAACCAGTTAAATAACCAGTCTTCTGTCAGTGACAGGAATATACATAATAGACATGAGGCGTAACAGAAATGTAGTGACCTCCCTCATAAAAGGAAATAGCAGGGTCCTCTTAATGCAAATGAATGTTAGGAAATAGCTCATTTCCAAAGCAAAAAAAAAAAAAAAAAAAAAAATCACAAAAATATTATGTCCGTGGCTCACCACCCATGATATTTTATGTAAAGGCCTTTTTGGTATTTAACTGTCGCTGGGTGAAACACCTGGTTTAGTAGATATTCCCTTTCTTATCCAACTCAACTAGTGAACATGTGATTTTTAGTTCTGTTTAGTTCACCGCTTACTAATTGTGCAATATAAAAACTGATCTATTCTGTTCAAAATTTTATTCTCTAAATCAACCCTACAAAGACTCAGTTATCCATTTTTACTTTAGCTGCATGCTATGAAGGATTATGTCAAAAAAACACTTCATTCCTACAAGCTATTCAGGAGAAGGCTGATCCTGTGGGAGACAGATGGAGGAAGAACTCCTTCTTTCAAGACATGACACTTTGAAGCTGTACCTGCAAACTATGCCAGAACAGGGATCATATACTTAATGTGGGTAATTCAAACAGGATAAGGTATGTAGCAGAATTCTGAAGTGCAGACTTTGAAAAATGAACATTTTACTTAACAATGGAAAGCTGCACCTCATCCGGCATTTTAAATTACAAAAATAAAATCAATGCAAGCTTACTGGAAACATATTGCATAGATGCCAGAATATTGAATGACTAGATTTTATTCTGGGAGATTACAAATGATGTCATTAGTTTATAGAGTTTTACCTCTTCATAGCGTTACAAACATCTGTTTTCAATTAACTGAACAATTCAAGGATGTCATAGTTAGTTAACATGCAAGACTGATTGGTATGTAACATGAGTATGTATTGTGATTCAAGGCAAAAATTTAGATAATTCTGATAGAAATGGGGTGACCACACCTAGTCAGAAACATTCAGTAGTTAGTAGTAGAGAGCAAGGAATTACTATGTGAGTGAAGACCGCTTCATTTTTTCTAGAGAAGAATTTTGAGGGTTTTTTTTATAGTGGTAGACTTACAGCTTTTTCAATCTTCTGGTTCATTCCTTTCAAGTTTGTAGAGCACCCAATGTAACGAAGCCCAGTTTTTAAATGGGGACAAAAATTAGAAAAATTAAGGCTTTTCCACCATTATGAAGAGTCAGATTTGATACTGAAGTATGCCAGGTCTCGGTCACATTCATGCTTCAAATATTGTAAGTAAACATTTCCTAGATACATAAACCTTGTATGAGTCTAGATTAGGGTCTTAAAGAATCTTACAATCTTCTCACTCCGTCAGTATCTGTATGATATTGCTCTCTCTCTCTTAAGAAAGCCGATGCCAGTGATCACTTGCCAACTGTGAATTCTCTACATAAGATAAAGACTTGAATCATCTAAGTAAATAGTCCTTTTTGCAAAAAGTTTTGCCTGAGCTACATAGTATGAACTGACCTCCAGGCTGTTTCTGGATGAAGTTTAGGTGGCAATTTAAATTTAGCTCCAAATGGTTCGCTTCTGGCTGCTTTATAGACTACGTGACTTGTGCAAGACTACAGAAACCATGAGCAGAAATGGCTAAAGATTACATGGATTAAGGCTGATGGCAGGACATTTTGCTTTGGAGCCCACTTTCCCTCTTGACAGCAGAGTTCAAATAGTAATTATTGAGAGGATGATAACATTTTTCAAAAGATTTCTTGTATTTGTGCTATTTTTTTTTTTGAGTGAAAAAATGTTTATTTTGTACAGAAAATATAATTTTTTTCAAGAATGTTGTAGGGCTTTTAGTAAATGGAAATGGTAATAAATGTCCAGTCAAAACCAGACATCTCAGAGCCAGAATTGTTCTGTGCTTACTAACTTACTTTACAAAGGGTCAGTAGAATATTTTCTCAGGCTGTAATTCAGGAAATCCGACACTGAAAAACTAAACATGGCTAAAGGGTAAATTTGCAGGGTCTATACCCAATGATTGAGTAGCCATGCAGACACTCAAGCGTTTAATAAATGTACAGGCACTCTTCAGTTATATTAATGCAAATCTTATTGGCAAGATGTGCATAGTTTAGTGCATCTTAACTGATTCTATCCCTCTTATTTGTAAACTTTCTGAATTGCTGAAATAAGGCTGTTAGTATATTTTGTGTGTGTTTATTAAATTGATGTATAAGTTAAAAAGCAAGAATCAAGGGATCCCAGGTCCCATTTTTAAAAATCAATTATTCCTGCAAAAAATGTAAAAACCATATTTCCTTGAATCTAAGATTACCCTAAATTTAAGATGACCTCCCAATAATTAGATTTTATTTATGGAATATTTATAAATTTGTTATTATTTTCCTGGTATAGAATCTAAGTAATAGAGGGTTGTCTTGAATTTGTCCTCCCACTGCTACAGTAGGGAAAGCAGTGGCCAGGTGGATAGCAGGGTGGGGTCAGGTGACTTGCTTGCTCTCTGCCCCCCCTCTACTTCCGCCTGTAGCCTTTCTGCTCCCCTTGCCACCTGCACCCCCACACCAAACCTCCCTCCAGCCCCTGCCCTTTTCCTAGTCTCTGCCTCTTTTCCCCTATCACCTTATTGTTACATGTTGGTCCACCTCCCTGGAGCACAGCACAAGGCAGTGCAACCCTTGCAGCAATATTGGCACTGCTGACTGCCTAGGCAGGTTGGTTGGTACTGCTAACCGGCTGGGCAGGGGATGGAGTTGCCATGTGCTCCTGCCTAGGAGGGAACCCATCGTGAGCTGGAACCAAGCTGTGCCTGACAATAAGGGTGGGTGTAATAAGCTGCACAGGGAGCATGGGACAGGCAGGTGCCATGGATCTGACTCTGGCCCTGGACCCAGTCTGAGGGCCAGAGTCAGAGCCACAGCAGCAACCTGCTCCCTCCACCTCCCCACTTTGTACATAAATCTAAGACAAGGAGCTTTCCACACCCCCGTGTTGATTTGTGGGGAAAAATATCATCTTAGATTCAAGTAAATATAGTAAATCCTTTTGACTATATATAAGAAAGCCAATAATAGAATACTTAATACCAAGAAATGAAATAGCCACCTACATGGCAAACAAAGCAGTAGTGGACTATCAAGTATTTCAAGCATTAGGGCCATTATCAGAATAAGTAACAGTCACCCCAGTTTTCAAAACTAATGGGGCTGGGACAGCAGCGGGGACAAAACAGAAGCATTTCAATGCAAATTATTTCAGGATGATCTTTTTACTTTACCCAGCTGCAGTCTCAGCTGCTCTCTGACTCGCATGTGTCGATCACAGCACAATGTATGTTCAGAATTCAAGGCACTGTGGAATGCTCTACAAATATTGGACAGTAAGCGGAATAGTGGAAGAGTTCCAGCTAGAATGCAACAAATCTCACTGAACAGCAATGCACTCTGGTTTGCAACTGTGTAGTTTGAAAGCAAATTATAACGGTCAGTTAACATACAATTTTGAACTACCTCTCCACCAACCAAAGACTTAGCTATTTGAGGAGATTCAGTTATTTAAGTAAACTATCCTCAATTACTGTCCAAATTTTAAAATGCAATAACCTAGATACAATGGCAGTGCTAAAATGAATCTTACATGCCCTATAGTTACAATACAACATAGAAGATATAAACATTTAAGTGTTACTTGCTTTTATATAGAAGTCAGGCACTTTACAGTAATCAAATGTCTCAGCATAAACATTCAGCTGTGTTTAAAGTTCACTGGGGCTCTATGTCATTGATGCTTTGTAAATGCATGCACAATAATTTCAATTTAAAATTAACAGAACATATAGACATACCAGTAAGGAATAAATAATGGTGGGGGCATCATTCAACTAGTGTCCAGAATCACTGCCAACAGAATACATCCACTGAACATAGCAGTCCACAAAGCTGAAAAGACTTTCAAAACCTACGTCCTAATTTACTTCATTTGTAGACACTATTGCAAAAGACCAAGGTAACAACTTGAAACAATTTTTTTGTTGTTTAGTTAATCCAGTAAGAGTTCAGAAAAATATACTACTGCATACCCCTGGATACCTGGGCTGAAAATATTGGTTTAATACCTGATGGACTCTGTGCTGCAGAGGGAGTGGAAGTGGAGCTGGCTGTAATCGAATCACACCGTCCAGTACTCCCACTACCACTGGAAGGAGATGGTGATGAAAGTGGAGATGGATTATGCTGGTTTATACACTGGGCCACAGCAAAACCTGAAAGACAAAACACTGATCTTTACAAACAAATAATTCTAATGGGGATAGTGTAATCATATGGCAGATTGGAAAAAGGTGAGGACAACAATGCCTTACATTGTTAATTCAGTTTGCTGACTGTAAAGAGCAACCATAACACATTTTCAGCAGGGAGGACTAAGCAGCAAAAGTTCTGAACTGGAAGAAAATAAATTTCTAAACTGATAGGATGAAGTGGTGCTAGGTACAAAATAGATTTGTAAAAATAAAACAGAAGGATAGTGACAGCTTATATTCCAGAAAGTCACTAGCGGTTTTCATAAGGGCTGGCTTCAACAATTCAAAGGCATGCCTGAAACAGAGATTTGCTAAGCTGTCTTTCTGTGCTCTACCGTGAACACCTGCAAAGTATTTCTTAGTGGATGACTACCACTTCTGAGGAATTTTATTAAAACTAGCCAAATGACAACATGCGATATTTTCCCAATCTGAATGAAGCAGAGAGCTTATGTAACATCCAATTCTTATCTTTTTACAATTCTAACCCCTCTTCAGAAAATAAATTATGTAAATTCCATTATGGACCACAGATTTCTGTCTTTGAGGCACATCATTAGTATTCAATCTCTGAAGAAAATATGGAAATAAATTAAGCCCTCAGATGTGCCTGCCTTACACAGACCCCATAAATAGCTGACATGTATGCTTTTGATATTTAAGGAAATTATCAACTTAGCGAAAGTAAACTAGCCACCAGGTGCATCTATACATGCATTTTCATGCACATTAGAATATTTTAATGAGCATTAAAGCATCACTAAAAAATTGTGCACTTTTGCTAAAGCACATTAAAATACACTAATGCATCTTGTCTAGTACCTTACAATGGAGCAATGGAGATATAAAATTTAATTCACCTTAGCAAAAGCACGTTAATGAATGTGTAGATGCAGCCACTGAATTATTTTCTAAACATCAGACAAGTACTTCATCTCTTCTCTCATGTGAGAGGATACAATGAACACAAAAGACTTTGGAGATTTTCTTATTAGTTGGTATTTCAGCAGGCATTGCATATTATTTGCTTCATCTATCATTGCAATAATCATTTGGTGCTACAACCAGTATCAAAATTATTGCTGAAGGCAAATGCTCACATCTTAAGCACTTCAAGGCTAGGGATGTATTAGTGTTAATGATAAGGAAAGGGAAGGCCAATATATCAAGAAATATCCTTATTTTTTGGTATCTAACTTCAAATACCCAAAATCTGATTTCAGAGGTACTTGCAGAATGAACTGGCAAAAACTGGAACTATAGGTAGTTAAAAAAAACAAACAAACCCTTGAGGAATGTCAGTAGCAAAGGACTGCAGGAGGAAGCAGGGCAGTGAAGCACAGCATGTCTCCTCCATGCATATAACACTCCAAGTTCATCAGATGACAACTGCTCTGGAAAATATATTCCAAAAGGTATGGTTTAGCCCTTGACCTTACCTTTCCTTATCATTTAGCCCTTGGCTAAACCATGCATCTTGGAATATATTTTCCAGAGCAGTTGACTCAAACAACAGGGGTTCCCCATCACTACCTTATTCTCTATACTGTAATACAGGAAACTCACTGTAAGGAAGTGTTTTTCTATTATTCAGTAAACACAAAACATACTGAGTGGCCTATATCATAACTTCCAAATTGTAATTTTCAGAAACATCTCTGATTCTAAGAATACCCACTTCAGAAAACCCCCAAATACTACAATTCTCAGAATTACTCCAGGAGAAAGTTACTCTGATTATACCAAATGGGTAAGTTCAAAAAGTGACACAGTCTCCTATATCTGTACAAGCTTTTTATTGTCAAACTTCCATTTGAAAGAGAATGATTATTTGAGGGCTGAATTAAAAAAAATTAAAAATATCAAGTAAGCTTATAATCAAACAGGAAAAAACCCAGAAAAGTTGAATGTGGTATTCTTGCTACATCACACCCAAAGTTAGAGCTCTTGCAGATTATGAAATTCCTATTCACTATAAATAATTCCAAATTTAATTAAAAATTACAGTGCAGTTCCCCTGTCAAATTGCTTACAAACTCTATCCTTTTAAATGGGTTTTTAAAAAAAATTTGCAATAAAGTTTTGAGGTACTGAAAAACAGATTTTCTAGACTGGTTCCTTCCTGTGACACCTCCCCCTTCCCGCCCTTCAAAAACCCCAAAACACTTCAGTACACAGATATAGATATGGTAATAACATTTAACAAACATGCTGAACATCTGCTGTACTCATTGACTTCAGCAGGAGTAGGTAACCCTTGAGAATATCTGACTATCTGGTTTCGTTTTGAAAGGGTCTCAGATTTATTTTGAAGGTCTTACTAATTCATAAGATTTACAAAATGAATCTGATATCCTTTATCTACCCCTTCCCCTAGCCACACACAAAATTCAGTTATTTACAGATTAGGAATTCAATTTTAAAAAAGTTAATTAAATCAACTTGTATTATATCAATCTTAATATATTATTTTAATTATTAATTTGGTCTTTCACCTAAACCTAGAAGGAAACTCGGAATTATATAAAAATGATGACCACCCTTAGTAAAGCAGAAAATAACTGGAGAGTTTACATGATGCATACATATGCAGCATTTATTTTTTCCAAGAAGAGCAATGTGAGCTCTTGTGCAGTGCGTAGGCTATTGGGCGGTTAAAAGAATCCTAAATATATACCAGGTGAGTGCACATTTAGTTTTTCATTTGATATAAAATCCAGTTTCTTCCTAAGGCATAGTAAGTCTGTATTCATGAATATTTCAAGTTAACAAGTACTGAAAAGGTATGCAAAATTAAAATCTGATGACAGCTGTTATAAAATAGCTGTGTTGTATGGGAAGAATTACTTCCAATTAAGCATTGACCACACAATCACTTCATCTTAAGAAAATCAAATCTGAAGGGGTATAGTGTTCCACTGAAGCAAAGCGCAAGTTTGAACTCTGTAAATGATTTTGGAAAAAAAAAAAGATCAGAAACAGGCATGCTTCATAACCACAATCATGCGTTATAATTCAAAGTTATGCAGTTTGGTAATGCAAGTACCATATATGGGGGGCATCCATATGAGACTGTGAAAAACTGAGGAACTGTACTCCTTAGGTACCTTTGAACATCTTAGCTTAAACTATGCTAACCAATCCACCTAGTCAAGACTACCACCACCATTGCAAACATGGCAATAGTTTTCAAACTTGATTTAAAAAGCAAAATAACTCACCACACGGTATTTCCTCAAATCTGCTCTAAAGCAAAATGATCTCTTAGATCAGGGGTCAGCAACTCTATGCTAGCCTGGGCTACCCTTTATGACCTAGCTCCTATTAAGGGTTGCAAGCCTTCAGCCCAGCTGCCTGCACTTACCCTTGCCATTCATCCCCACCTGATCTTCAGTGAGAGAGTGCAGACATGGCAGAGCAACAGGCTCTGCAGCAGAGAAGAGCACTGTAGATGCAGGTCTGTGCAATTCAATTTCCTGTGCTAGATTGGACATTTATGGTCTGGATCCAGTCCATTGTAAAGTGTAAACCCCCGGGTTAGACTGTTTTCTGCACCACATTTTGAAGGATTTCTAAAATACACTTTATTCTCTCTAAGGCCTGCATAGACTCAGTCATCATCACTTTCACGTGGAGGGACACAGAAAGTACCATGAAGATTTTAATTCTAAAATCTTCCTACAATACCTTAGCACATATCAATTTCTTTTATACACACACTAAAAGTCACTATCCTGATGAATGGCCTGCCTAATTCACCTGTGAGTGCACCATTGGAAATTAATCTAGCTATTCCAAACAAGAACTAACACCACTTTTATGTCATCCCTCAGCTGCACCTACACTCTTATGAAGGAGCCTTTTCTCTTGTTTTTCAAATTCTTTTTGATTTGCTAGATTCATCTTTAGAATTGTAAGTAGTATGAAAAAAAATGCCTTGTCTTGCCCAGATGTTATAGAGCAAACTAAAAAGACTCAGGACACAAAAGTTTTAACAGTTCAGAGATTTATGAAGTTTGGTAAAGATCATCTACTACAGTGATACTCAACCTTCCGGCCATGTATGGCCCAACCCCACTGCACCCTAGTGCAATCTAGCATCCAGGGCTATATCGTCTGGCCTGTGGGGTTCCCCTGGTTGCGGACCCTCGGGGGGAGTTTTCCACCTGCAGGCATATGTCCTATGTTGTCCCACAGAAATGGGACCCTGGAGCCCCAGGAGAGACATGGACCTGACAGATCAACCGTACTGGAACACATCTTGGCACAGCTGATCCCATACCAAAGACTAAACCTTTTTCAATCTTGATGAATCTGTAACAACTTCTGCTTTCCCTAACAAAGCATCCTTTCTGAAAAGCTGCATTACTCTGAAGACCATTCATTTCTCTCTCTTGTACCGTAATGGTTAGTAACTTTAACAACTATAAAAGCCCTGATACTAAGTGAGATAACACTCACTCACGCTGATTCCCTATCATTCCTCATTCCTGTATAATATTTTCCATGGAAAATATTGCCTTGTTTTGGCAGGCTTTGGGCTATTTAAAAAAAGAAAAATACTAAATGGCTTTCTGCGTTAAAATGCATGTGAAATGTCACCTAAGCTTTCAGAACAGCATCATGTTAGAAACATTAAAAGCTAAACTAAAGTTGTACCACTAAAGCTGACTTTAACTGTGATTTGGGCTCTTATTTCTGCAAAGTGCCATTCCTGTGTTATGCTGTGTCACAGACAGCAAGTTGAAGATATTACATGCATCTTAAGACGTTATACAAATACGTTTTATCTAGTCCCTTCTATTCCTAAAGTTACAGAAAAAAGGCTTTTGGGCTAAGGCCTCATTCATGAGGGAAAGTTATACTTGCTCTTCCTGAAAACTTGGACTTAAGTTTCTAAAGCAGTCCTAATTAAATCTGAAGCTTGTTCTCAAACAGCATCTCTTGCCCAAGAATTCACAACTTTTATTTATTTCTGACACAATCCCACCATTTCTGATCTGGAAATTAGTTGCTCATTAAACACAACTCAAAGTTGCTTGTGCTTGTAATTCAATTTCATTCTGGCAAGCCGCCAAATAGGAGTATTTTGACAACCAAATTTCTTGTTGAATTTTAATTAACTCACAAAGCAGAAAATGAAGTAATTAGTGGTTCACTTACTCGCTGTTCAGTTGCCAGCCAATGTTCTGATAACATATTAAGATACTAAAGCCTCACATTAATAGTTTCATCATCATGCAATAGATGAATAGACACTGGCACGCTAAGTGGTTTGCTTCCATCAGTATACACACTATAATAGATTCAATGGGTGGGACTCAAAGCAAGTATTTATCATTGTACAAAGAACTTGTTTTGTGCTATACTTTCAGACTATAGGGGATATCATGGTAAAGTCCAAAGAGCATACCCTTGATCAGGGGTGTCAAACATACGGCCTACAGCTGAATCCAGCCTTCAGAGGTGAGCCATCTAACATGCAGTTGCTTCTTGTGGTCCAGATGAGCCACCTCCAGATCTGGCCAGTGGGGGCTTCTCACTGTGGCTGCCAGAGCTGCTGTGTTGGCACAGTCAGCACCCTAGTGGTTAATACCCCTACTCTCACTGCCCCCCAGCAACCTCCCAAATTTCTGGCTGTCAGTTGTTTTGGGGATGAAAAATGTTGGCAATCAGCAATGGAGAAGCGGAGTTGGGGAATGGAGGAAAGGGCAAGCAGTGACAGCATTAAATCCCTTGCCCACCCTGACACTGACTCTGGAAGCCGTGACGAGGGCTGAATCCCTGAATGACCCATGTCTGCTAGCCTGATCTAGAGATGGGTCATATAGGTTGCCAACCCATTCAGTATGCCACCCTTGATGAACACCTGGCCCCACTAAAATCAATGAAAGCTGACTTTTATATGGCTCAAGTTTTGCTCTCGATAGGCTACGTGGACCTTTAGGCTGGGATTTTCAGCACATCTAACTAGGAAATGAGGCGCCCAAACCCATTCACTTCTAATGGAAACAGAGTTGTAATACTCTAAAAAGAAGCTTCAGCCTTCGTTTTTAAACCTCATCTATTGTAATGAGGGAGAAAATTAAAATTGAAATTAATTCTTCTCTCTTGAACTGAAAACTACGCAGTATGAAACACTATCTTTTAAATAGGTAGGTTTACAAAAAGATTTCAATAAAAATAATGATTTGGCATTGTGAATGGAAAAAAGGATTAAAGTGTGAGGAGAGAGAACAGTTTTAAAGAGAATTTAGATTAAGACTGTGAAGTAAAGGAAGGAGAAAATTATACTCTAATACCAACATGCTGTTTCACACCATATGGAACGTATTGGAGAACTATGATCTTTGGTTTTATTTGGATCTGAAGACTGTATTTAGACTTTTTTTTTTAAAAATATGATTTGTATTTGTTGTAATCCTACACTTCATGGTGGGGTTTGTTTACTTGTGGTTTTTTTGTTTTTTTAAAGAAAATGATCCACAATAGCTGCTGTAATATGCAAGATCATTCTACAGCACCTCTTATGACTCCGTTCCATGATTCCCATTAAGATTGCCTGTTCAATCCCACTCTTCTAATTTAGGAAATGAAACAGTGCCAGGCTCAACTTTAAAGAATTTGAGGAGCACAGTAGGAACAACAAATAAGCACATAAAGGTTTTATATATGTAGCCATAAAATTTCCACGCTTGCATATATTCTCTGTAGCACTCTAATTAGGGCCCTCTGCCTATCCACTGTGGAAGAATTGCCATAGTGTATATCAGGCTTGTCAGTATTTTAAGTAATGTAGGAATGTTGTAGCTGTGATTGTGCAAGAAATGAGGCAAGGGATTTTTTTTCTTTTTATATCTTATTGGACCAACTGTATGATATGAAGAAGTGTTGGACAAATGCTTTCAGTTAAAAAAAAAAAAGGGGGGGGTGAGAAAAGCACAGAAGATCACAAGCTTATTTAGTCTCCCCAAATATACAGTCAGTCTAACATAAGACAAAAAACCTTTACCTCAGATGTTTTAAATCACTAAAACAGATTTGAGCTTGTTCATTAAAACCAAGACAGAGTAGATCTATTCTTGATAAAATATAGAAATTTGATAAGCAGCTACCACTGAACACACACAGATTTAATTTACATTTATTTCAGAAACCAAAATGATTTCTTTTTCTTGTGTCCTTGTCACAGACTAGATATTTTTCCAGAATTGTGCATAGGCGATGGCTCTTTTGTTGCTGCACTGAGGTCTTCCTTCATTCAGCTCTCTCCAAGAAGTCAGCAAATGAGCAAGTGCTCCATAGCCTGCACTTCCCTGTACTTGCATATATTTTTGTCATTAGAGCAGCCCATTTAATCATGTTTGTTTTTGATCTTCCTGTTTGCATGCACTGGCGATTCAGGTACCACAATGCTGGCCAGTCTAGATTAGCCCCTCTGGGAAGGGGTTGCAAGTTACCAAAATGATTAATCTTTCATAAAAATTTAATCTGAGGCTGCACAAAATGGCAACTGATGAGAAGAACCACACAATGAACTATCAACTTAACTGTTTTGTAGCAATCATGCCCACAAGCTTTTTTTCATTTTTTCTCCCCCCCCCTTTTTTTAAACTATAAAGCAGATATTTACTGAATTCCTTACACATTTTATCCTTTATACATTCCTTATACATACCTTACATTTTTGGAGACCGAGAAAGAGGGAGGGGGGCAGTGTGAGCGAGCATACAGACATTTAGGGAGGTTAGGGGGAGGTTAGATCAAGTTATAAATGGCCATCCAAAGTAATGTAAGTCAGGTTGGGGGGGGTAGCAGACTATCGCGGTAGGTTTGTGGGGCCAGGAATTGAGGGTCAGGCAGGGTCTTCAGGGGGAGGTGCTGGGGTTCAGGAGGATTTTGCAGAATCAGAGGGGGCTTACGGGGTTGACAGGGAGACTTTGGAGGGGAAACAGTCTCCCCACCAGCCAGGGCCAAGGGCTGTTTTTAGCACCCCAACTCTCAGATAATGCCCCCTCAGTGAACCAAAGGACCCCTCAACTCCCGACTTGCTTGGCTCCTGGTACTGGCAAACACTGGTAAAACCAGTGCCGGGAGCAGCTTGATGGATGGGGGATTTGGGAGGCTTGTGGGGGTGGGGGAAGCAAGGGGAATGGGCTTATGTGTAGCCCAGTGTCACGGGGGCAGGTAGGAAATGCACAGCCCTGAGGTTGGGATCAGTGGCTGGGCTTTCCCAGCCCTGGGGCTGCACTAGAAACTAAAGTCTAGGAATTAGATTGGTCTAAAAATAACCAACCCAAACTAAGTTAGGGGTACCTTGGAGATAGGGTTAACTTAGATTGGGTTGGCCATTTTTAGACCAATCTAACCATTATGAAGCTCTGTACAGTTTGCACTTAGCTCCACACAACTAATTTAAGGTCTGCACCCAGGTGAATTAAGTTAGATTGGGTAGCCATCTAACCTCTTCCTAACCTCCATGAATGTCTTTACCATGCCAGAGAAAGAACACACCTGAGAGAGCACTGTTTCAACACATTCCAGGCTTCCACTAGCCAGATGCATGGACATCAGTAATTTATCCCTATGCTACTGAACACGTGCATGACAAACTGGCAGCATATAGTACTAGTGTACTCTTCTCCCTCACATTGCCAATATCTTCTACAATAGCAGAGGCTAGAACAAGAATGAACTGCATAAAGATCAGCCAAATTGCATTTGAAATCACAATCAGATTTCAACCTCATACATTGGAACAACTGGATTCTAGTTCCAGATTGACACAGCCATGGCATATCACTTTTAAATGAATAAGTCAATCAGACTTTTAGTTTGCAAGCGAGTAATATGGGGCTATTTGTGTAATGTGCCAGAAGAAGTTCCTATCCTGTTCAGAAATAAACATATGAACTGCTTAGAGAGACCTGCCAGTGAGAGAGACTCTAAATGTGGATGAGTTAGGCCCGATAATTGCCAATTTTTCAGAATTCTAGCATGGATCCTGATCATTTACAACAGGCAGCTACTGCTATACACCACATAATTCAGTTGAGTCATTCATTCAACAGCTAAATGAATCTCAGTATTTGCCATTCTAGGAAAAACATTACTTTAATAAGACGGGTCAAGAGTGATCAGGATTCCAAACAAAGTCTTTCTGAAATGGTGCAATTTGCTGTGTGCCAGAATGATATTGTTTTCTACCTTCTATTCTTTACTGCTTTCTTGTCTACTCTAGTTATTCAAGTTGGCATAATGATTATCTGAAACCCCCCCCCCCCAACATTTTACATACATAAATGGTACTCATTCCCAAAGAATCTGAGCATTTCACTACCTTCAGTATATTTATCTTCAATATCTGTGACTTAGGATTAGACATTTTTTTCCATATTTTGCAGATAGTAAAAAGCCTATGAGAGAGACTAATTGATATGTCCAAAAGTGCATAGGAAGTCAAGGTATGGGCATATGTACATTTGGAACCTTTTAAAAGGGGGACATTTCAGAAGTGGAGCTGCTGATCAGAAGCACTCAGCAGTCATTATGTTCTAAGAGGTATGTGTGGACAAGCCAGGAATAATACAAATGTACCCAAACTGTTCCAACTTTACCCCTGGATAAGCAGGGTTAAAAATAGGAACAGGTCTGTTGCCTTTGTACAGTTTCTAGCTCATCCACACAACTGGCAGAACGTAACAGCTGCTGTGTACCACCAATCTGCAGCTCCTATTCTTAAAATGGCTTCTAATATACAGATGTCCATGCCTTCAGTCATTAAGCAGCAAACTGATTGCAGAGTAGGAACTTACAAAACACCCTTCCTCCACAAACAGCTGTTGGCATTTAGGAAAGTTGCATCTTTTTTCTGTAAAACTTTAGATTTTAAAGGGGAGATAGGGTGGTTTTGTTTTGGGGGGTGAAGATGGCAAGGGATATTAGAGAAAGGAGAGGATCACAATAAGAACCAAGTTTACATCTCAGTAGGCAGGGGTACATCTAAAAATCTTTCAACCTATCAACTACAAAAGGAAAAAAGGTAATTCAATCCATTATTAAAATAAGTTTGCACATAAAATAAGTTTGCAATCCTGCCAAGTTGGGGTTTTAAATGTCAGTTTATGAGCTCAAAGCTATATCAAAATTTTACATTAACTGGATTTCTAAAGTCTTCAAATCACACTTCATAAAAATAGTGTGGTTACTGGAAAAGTAACTTTCAGTAGGCTGTTTGTTCCACTCCTCTCTTCCATTACTCCTTATCATGCCAAGACTTCTTCATAGTACAGTAAGGCAGTGCAGAGCCCTTGCATGATCCAGTTATAGAAAGCATCCCCAAACCACCATACTTAACAGTACTGGTTCCAGATGTGCACATTTGCAGATTGTACCACATGGATTTCAGACCAGAGACAGAACTACAGCATTAACCACAACAACAAATAAACCAAAGGGGGAAAAAAAGCTCAGGTTATGTTTGAAAATATGGAGCTTACTGCCAGCAAGAGCTGAAGTTATACATGCAAGTAATCCTTCAAAATAAACAGACATCTCGAAGGATACCTGGGGGTCAACTAAATACAACACAGTCAAAAAGTATATACTGGAGCTAAATTCTACTTAAATTGCACATGCAAGTGGTGCTATCTACAATATTAATACACAGAAAAACTTTACAGAAAGCTGACAAGAGCTTTTCCCTTTGGAACAAATGCAGTAAGTTCAAAAGCTACACCCTCAAACCTGTCAGACAGCTGACAAGTTTACAGTTAGGGCTTATTTCCATGACTTTCAAAATTAATACAATGTTACTCAGGTGAAATTAGATCAATGGTTTTCAACCTGTGGTCTACAGACCCCTTGGAGTTCACAGACTGTGTCTAAGGCAAGGGTGTGCAATTATTTTGGCTGGAGAGCTGGTTTGTGGGTTCTGGGTAGCTATTGAGGGTTGCAAGGATAGCCCCGCTTCTTGGTTGCCATCTTAAGACTGGAAGTCCCATCCCTAACCCCTGACCTTTGCCACAGGAAGTCCCTCCCCCTTGTCCCTGGAAGTATTCCTTTTGGACAGTGGTCAGGGGTGGGGGGAAGGGTCACCATCTTAGAACCAGGAAAAAAAAACAAATCATACACTAAAAGTCAAACATCTAGGGCTGTACAAAGCTTTGGTCGCTGATTCAATTCGGAGGAGATTTGGCCCGATTTGGTGGCTGAATCTCTGTATCAGTTCAGGAGACTCATTGATCTTTCCCAATTCAGAAGCCTCCGATTTGATTCGGAGAGATTCAATGATTCGGCCACAGACATTTTTATACGTTTTTTTAACATACTTCAAGGTACCAGGCATGGCTCATGAATGCCAAGATGGTGGGGTGGATGGAGCATCCCATGGGAGTGCAGGGAGATCCCCCGTGCATTCAGCGGCAGCCCCGGAAGTGAGCCAGAAGTCCACTTCTGGGTCTGCCATGGAGTGCGCAGGGGACACCCCTGCCTTGGCAACTGGTGCCTCCTGCATCTCTGGGGCACCCAGGGTCCCCCTGCGTGCTCAGCAGAGGACCTGGAAATGGACCAGAAGCAGTTCTGGGCCTGCTGCCAAGCATGTAGGGCCCCCCCCAAAACGCTTCTGTGGGATGCTTCATCCACCCCACCATTCCAGCGTTCACGAGCCGTGCCTGGTACCTTAAGGTATGTAGAAAAAAATATATAAAGCTGTATCTATGGCCGAATCTTCAGGTTCAGATTTGGCCGAATTGAATCAAGACGGTGATCTGAATCAGCGAATCAAATCACTGCCCCCCAAATCAGGCCGAATCCTAATTGAATATGGCCCACTTCACACACCCCTACAAACATGTACTATGACATACTTTAATTGTATTTTGAAAAATATTTTTGTCTTGATTTGTGTGCATTTGCATAGTGTATATAAAGGTGATTGCATAACAGCTCAAAAATAAAATCTTATTCTTGTATATTATATATGTGTGTGGGGGGCATTGTAGGGTATATTGGGAGTGTGGGTTTATGTGGGGGGGATTATGAGGTGGTGTGGGCAAGGTGTGAAAATGTGGGGTTTGTGGAGTGTGAGGCAGGGTGTGGGGACTCCGCCCCACATGCCCTGCTATGGCACAGTCCCTACTTTCAGCAGCAGCAGGCCCGTGGGATGCTCATGGCCTGTGCAGGCGCTGCCACAAAACAGTGAGCGGCTACATCCAGTTTCAGGGGCTGCACATGGCAGTGAAGAGCAGAGTTAAGCCAGTCTGCCTCTATTGCATAGGACTCCTTGTGGCTCTCATGCAGCTCCCAGGACTCTTGCACCACCAAGGGAAAGCCCTGCTTTATACTGCCGTGTGCACTCCTGGGACTTCCCTATGGAGCAGGACTCCCCACAACTTTTGGCAGTCTCAGGAGCTGCATGTAGTGTCAGGGAGCAGGGAAGGCAACTGGCTCCATCGCATGGGGCTTCCGCCCCTGGTGGCATGCCAATCCTGGGAGCTGCAGTAAGCCTTGTATGATGGAACTGGGCTGACTTGGGCTCTGTGCTCCTGCCACCCCACTGAGTGCAGGCCCTGAGCTCTGCACTCCTGCTCCCACCCAGCTGCAGCTTCCCCCTGCCTGCCACCACTTCCCTACCTGCTGCCTGGAGCAAGTGCTGCAACAGGGACATGAAGAGGAACTGCTGGAGGCCAGGGAAATTATTTTACTCCACTGCCAGCTCTCCTTTGAGATCTCATTCTCATGTGCTCTTATTTCCATTAGTCCTCGCTTCAGCTCACTAACTGCCAATGAGAAGTATGCACTCTCCTTTTTCCCCTCCCTACTTTTATTTCAACATATTTATTGATGCTGCATGGTTCTCCTGTTCAGAACATCAGGGTATTTGTGACTGATACTCTCACTGATTTCCAGAACATGCAAAGGCTCTTCTAAAAACAAGATCTTCCGTCAGTGCTTGACAGGAAGCAACACTAGGCAGGAACAGGCAGCTTGTGGATTCAAGAATCCAAATCCGACCTGGTGATTGGTTGACCTTAATCTGAAGGAAGAAGAAAAAAAAAATATGTGCCTTTTACAATTGTAGCCATGACCACAGCTTAAAAACACGTTACAAAGAGCAGACTGAATTCTGGCTAAAATTTAGGCCCTGCATGCAGAAGAGTATTGTACCGATTTATATACGCCTGTAGCATTAAGCAGTAGAATCCTCCCATGTCAATGTAATTATGCAGGTACAATTTATTCCCCTTCTTATGCAAGGGAGAAAAAACCAGGAAAGAAAACGGTCCAATGCATTTTTATAACACTAGACCTGCATCAATGATAGGCGCAGTGAAAAGTTACATCCCTGATTAAAGTAGTTATGCTGGTACAAAACAACTTAAGCCTGGTCTGGCATATGTAAGAATAACTCCAGGAAATGGAGTCAGTACGTTTTCATATAGGATTTTGCTGGGTGCGGTTCTTAGCCTCAGGTCTTAGAGTGGCAGCTTTTTTCATTCTCAGGTTGTGGATCGAGATCTGCCTGTCAATTTATTAGTTATATAGGGTATTTAGGTGGAAAACAAAGGCTGATACATTAACATTCCTTGTAATGCAAAGTGATTCTGATTCATATAACCATCACAAGGACATAAATTTAGTTAGTTTTATTCTGCAGGCATCTAAAAGTCATCGAATCTTTGTCTCATAATATACTCAGGCTTACAGGGTGCTTGTACACATGACGAAAACGTCACTGTGTGTGGCTTAATGGTATCATGCAAGACTTTTGGGGGTTTTAAATGACTTAGCGTCATTGCAAACTAACCCACATCTAAACTTTTGCAACTTTGCAAATTGCAACAAAGTAGCTGTCAGCTCACCCCCCCTGGCCACAGGTGAGGTGGGCAGGCTCAGGGAAGCTCAGGCTTGTCAGGGTTCCAGCACCCCGTGCACCATCCCTGCCGCCTTCTCCAGTGGCCAGCACACCAAGCTGCCTTCTTGCTGCCTCCCTGCATCACCCTAGGGGCAAGCCAGTCCATTCCTGGGGGGTCGCAGGTGGCTGGAAGGAGGCAGGGACAATGCTGTCTGCTGGAAGCCCCCGTGGGCTCAGGAAAGAGAGTTGTCTCCAGCCGGGTGCTGCCTCCAAGCTGTGGCAGCACCCAACCCGCTAGCAGGCCTCCCGGGCAGCCCTAGGGAGCAGCTACCACTATGGAGGGAAGGACTAGACCCATTCAAAGCTCAGGGGACACTCAGCCTGCTGGTAGGTCACCCCCTACCAGCTGTGGGCAGGCTCTGGCTCTGAAAAGATTCTTCACCATAATGTGACCGAAAAATTGAAATGGTTTAGCCCTTAGGGTTTCAGTTTATGTCCTACCATTTCAATTTAGGGGCACAGAATAAAACCTTAGGGATTATACTCCCCCTCCCATCACATATACAAGTGCCCACATACAGAGGCTTTGAAGTACCGTATGGTACTTCAGCATCATACCAGAATACAGAGGTTTGAAGCACTGTATTCAGTTCCTCTCTGAGATCTGTAGGACTAACGTCACACACCAGTAAGTGCAATGAATGATAGGTGCCCAGGGTAGCAAACCTCACCACCCACTTGAAGGGGGCACAGGAATGCTGCTGTCACTGCCGCTCAGGGCGTATACCCAGGTTGTTATGCCTTTGCCGTACAAAACACACAGGTGGAGAACCCTTGACTTTGGTACCCTTATATATTAGTATGCCACTAGCACATGCCTCTGTTAACGTAATCTGCTATTGTTACCATGATAGCAGTGAAGAGCACAGGTTTTAAGAACATGCTAGTACATAAAACTGTGGGACCCTACGTACCTTTGCTGGTTGCTAGATCATGCTAGCATTAGATGGAATGGCATTTTCACTACTACTGTTGTCTACGCTAAACAGATTAAGCTAGCAATGGTATGTTTGCATGCGGTATAATTAAATTTTATTTTGCTGTGTGAATATGTCCAAAGCATCCTGCATGAGAGCAGCAAGGGCCTTAACTGTTAAACTAAAACTATTTGTTTCTAGAACTCTCAAAGGTATTTCCCGTTAGTACTGTCAGTCAGTCAGGTCTTTCCAGCTGTACAAACTGTAAGTAGAGAAAGTATCTGTCTGCTCTCTTTCTCCTAAAAAAGAAAAAGGGCTGCACTCCACGCTCAAATGTTATTAAAAACGCTCATGAAAGCACAATCCATCATTGAACATGTACTCCATATGTTGAAAAAGTATATTTCTAAAAATTATGTTTTCTGTCCATACAGCATATTGAGAATATTTGCTAAGTGAAAATATTCAGTTTTGTTCAGTTAATGATTTAGATTTGGCTGTTAAACACATGCACATACTATTTAAGGAGCAACCTGACATTGTCAGTGCCTGCCTGAAAACATAGCATTCATAGCAGCCCTTGATAAACTAAAACATATGTCCACAACTTTACTGCTGTAGACCAAAAAGCTTCATTTGCACTTCCAAATGTGGTTCAAGAGAAAAAAAAAAAAAAAGCAAGCTGAGGAATTTTCTAGCAAAACAAGAAATTGATCCAAGTCTTGAAGCTTTTATTTTAATTTTCAAATGCATTCTGTGTTCCAAAACTTCAATAAGCTTACAGTTACTTTATGAAATCATTAAGACTTAATTTTGAATATAAATTTGCAAAATCCTTGGATAGTACACACGTGTTTTAAAGCAGGAGAAATGTGTCCCAAAGCAGTGGACACAGTATAACCTAAAAACAAAATGTCACTTGTTCCAGATGTTTTATAGTACTTTTCACTGTATCCCATGAGGACTTCATAGATGTAATGCAATTAACCTTAACAAATTTGATTTTTCACTACACTTACAGCATTCTTTATTTTAGCGACGGGAAACTGCAGCACAGATAGTAGAGACAAAGTTTTTAGGTTAATGTTGAGCAACCAATTTAAGAAACAAGCCCTGATTTTTAAGAGTACTGGACATTTTACATTCAGAAAAAACTTTCACTGAATCTGAGAGAGCTCTGAGAGCAGAATCAGGATCCAGCTCTCATAATGGGCACCCAAAACATGAGGAAAATATAATGGATACCATGAAAATTGTTTCAAGTTACTTGCTCAGCATTAGAGAGGAGCTTAGTAGCACAGGGTTGCAAATCATTTAAGTCTTAAGAAGAATATTGAGTTGCCTAAACTGAAAGACCATTCTGTCTTCCTTCCTACCTTCATTCCCTCCCAACTTACAGCTTCTTTCAAAAGAAAAAAAAAAAGCGTAAGTTTTTCTGGCTAGGTTACAGTGAAGTGACAATTATATTTTGGCTTTCGTTAGTTTGAAATAATTATGTTCTCACTACAAGTGACCAACAGTGGATAGTAGATCACAGGGGATTACTTTAAACAGATATGGGTCTAAGACTAAACATTTTTGCTCACCCATAAGCTTTTACAGTTTAGAGATTTGCGCTTCTGGAAGTAGCTACCCTTCTGTTGCCTTGTCTTCCAATATTGGCCTCTTCTGCACTTCTCAAAATGCTTTGCGAAATTTAAATAATGCCTTTTTCCTTCTCATAAGTCATGATTCTGAATTCAGACTGCAATCAAAGTGAACACTTTTAGAAAGATGAAGTGAAAAATCATCTCATAAATTGCAGGAAGGAAACAGGAACAACTAGAAAACACTATACTGATAATATTATAGTACTTTTAAATTAAGAATCAGAGAAGCAATAGTTTCAGGAACATGAAGTGGAACTCTGCCTGTATATATTTATAGTGGATATGTAACATTTCCAAATTACTACGGACAATGCTTTCCTCCTCCTTTCAGGATTTGGGTTGGCACTGTGGGAGGGAGATGGGAGTATTTATGTACTATTTAGTGATGTTACACTGAGTACAGGATGAAGAATCAGCAGGGAAATGTGCTCAGTTTTAGATGGAAAGCCCAGAAACACATTGAGAAAATAAAACACTATAGAAGCCAGAAGATTAACGGCAAAACCATCTGTAGCTTAAAATGGTAATATTCATTTAACAATAGATACTCTGACAAGGTTATGTATTTTGATTTTTCAATTGTATTAAGATCAGTGTGCTTATAAAGAGATTTCTTCCCCATTTCAACTGTCGGCTTTACAGACGCTTCGAATCACCACCTAAAAAGCAAGCTGTGATTTCCATTTCAATTGCAGATCAGACCAATTTAACTTCCATCAGTCAGGTTCTCACAATCATATAAAAACTATGACTGACTAGGTTTAGATGTTTCTTAGCAATAATGGATCTATTTGTAGGACTAAAGGAAAAAATGTACAAAATGTGATACTCTATATGTGGAATTCTGCAATACTATTTTACAGGGTCAAAAGTACACACTTCTCCATACTTTTTATTTCTGAGTCCCACCCTCCCCATGTGCAAAGACCCTTTAGCTACCCAAAAATAGGGAATACACCATTGCCCAATCAAGTTACCTAACTCTTAACCAGAGAGCCCAGGATTATGCTAAAGTCATTCTTCCTGGAAATATCACAGTTCAAGACATTTTCCTTTATTTAGTTGTATTAGCTGTTTAAACAAATATTACAAAAAATAAATAGTGAAGGCAGGAAAACACAACAGAAGAAAGGAACACTAAAGTAAAATGGAATTAGTATCCTATGCTGAAGGAATGGATCTCAACCATTCCTTAATCTATTGCTTCTACCACCTCTTCCTTTTAAAGTAAGTACATGTGCCCTTAGAGAGTTAGGTAGTTAAGGTGATTATGTCAACAAAGGTAAGTAAACGCAACACAACTGCTTGGCATTCAGTCAAAGTAATTAACATTAACAGCGCTCTCATCAAGTTTCCCCAAGCACATACAAATGAGCAAGCAGATTATGCAAAAACCTAATGGGAAATGCATAGTCAGAGTATGATGCACTCTATAATAACTTAGAAGCAGTGGACAGATTCAGGGCTCCTTGGTTATGTCAAAACAGCACAAGATACTGCTGTAATGACACAACATCCTGGAAGAAGCAGTTTAGTACAGTTTACAATGATCTCTAGAGATATCCATCAATTATGCCTCAAATTCTTAACTTTGTCTTTGTTCACAAATTTTTCACAATTCTATGCTGGACACAAATTTCAAAAATAACCAACCATGTTGCCTACTCATTTTCTGTATCTATAGTGCATTAGTCTAGTATTTCCAAGATACTGTCTTGTCTATCTATGATGCAAAAACAAAGAAAGGACCTTTTATACAAGCAATTCTAGATCAACAAAATTCACTCGGATTCTTTTTTTCTCTTCAATTTATAATGACAGTGCAGTAATAGTAATAGAATTTAACAGGAGAAACCCATGGATTTTGCACTTTTACATAAAAGAGTTCTGCAAGCTGGCAGACTTCTGGCTTGTGAGGGGCTGGGGGGGAGCAGGAGGAGGGTGGCCAGACAGCCTGGAGAGCAGCTCCTGCAGGTAAGTTGGGGGTAGGGGGGGAACTGCAGCCCCCATAGGGAGGGAGTTGGACAGGTCTGGGGCTGAGGATGCTGTCCAGCTGGGTGGTGAGGGAGTTTGGGGCATGGAGCCAGACTGGATGACTGCAGAGCCCTGGCAGGGAGTAGGACAGGGCCATAGGCAGCTTCCCTGGGGGGTGGGGCTGGCTCTCCTCTGCTGTGTGCACTCCTAGGGGGAAGGCAGGGGGGCCCCATGCTCCCCAGATCTGTGCATGGGGTGGGGGTGAGTTTCCTGCTTACAGTTCAGGCTCCCTGCTGCCCTCCCCAGTCCAGTGGATACGACCCAGCACTGCAGAGCAGAGTGGGGCTGCACAGAGAAGCTCCATGCCACAGAGCTCTGCACCACCCTGGTGAGGCGTCCCCTGCCATGTAGCAGCACAAGGTTGTGATGCTGGGGGACAGCAGCAGGACAGGAAGCCTGAGCCTGCAGTGGGCAAACCCTCCTGTGCATGGGTCTAGGAGGCATGAGTCCCCGCTACCCCCTGGGAGTGGGTGAAGCACTAGGGAACTGGCCCCACCTTCCACCGAGCCCACAGCCGTCAGAGAGAGAGAGCCAGGCTCTGCACTCTGCTCTATTGTAGCAGCTACCACCTCCCATGGGCAGCAGTTGGGGCTCAGGTGCTACTGCTGGGGCAGGGAGCTGTGGACCTGGGTCCCTGGCCCTGTATCCCTGGCAGCTGGGGGCACTCTCTGGCAGGGCTAGGGGAAGGTTGGGTGGAGTGAGGGGCAACAGCAGGACTAAGGGGCTGTGGCTTGGGAGTGAAGGGCTTGGACATGCGTTCTTTGAGCTAGGGGGCAGGGGGAGCTCTGATTTTCCATGATAAAAAACCCAAAATAAAATACCAAAATGTACAGGTATTTAGAATTTGTTTTATTATAGTGATTACAACAGTGCTAGGTTTTCAAAGTGCTTTAAAATTGTAAATATATAAAAAAATTGTGTTCAACTGATACACACACACACACAGAGCAACGTTTAATTTTAATCACAGATTTGGGGTTTTTAATGAGAGAATTTACTATTTACTTTATGAAAAAAAATCAGAGAATTTTTAATTCTTTTTTAATCAGGGAAAACCAGGATCCCTGGTCATAGGGACTCGCCTAAATCCTGGCAAAAGTTACTGATGCAGTGGAACCTTTAATTTCAGCCTTTTTGCTGACACCCCGCTCCCCCCACTAAGAGATTGGGAGGCAAACACAGTGGCATTAATTGCCCATCTATCACTCAGCAGCAGAGGGGTGAAAGTAGGAGGGAATGGGCGGGGATAAGGGGTGCATGGTGAAAAGAGCAAGATTAAAAGCTGCTGCTGTGCCACAAACTTCGGCCATGATTTAGGTAGGTCCCTAGAGATGGACAGTGGCCATGGCAACAGACAAAATGCAAAAGAGAGAAGACTGAAGTGAGTGATCAAGAGCTCAGTCTTGACCATATTGATTTTAAAGTTATGATAAGACATCCATAGAGGGATATCAAAAAACAGGCCAAGGTACTTAATTGGATGATGCAGGCAATTCATACACAGAGTAGATTTGAGAGTCACTGATTTAAAATATGGTAGGTAATGTTGTGATCTTATCAGTAAGCATTAGTATGAAATGCTTTTCTAAAGAAGGGCATTGTTTCTTTCGATGAAGGACATGTTCAAGTTCTGAAGATAAATAAAATGGTGAAGATTAAGGGAAGGAAACGCAAGCAAGTGTAGGTCGGGGATGCCTGAAAGGGAACACTCTACCAAAGGTCTCCACTTATATCTTGGATACTTCTAAAAATTAAAATAAATTTGTGTTAATTAGCTTCTCACTTGATCATTGCTACAATTCCCCTGAGGGAGAGTTTTAGATGAAAATCCCATCAATACCAGCTTTCATATTTAAGAATTTAAACATGGGCAATTAAACCTTTGAACTTTCCACTAATTGCCTATTAAATCTTGTATGACAAAACTGCATTCTGTGCTGACTTTCATAATAAATCTATGTGCCTCCAGCAATTTTCACCCATAGATGTCAAAAAGCTTTAACATTAATCCTGGACACGCCATGGTGAGATAAGCAAGTTACATACCCATTATACAGATGGTGTTTACAAATAATTAAAAACCCCTCTCTCCAGTCAGGTACAAAATGCATAAGTAACGGAATTGGAACAAAATGAAACAACCCTAACCAATAAAAGCTGTATATCAAATTTGCTTTGAGTGCAGTTGCTCTGTTAGTAGTTAATTTCATATGAAAGCACATTCACTGTCTTGAATTTGAAATTCCTGTATTTTCAAAATTAGTAGCCTGTTGCAAACATTTTTATTACTTCACTGACATCTTTTGGCATGTTTTAGTTCCCATTTATTTTAAGCAAATAGCTCTCCGTTAACTCAGTGATTGTGCATACAGACAGAGTGCTGTCAACTAATGCATCATAAGCTTGGAGAAAAAGTTCAAATGGTACAGCAGAAGTTGCAGACATAATTACTCAGTGGTGAACTACAGAGTTTGTTTTTCTGTGGTTGTCTGCGCATTATTATATGGATGACTTGGTCCATACACAGTGTTAGCATGGTGCAACTTCGCAAACTTGTAATATTTTGTAGACCCAGGAGAGTGAAAGCTGTTTTTGCTGGCAGAAGTATCTAGTAGATGCTGCAAGACCTAGTTCCTTTAGCTGCCTAGCTTGGACTTCCTGATTAGAGAGTCTCTGCCCCTCACCCCACAAAAACAACTTAAAGTACATAGATCTCTTCCTTTACAATGTCTCTCTGAACCAATTAGTAAACTTGATTTGTTTCTTACTAGCACTGTTCATTCCATTTCTAGCACGTAAAGCTTTCACACAGCAAAGATCTGATTGTGCCACCATTTGTTCAATCACACGAGATCAGAAAAATGACAGGGAAAATGTCTGATCAACACACATTACTAGTCAAGTCACAATGACAAGAACAGAAAAAAAGAGAAGAGGTGAACTGAATTTCATAAAAATCTTATTACAGAAATGTGTCGTCTGGAATTATAGTTTTCTGGCATCTGACTATGCTCTACATAAACCTGTTGCATCAGTCAGAATAGTACTGAGCCCCTTGTTACTGTTATCTTTTTGATTGTTTAATTAATTTCCATAAAAGCACTTGTAGGTACTTTTGAGCTTTGCAGAGCTGCCATTCAGAGAGCAAGAAGCTTAATAACCTCTCTCCAGCAAACTAACCAGGAAACTGTAAAGGCTAGTCTTCATGAATTCATTTTTAAGATTTTAATAGAAAGTTACAGAATTATTACACTGCGAGTATTATTTTAAAAGTGTGAAAAATGTACAAATACAATAATCAGAATCCCTTCGGATTCAAATGAATGCAAGGGGTTGCTATCTAGATTCTTCAAACAGTATATTTGATGGAAAAATGCCTGAGGCCTTTATGAGCAAGGCAAGCACCTCACAAGCAGGATGAGCAAAGGAAAGCATGAAAAGGTTAAGTAGCTTCCTCAAAGATACCCAATTACTGATAACAGAGGGGAAAACAAATTCAATGGAAAATTAACCAAAAGATGGCTTATAACTTGTAAAAAGTTCTCCCTATATGCTTCTCTTCTCCTTATACTTGCAGCTTTATAATCAAAGATTTTTTTCTTAATAAATGCAGATGACAACTAACTAACGTAAATCCCCTTTTTCTAATGTAGTGTTCTCCTTTGCGTTTCTCTGTGGTATAATAGGAGCCAAAGTAGAAGGATTTGCCATATCCTCAGACAGATGCTTAGTAAATCAAGATCAGTAATTATACCTACCAAAAGCATGCCAGCTTGGTAATCAGACAAAAAAAACCCCAGTTATTCTTCTGTGATAAATTCTTTATTAAGAGTCTGAAAATTCATTTTCCTGCCAGTGGAAATACTAATAGGTGATTATTTCATTCCAGCAGTTTGCTCAAGTTTACCAGTGTGGATTCTCCGCATACAACCAACCACTGAATGTAGAAACCGCTTCACGTGCATCAATTTGTTTGAGAAGTAGGGAAGTAAAGGCAGTGATTTATATTACAGATAATGTCTATAAGCAAATTAGACTTCACATGAATTATATGCATTAAAGGTTAATTTACCTCAATGAGTGGAAAATAAGTCAAGAAAACTCAGATTTGTGTACAGTGCAAAAATATGACCTTTTTACATAGTAAAAAATGTGATTGATACCTATATACACTTTTATACAAAATACAGACACACAATAAAACAGTAAAAGAGAAAAGCAAACTGAGTTCATGAGCAAAATGTTATAGTAATAAGCTGCAAACTAGAATATTTTCCCTAAGAGCCTATCAACATTTGCCAGATATTCCATTTAAAAAAATGTCACTGTATACCCATTTCCTCATCACAAGCCATGAACTAGGAGGATATCAAACTTTCATAAAGACTAGTTTCAGAAATAATATTAAAAGGTTTCTTAATGTTATATTTCCTTTATCAAAGAGAAAAAAATTGTACTAATGTCACATGGATGTCATCTGACAAGATTAAGCAAGAACACTGAAAACAGAAAATGATGGTTCACACCAAGTCACAACAATGTTAAATGCAACAGTGAGAAATAAAAAGAAATTCAGTCAAGGCATTTTTAAAAAAAATCCTTCATCTACAAATGAAGTGCTTAAAGGGCACACTAGTGGGATGTTACAATTTTACTCATGACGGAGGGTTTTTTTTTTTGGAGGGGGGGTGGAGGAGGATGGAAAGGTAAGTCTCAATAATTTAAAATGCCACAGGTTCAGAGCCTTGATAAAGATTAAACCATGAGCTTCCTTCAGGAACAATCTGCAAAGAAAAAAGTAAGTAGAGTTAGTCATGGCTATTGGAAGTGAAATGAGACCTAAAAGGTCCTAAAGGTGCCTCGTGTAGCTGCTCTAACTCTTTCAAGTGCTAAAGATACAAGTTGTTAGGAATACACAGAGACACATCCCATTTCCTTTCCAATATCCATGGTCCTCTAACACTGTTCAGCATGCTCTCTTGAGCATTTAACTACGTAAGATCACTTGACATTTCTCCCAACTTTTACAGAAGAATGTCTTCTCTCTTTATTTAAAATGAGTTAATTTCATAAGAAATATGTATTTAAAAATATTCATTCACAGCCTCCTCAAGCAATGCTAACAGAATGCGAGACATGTAGAGAGATTACCACTGATTCACTGCTTAGTTTTACTTTAATGCTATTGTTTCTAAAGAGATTAGGAACATGTCTTTTTCTCAGTTTCTTGCATTTGCTTCTTGTTTCTACCTTCCCCCTCCACAATAGTTCTTTGGTAAGGGTGTATCCTTGCGTAAGATGGCAAACTTAAAACTAAGTTATTCAGAAAAGTGGAAGAAGCCCTAAACATTAGGAGAAATAAAATCTAGCTCTATTTTCTCAGATGATCACATATCTATCCTGCTCTGCTGCCTTCTCTTTTCTCCCTATATTTCTCTTTGGTCTATTTTTTAGTTGGCTTGACAGCATTTCCTGCATTCACCTGCTTTGCCATAACCAATTCTGCAAGATCAAATCCAATCAACCCACAGTTCAGGGTTTTCTCTGTACAAGCAAGACACATGGAGAAGGGGAGAGGAAAGGAGAAACTGATTTTTTTTTCCCATTGAAATGATACTTTTTTCCATCTCTACTACAAAGCAGTATCCTTCCTTTACAGAAATATATACATTCTCTTTCAATATGCACAGATTTAAAACACAAGAATCTCAAAGAAATGCTATAACCACCATATGAAACTGAAAGATCAAACTCTCTTCTCCCTCAAACCGAACTGATCAGCCAACGAGTCAAAATTCAGATATCTCCCTTACAAATCTGAAGCTCAGACCAGGGCTGCTACAGACAAACACAGCAAGTTTCATGTGGTTTGGGGTTTTGTTGCCAATACCATCAACAACTAATCAATACACAAAATTAATGTGACAGATTTGTTCTTAATTTTTAGTCTCAGCATTCTGCCACGTTGCGTACATTTTTCCATTTGATGAGTGCAATCTGAACTAGCTTCTAAATCACCTTTTATGCACTTCTCACTTAACTAACTTCTTGTTAAATAGTCACCCACTCTTTTTCAAATTGTTGATTTTCCTCTTCTCTAATCCTTACTGATTTTCTTTCTTCCTCTTTGCCTGCCACCTTCCTTTATAGAGGATTGTTAAAAAGTTCCACCATATTATTTGGAGACAGTTTTGTAAAACTAAACTTTAACCTTCCAAATGGGTTAGTGGAAATTTTAGCATCAGGAGCCAGGACCAGCTAACACTGAATAACATACAATGAAATCACTATATACATCCCAGTTCAACAAACCACCTGGAAACATGACCAATTCCATCCTTAATACTGCAACTCCAGCAATTCCACCACAAATCTTGTATATCTGGTGATCTTTTTAATTCTCAGATTTTATTAAAAAGAAGGTTCTAGCCCTCACAACTTCAGAGAACAGCTTGAAAACATGAACTCATGTGTACACAAAGACCTGTTTTGAGAGGCCAGACTCATGATTTCTGGAGATCTTGGGTTTTAAAAGCCTGCATTGTCAAAGCCAATCTTTTTCTACCTCATACACAATGAAACTTTTTTTAAGGTTTATAAATGCTTAAAAGCAGAACATTTTGTGAGAGGTTAATTAAAATATGGGGTAAATAGCTACTCCTTCCCTACTCTGGATAGGTTAATCTAGATATCTACATACATGTGTGCAACAGCTTTATATAATATTATAAAAGTATATTATATTTTCTACAAGAAGCACACGTGCATGCATGTGGTGATGATCTGGTATAAAACATCTGCCACAGAGAAGAGAATCTTAGAGGTTACATTGGAAACAAGGTCCAGTCATAACTCACTCTCTCTCATATGGGGTATGAAACATCTGAATTGTACACATGAGGTTTTTCAATAACATCCAAATGACGTAGAGGAATCTCATGCCCGTAAGTCATGTATATGCTTTTGAAAGTTTCACAATGAAATAAGAAATCTCCTCCAAGTACCCTTTCTAAGAATGGTACATTAAAAATGGCTCGACATTGATATTTACTTACCTCATGGAGCTTATTAGCATAAGCATATTAAGGAGATATTCAAAGCAAGTATTGACCAGAATCAGCGTGTGCTATAAGACTTTTTATACTGTTGTTTAATATATACTTTACAACCTACAGCAGCTGTGATGATCTGGAAATCATTAAAATTCCAAGTAATTTACTTGCAACTATTACACATTTCTATAAGAAATGAGACTTGTGAGGTTTAAGTACTAGCTTATATTGAACCAACTTATATCTGGGGGACAGGTCAGAGACAGAAGCTCTGTAATGTAGACAACTCTGGGACTACTATTTTTACATCTTAAAACTTGCAATTAATGTTAGCAGTTACTTGTGCAGCCCTGTTTTCCTACAACTGCATACTCCATGACACCTATCATTCTTTTTTGCTTTTAATACTATAGTTTTGCCCAGTTCCAAACATACCTGTTGATTGTAAGCAAGGAACAAAATCCAGTTTGTTAGCTAGAACTCTGCTGATTGTGCCATATTGAGTGGTGTGAAAAATAGTAAGACTGGGTAATAAAGTCAGCAGAGGCATGACTGAACAGATGTATGAAGCAGACCATATGAAAATGAGTTATTATTATGATGTAATAAAAATGTCATCGTTATTCTTTAGTGATTATTTACAAAATATGTCGAGTTATATTTGAATATTCTTTTCTCAGTGAATGGAACAACTTCAGTTAAATAACACATGGTCCCCACAAGTTGCTATACTATTCTATAAACTGCAGAGCAGAGGGCTCAGACCCTCTCACTTCTCATACCGGAACTCTGCCATATTCTGATTTTTCCCCACAATTTCCTGCTGGAAGTTAAGAAAAAAGGAGTACAGGAAATACTGAATAGCATCTGTGTAATTGATGAGTGATTTTGTTGAAAGAGAAAATTCAAGTTAAGTATTCATTTGTACAGTGTTGTGAATAGTTCAGTAATAGAACTAGTTGCATATAAATATATGAGCTGATATAATACAATCTCAAACTACAGTTTTGTAACCATCATGGTAAATTCTGAATTTACTATCATAAAGCAGCAGGTCACTAATAAAAAACAAAATAATGTCTGGGGATCAGCATCTTGTGGCCCGGGTCAAACGTAGCTTTGTTCTGATATTCAAAAGGCACAAGCATTAAAACCTTATTAAAAATAAGGAATTAAGGTGCTTAATGCTGCTGAAAGTCAAGTAATTTGTTAATGTATTTAGGTATAACACCATTTTTTTGCCCTGTGAAGGCAACTAAACTTTTGCACAAGTCTTCTCGATCCTTAACAAAATTAGGGAAGAAAATATTCTGAAAAAGTTGAAATTTATGTAGCTATCCTCTGGTTTTATTCTCAAGAAGAGAAAGCTGTCATCAATGTACTTGATTTTTAACAGGATGCAACAGACTCAGCATATTTTCCCGATCAGTGGTTTTTAACCTTTCTAAAGTCAAGGCACCCCTTTTTAGACTGGTGGCACTTTTCAGAAAATGCCAGCACCTAACAGTGCTAATATTATGGAGCAACCTTAAAAGGATCTCACAGCATCATTGGGTGCTGCAGCACCCTGTTTGAGAATCGCTGTTCTACATGATATTCCTCAACTGAGGCTTTTAATGGAAGGATTCAGTTAGTCTCTTATTCAATCTCTTATCCAATTTCCAAGTGATCTCTCATCTGCAGTCTCCTTTTCTTGTACTTTATTCATGGTGCTATTAATTATTTTATGACTTATTTGGCATAAGACTCATTAACAGGTATGTCTCTGGAAGCTGATAATTTCAGTGTCTTTGTGCAGCATTTTCATTTATAGTGTGAAATGATTCACACAACACAGCAAGATCTGTCACTTTCCCAAAATATGAAAGTCTCTGACATTAAATGCATTTCTTTTCAGATGTTATGAGTAAATTTTCCTGAATTTACAGGCAGGTCAAACTTTCAGACACCAAAGAACAGATAATGCCATCATGGCTTCTTTTGTCCTAAGACTGTCCAAATTCAAGGAACAGCTTTAAACAAACAGGCTTGAGACTACTTGCATACCCTTTTAAAGTGCCAACACCAAAAAAAGACATAAAAACGATAATCTAATTAAATAAATAAAAGCCTGGCAAAGGATTTTTAGGTAATGTGCTAAGAAATTTCTGGAAGTCCCTTAGTGCTCATGACTAACAGATGGAGAACCACTTCTACTTCCTCTCTGATGAACACTTTGCCAGTTCACTGGGTCAATCATCTGATCAAGAAAAAAAGACTATTTGTAAAACCCACTCTTCACTAAACAGTAATAAGAGCAGCTGTTATTCTGGTATATTATACCCTTATATCAGCTTTTCAGTAAGGCTATATGTACTTCCCCCTCCAATCCACCCTAAACTCACAGAAGCTGGCACACGCTCTTTAAGCAACTTTATCATTCTCCCATAAAACATTTGAGCAACAAGATTGGGAGAAGGCAATTGAACAACCTGCAGCGCCACAGTTGGAGCTTTGTGCATGTATAAGATGATACACTCATGAGCCTGCTTCTTTTAAGTTATCCCCTAATTGTGCTTGAAAATGTAAATTCATTTTAAAAAGAAAAGTTGCATCATCACAACAGGAGGGGGCTCTTCTAAATGCAAACTTGTATATATGCTACCAAAACACTGAAATCTACAGGCTATTAGAAATTAGTCATACTGAGAAATGCGAGATGCCCCTACACACCTTTGAAGCCTATTCAATATCATTAGTTGTTTTTCCCTGCTGATTACCCCAGCAGAAATACTAGGCTTAAATGCTACTTCACTGCTATTGGACAATGCTACCTTTCTAGAGAAGGAATGACCAGTAAGTTTGTCAAAAGACTGCAGAAAAGTGTGGAATTCGATCCTTTACCCTGAATTTTAACCACCTTGACCCCTGCCCATAAGAGTAGAAGAGGAGAGTGATTCCTTCCCTACTATCAAAAGCTTCAGCTGACACTCCATCAAGCACCCAGCAGTTAAAAAAATATGTAATAATAATTTTTAAAAATTACAGCTTCTCTTTACCCTCCTCAAAAGCCTTATACACTATATTTATGCAGCTGCAATTTGAGACCTATAGTATGTTAAATGTGGATGGGAGGGAAGCAAAAAGCCATGTGAAATAAATTTAATTAATTAATATCCAAACAAATAACCCAAGAGAGTCTTTATCAATGTGAAAAAGCTCTGTCCTGTTTAAATGACACACCATTTCTGTTTTGAATTCACCTGAGTTTGCCACAGATTTTTCCAAATCTGTTGCACACAAATTCTGCAGATTTTTGGTCCAGCCTGATGCAGAGCACATGGATCTTGAAGCTTTACTAGTGAAGTAATGAGTTATAGGGGACCAGGAAAAGCATCAGGAGCATGAAAGGACAAGAGAGTATAAGCCCTGTATAGCTCAGAACTAAATTTCTCATTCATTTTCTGTTTATAAGGGAGTAATGGATCAAGGGCTTCTAACCAGTCATCCAAGCTCCTCAGCATGCTTCAAATGCAGGGGAGGGCTCTACTCAGTCTCCCATGTTCTTCTGCTTTTTGTGGGAAAAGCAACAGTAGATCAGAGAGGGTAATGGCACACGTGTCCTGCTGAACAGAACACAGGGCTTTGACCATAACTGAAGCAATATTTGAACACGAATGAAAAGTTAAAAAAGCTCAGAGTGGATCTAACCTTCTGCCTGCCCCTTTCATTCTCTTAATATTAAAAAGTTTATAGTGCTAATATGCTCTGTGCTATGAAATATATAATGGGAGTTGCACTAGTTGCCAATACTTAAATTAGACCTACAATAAGTCAAGTCCATTCTTCCAGTTGTATCAAATAATTCTGTAACTGAAATCTTAGGCTGTCTAATTCATGAAGCAGAGAAAATATTAGATACCATTTGAAATAGTAGCTGTACAATGCTAACAGTAGAGAATATAGAGCAGCACACAATGAATATGCATATGAATTAAAGTTTACTGTTACTTCAACATCCACATTGCGCATTATAAGCTTTGGTTCTCCCAAGGAACTGTATAATGCTCCAGGAATATTGCTAAGAATAAATGCTTGCTTTTCTCTGCTTAGAACAAGTCTGTGAAAGAAAGCAGCTCACTTGCTCTACAGAGAAACTAATATCTCACTACAGTATGCAAGTATTTTACAACAGCCACTTGTAGCAATGAAATATTCAGAGATTGAAAGCAAATACAGATGTCTTACACTTAACTAACAAGCTGCAGGTAAGCTAAGTGCCAAAGCTATAAAGTTCAATTTGAAACAGTCACTAAAGGCTTCATGTTGAGATACCATAACCCACAGTTCTGAAATTAGTAGAAGCTGTAAACACTACATACACAAAAATGAAAAACCCACAGATCCCAAATCTTTGGATCTTTGCCTTTATAACCAAGAGAAGCATGAGATTCTGCTAATGTCACCTTGGCCATGCTAAAAATACCGAAGCAGAAAATACAGTAAATCAAAGATTCTTAAAAAAAGTAAACCAACCCCCCCCCACCAAACATGATCTTGTTTCCACTGTAGACACCATAATTTTACATAATAAAACATTTATAAATGTTCACAATTAGGTATTACGTACTGAATTAAACCATAATGTTTTAAAAAGTTTATATTTTAAATTTTTCACTCCTGATATCATATTGATTCTATTCTTGCTTCCCCCAAGTTTACCCAGGCACACAATGAAACTCTAACAAGTTCTTGTCAAGTAGAGCTATCAATTAGGAACACCCAACAATAGCATCAGCTGTTTTCACTGACATTACCATCACGTTCTCAAAATAGAAGCATCATTAGGGGGCAAGGTCAATCATGAAAATTATTTTTTCATTCCCTCAAAGAAGTTGATTCTGAAATACCGAATAAGATTCAAAATCTTAGAATAATAGAAAATTAGGGTTGGAAGGGGCCTCAGGAGGTCATCTAGTCCAAACCCCTGCTCAAGGCAGGACAACTCCCATCTAGATCATCCCAGCCAAAACTTTGTCTAGCAGCGTCTTGAAAACCTCCAAAGATGGAGCTTCCACCACCTTTCTGGATAACCTGTTCCAGTGTTTTCCTACCCTCCTAGTAAGAAAATTCTTCGTAATATTTAACCTAAACTTCCCTTGCTACAACTTTAGACTGTTGGATCCTTGTTCTGTCATCTGCCACCACTGAGAACAGTCTAGCGTCATCCTCTTTTGAACCCCCCCTTCAGGTAGTTGAAGGCTGCTATTAAATCCCCTCTCAGTCTCCTCTTCTCTAGACTAAATAAGACCAGTTCCCTCAGCCTGTCCTCATAAGTCATGTGCCATATGCATTTATGTGTACATGGCCACCAGGCAGCTTGGAAAGCAGCTCCCACAGGTAATGGGGGGGAATGGGGGAGGATTGAGGACCCCATAGAGTGGGAGTTGAGTAAGGCTCAGACTGCTGCCCAGCCAGGGGGGGTTGGAGACTGGAGCCACAATGCACAGATGCAGGGCTCCTGGCCAGGGAGACAGGTGGCTGGTCTTGGGGGGCAGGGAGGGGGGGGCTGGTTAGAGCCACTTCCTTGCAGTCATGTGCCCTCCTGGAGGGGATCTGTGCCCCCCAGATCTGTGTGAGGGGCGAGGATGGGAGCAAGTTGCTTGTTGCAGGCTCAGGCTCCTTTCCTACTGCCCTCTCCCCAGCCTCTGTAGCTCAACAGGAGTGACCTGGCACAACAGAGCTGGCACAGGGGGCTGCACAGGAAAGTTGCTTGCTGCTGTGAGCTCTGCAGTGCCCTGGAGATGCATCCTGTGTGTGCCCAGCAGCAGTGAGGGGCACAATCCCATTCTGCTGTCCCCACATGCAGAGAAACATACTGCCGGCACAGTGTGGAGCTCACAGAGGCAAGCAGCTGTCCTGCACAGCCCTGATGTGCAGCCTCTGCACCACCAGATCGAACCTGCTGGGCTGTGGAAGCCCTGGGGGAGGGCAACAAGCTGGGAGCCTGAGCTTGCAGAGGGCAGCCCACGTGTGAACCCACCCTGTGCATACATTTGCAAGGCACAGGTCTCCTCTGTCCCCTGGGAGCACGTGCAAGGGCAGGGAGCTGTCACCTCTCTCCGCCAAAGCCCACAGCAGGCAGGCAGTGGGAGGGAAGGAAGAGGAGAGCCAGGCTCTGCTCTGATGCAGGGGCTGTGGACCCAAGTCCCTGGGCCTTTAGCCCTGGCAGCTGGGGGCCCCCTCTGGCAGGGCTGGAGTGGGGGGAGGTGAGGGGCCTGTCATTTTAATTATGGATTTTTGGGTTTTTATTAGAGCATTTGTGAATTTTTAATCATGGAAAACCAGGATCCCTGGTCATCTTGCACTGCAGATGAAATTACCACAATCTGATGAGCAACATTTTTGAGCATTTCCAAGTTTGAGGTTGTAATGTTTTTAAATAATTCCCATTAACAGTTTGGAAAATGAGAAGATAACACACACACAAGTAATTACACCTTATTTAAGATGCATATTCACAAGATGCAGAGAGACCTTATCTGTACTTAATGACTGCAAATGGAACAGTTTCAATTGATAAAATTGAATGGACAAAAGAAAAATATTTTTAAAATGATAATAGTAGGGAAAACACATTTCTGGTTAGGAACAGGCTATGATCAAAGTTTCAAGAGGCAAAGACTGGGCTGTATATTACACATTCAAAATGGTACAACAATTTTTTTTGATCAGAAGTGCTGTCTTACCTGGGACTTTGTCAACAGATGCAAAAACTGAACGCTGTACAGTAGGGTCATTGCTGCCACGTCGTGACTGGTCATAAAATCTAAATGGTAGGTGCTGGGATGTAGATGCAGAGCTATGTCCAAAACCCATCACCTCATTTGAAGGCTGGACAGGAAGATCCAGAAGAGCTATACAAAAACAAAAAGTTTTTATTAACTAGATCTGAATAAAGGAGATATATGGGAAAATTGCATCAATGGTTTACCCAGAATTCTTGTGCTGCAATTAATTTACAGACCAATCTGCATAACCAGCTTATACTTGCCTTTCCTAAATATAAATTATTTGTTGTTTCATTATGTTCTGCAATTATAAAGAAGAGGCAACAATGGCTCCAAAAATGCACATGCATATTAAGAAAGCCCAACTAAGCACATAGTATAGAAGAAAAAATGTATTGCCGCAATCTCTTTCCATTATATATGCGATTTTAAACCACTTCAAACATTTTTAGTAGCATAAGATCAAAAAGGTCTTATGTTAGTTATAGCACTGCAGCAAGCCAAATTATTTGTAGATATGTCATCTGCTGTAGGCAGGCAAAGATTTTCCATGTGCATTTACTGCTTTGGGGCAATTATGTGTGCTAGTGTTTAAGACCCTAACTCTGAACTTATTCTAAACCAAAATATCAGAAGCACATTTAAAGAAGTGAATTCTATAAGATATATATAACTCCTGGGACTAGAAGGATAAGGATATTCAAATCTACTTAATATAGTAACTACTAGAAAATGAAATATTCCAGGAACTGATTTTAAAACTGTAGGTAGTCCTCAGGAGAGGGATTAACCATATCTCCTATTACAGTATAAGATCCATTGCTTAAAAATTGGACATCGATTTTTCAAATTCCGGTGGCCTGCAGTACTGTACTTCACAGGCCATCAGACCAGACAATTATGAGCTTCCATGAGATGCACCGATTAAAAAAAATAAAATTAAAAAGCATGCACCCAATTACCTGCTATTCTCTGCATTTTCATACGCCGAGCTTGGATGCGGCCCTTTGCAAGACGCTGCTTTGCAATGATGCAGCGAATATGATCCGAAAAAATAAACGTGGCTTGGAGGATGGGAAAGGGTTTAGAGTGGGGGCTAGATGCAGGTTTGTGAATGATTATGTTTAGAGCCCTGCTGTCATCTTCTACTCCTGTTACCTGCATATCCTACAAAGAAAAAGAATGGAACGTGAGCAAAAGCCTTGTTCATTCTTAACATTTCAAAATATAGATCAAATAAGAATGTATAATTTATTCTGAATATACAATTAAAACAAAGAGTTAAAAACAGAGGCAATAAAAGTTACTACAACTTTGCACATGTTTCTGGGAAGTCAGTCCAACAAGGGCACACACAAATTCAAGTAAGTGAATTAGACGCTAAAATTCTTATTGCCATTTTTTCTGGAAATGTGGGAACTGATAGCAGAATAAAAAGATAAGAAACATACCTATTTCTGCTGAGCATCTAATTACAGGTTAACATTTTGCTATAGTTAGCAAGCCAAGAAATGTGAATAAGATATTGACTTACTTAGTCTAAATAAGGACTAGTGTAAAAGAGTTTGAATAGTAAAGAATCACCTTTTTCCTTGGAAAATATAGTTAAATTGATGGCCTCTAAGATTTTTCCTTTCTTCAATACAACATACTTTGGTTAACTTTGTACGAAAAAATTCTAAAACCCCTAGAAATTAGTGGCTAGAAGGGACCTTGCCTCCAACCCCACTGCTTTGGGTAGGAATCAAATGATCCCAGCAAGGTGTCTTTCCAATCTCCTCTTAAAGACTGACCAAGGAGGTGGAGCAGTCCCCAACCTTGGAAGTCTATTCTACATCCTGGTCACCCTGACCATAAAGAAGTTTTTCCTTGCACCCAACCTGAAACCATCCACTAGCAGTTTATGGCCATTGCTCCTTGTCCTCCCCTGGGGTGCCCTAGCAAACAGTTTCTCCCAGCTCCTGATATTTACCCCTTACTTATAGATGACCAAGTCCACCCCCATCCTCCTGCAAGTCTTCTCGTCCCCAGGCTTAACAGTTCCAGGCCCCTTAGTCTTTCCTCATGAAGTTTATCCTCCAATGCCCTTAATCATTCTTGTGGCCCTTCTCTGGGCCCTTTCAAGATTCTCCATGTCTTTTTTAAGTGTAGCACCCAGAACTGGACACACTACTCCAGCTGGGTGAGACACCAGCTCCGAGTGGAAAGGAAACATCACTTCCTTAGCCCTGCTTGTGACACATCGGCTAATGCACCTCAATATGCCATTAGCTTTGTTGACTACAGCATCACACTGACTGCTCATGTTCATCCTGTGATCAACCATAACCCCAAGGTTTCTTTCAGCCATTGTGCTGGCCAGCACACTGCCTCCCAACCTAAGTCACTGGTTATTTCTCACCAAACAAAGTACTCTGCATTTATTCTTACTGAACTGCATCTGGTTCCGCTCCATCCAATTTTAATATTGAATAAAATATTTCCCAGGCAGACACCTATTCTTTATGTTCCTATGTTGTATTTATGCATGCATTAACTTTCAAAAGCATGTTTTAGTTGCCTTTTTTCTTTCTCTGTATATCTAACATGGCAGGTATTGGAACTTTTATATAAATAGGTTCAAGATTTTATAGTATGGGTTAATTTGCAATTAACTTTCTCCTGTAGAAAAGTACTTTAGTGAGACCTCAGCACATTCTTGACTTCAGAAAGATACGAGTGTTTACGAATTCTAGTGGAAAGAGGTACCTTCTTGAATCGGACCCTGTATTGGGAAAACTATTTTGTCTGCAAGCTTCCATCTAATACACTTAAGAACTTACCTGAAAGATGGAAAATGCCATAAAGCTAACTAATAGTAGAATTATAAATAGAATTTTAAGTAAAGAGGAAAATAGGTATGTTTATCTAAAAATTAAGCCAGATTAGCAATTTGATTTTGCCATTTTGCATACGAAAAGAATTTTTACCTACAAAAAAAAAAAAAAAAAAAAAAAATCAATCCTCAAATCTTACCTCCAAAAGGCCTGCCAAAAGCAGCAATCTTACCTGCAAAAGGCCTGCAAATTTAACTACTCCCCAGCCAAGTCTGGCAACATCAGGCTCAACCAAGCTCATCTGGTAAATATCCACTGCCAGAAACCTCTGAACCTGACCTCCATCTTTTGTAATCACTGTACAAGCAATTAGATCACTGTTATCTAGGAAGAAATAAAAAGGAAAATAAACAAGATGGATATATTGCTCATTTTGGTCAGCATTTTGATGCATTAGAAATTAATGGCATACTTGACATGTATCCAAAAATGTACTTGTTTCTACTTCATATTCCACATTTCCTTATTCTGTCAATTTATATGTAAATCCTGCTTTAAACAGTATGATGGCTTATTTTAAGTAAATGCTCTGAAGACCCTGTGCATTATACAGCAGCTCATGTTAAACAACTATGCTTATTGTTATATTCACTCCATTTGTATATACATAGATAGTATCACTCGATTTCAGGGCTAAATTTCCACCAATTAGCATCTATTTATTGCATTAGAATACAGGTCTTAAAGAACCTCCAGGGTCAGATTCCAGTCTCCTCTTACTGCCTGCAACTTCTGCAGGTGTTTGCTCCCGCTACCCCTACTGGAAGACTGTTTCAGAAACTTATTACTCTCAAAGACAGAAAACATTTAGCTTCCGATGAAATTTTCTTTCCTCTCCCATCTTTACTAAGAACGTTGCCTTGTGGCACCACGCTAAATACGCTAAATACTTTATAGAAGGCCAAACAGATGTGTTCTACTACATTTTCCTTGTTCAGAAAACCTGTTATTTTGAAGAGAAAGCTATAAAAATTATAGCATGATATGCCTTTGATAAAAACATAGCATTTTAGTCTATTTTCCACCTTCCTCTATTTCTCCAATGATTCTTTCCTTCTGATTTGTTTTAAAACTTTGCATATGTTGTTGAGATCATACTAACCTGATCTTTTTAATGAGCCAGATCAGTCCCCATCAGCTTTCTTTCAGTTGCATTATAATCACCCTCACTTTGATAACCTTATTAAAGATCTCTGCTACTGAAGCTGCCATTTCTAGTGAAACAGGGATAAAACTTTCCTCACTCACTCTCAGATCTGACTTCATCAATAGCATTAAGTCTGAGCTCTACTTCCACCTCAGACATTAATTCCATATGTTCATTCAACTGTCATTTTTTCTTTCAGGCCTGCTCATGCAGGCCTGAACTTAATTTATTTTTGACATGTTATATTTATGCAGATTATCACTTACTAGTCCCCCCCAACCCCCAATCACTTTTCAGAATACTAGACCATGCAAAAGGGTGTCCATCACTTGCTGTATGGTCTCTTATAGAAGTTAGCAATTTTCCTGATTAATATCCTTACTACTTCTTGAAGTCCCACCAGTAGATATACAGGTCAAATATACTGAAATGTGTTTGATAGTGATAGGATTTACAGTAAGATAAACATCTGTTATCATTAGAAACAGACTTTATTCAAACAGTCTCATCTATCTAAAAGGAACTACTACAATTTGAAGTGTTGGTTATTTGTTTTATAGTAGACAACATCGGAAGGGACCCAAGCAGATCAAGTCCGACCCCCTGCCATGGGCAGGAAAGAGTGCTGGGGTCAAATGACCCCGCCTAGGTAATTATCTAGCCTCCTTTTGAAGACCTCCAGGGTAGAAGTGAGCACCACTTCCCTTGGAAGTTGGTTCTAGATCCCAGCGACCCTGACCGTGAAGTAGCGCCTACTGATATCTAGCCTGAATCTGCTCTCCGTCAACTTATGGCCGTTATTTCTTGTTACTCCTGGTAGTACTCAGAGGAACAGGGACTCTCCCACAGTCTACTGGTTCCCCTTCACCAGTTTGTAGATGGCTACCAGATCTCCTCTCGGCCTTCTCTTGTGGAGGCTGAACAGGTTCAGGTCTCCTAGCCTCTCCTTGTAGGGTTTGCCAGCTGTCCCCTGATCATGTGAATGGCCCTCCCCTCTGGACCCTCTTGATGTTATCCACATCCCTCCTGAAGTGCCGTGCCCAGAACTGGATGCACTACTCCAACTGTGGCCTGACCAATGTCATATAGAAAGGGAGGATCAACTCCTTGAACGTGCTCGTGATGCATCTGTGGATGCATGAGAACATACGGTTACCTTTCCTGACTGTCCCCACATTGGAGGCCCGTGTTCATCTAGAGTCTATGACTCCAAGATCCTCTTCTGCCTCTGCACTGACAGGAAGGGAGTTCCTCGGCCTGTAGGTATGCTGCTGGTTCTTACTCCCCAGGCGCAGCACCTTGCACTTTACAGTACTGAATCCCATCCTGTTCTCATTCGCCCACCTCTGTAACCTGCCTAGATCTAGTTGCAACCTGTCTCTCTCCTGCAGCATGCCCACTTCTCCCCGCATCCTAGTATCAGCTGTGAATTTGAACGCCTCACAGCTGTTTGTGGAAAACTTCTTAGTATTGATCATTGCTGCAAATGCAATTGATCTAAAATGCAATATACTATTTTATTTATAGATATTAACTTATAAAAACTTTAAAAATCCTTACTATTAATATGTAAATTTAGTTACATCTCTTAAGTGTTCAAAGACTGAAAAATACTTGACTTATATTAGTGGTCTCAATCTAGCCTCTCAAGTTAAATACAGTTTCTTTTTATGGAATACACCGACAGCATCAGAAATACTGACTGAATGACAAGAACTGAAGGTGCAGAGTACAGATTACTGCAGCATAAAGATAAATGTCTGATCTGAATAAATACATTGAATGCACAATGTAAAGCTGTATTACAGAACAAAAGCAACTGTGCCATCAACAATCAGACGTGAATACAGAAGATATTTCACTACAAGAGCACATAGAAAATAAATTTTTCATGAGATTTAGAAGTCGTTTAGGAAACTAAGTGACTAGGTCTCATTTTAAAAAGCTTGACAGTCACTTCTGAGAGCTTGCCCTAGCAAAATTTCATGAATGGTTCAAAATGCATTTATGTCCTATAAACTCAACAATATTGATGCAAGGTGACAATGGGGTAAATTTAAGCAGGCTTTAACTCCAGCAGGTGACAGCCACATAACTTAGAGGATTTGCAAATTATTTTATTTTTCTATCAGAGGACTACGCCTGTTTTTAAAATAAAGTCTGACTCTTCTCCACTAAGTTTTCCTCAACATACTTTAGATTTCCTTCAATCTGGCAATATGCTCAACTTTCGAAAACTTCATCAAGTAGACTTGTAATATATGTATCTAGCACTATAAAAAGTCCATTTTATTGTCACTGATTTATTATGAATGCTTTTGTTACCAGCCCCTGAAATCTCCAGTAGGGCAGTGCAAAAGTTTTGCCACCAGTTTTGTTCCAACGCTGTTTCGACCCGTTTCGAGGTTGAAACAGATAAATCAAAATGGAACAGCTATGTTTGAAACAGCTCAAAATGAAATGAGGCAAGTAGAAACGTTTTGACATTTTGACACTGTTTCACCCATAGGCTATAATGGGGAAGAGTGAAACAGTCTATAACTTTGTCACTTCTGGCCAGATTTGGATGAAACTTGGAGGAATGATAAGCCCCCCTTCTGTGGCCACGAAGCCTGCCAGCTGTCAAGGAGATTGGTGCAGGGGGGTTCTGGCACCCTGCACCCCTAGCTGCTGACAGGCAAAACATGTGACATTGGCTCTTGTGCAACTGCTGCCTGTCATCAGGCAGTAGGACACTCACTCACTTGCCAGCAAGACCTGGGGGTAATAACTGATCACAGTATGAACGTGGGCCGGCAGTCCGATGCTGTAGCCAGCAGGGCCAACAATACGCACACATGCATCAACTGATGCATCTCCAGCAAAAACATTGCAAAGAAGTGATTCTCCTGCTCTACTCAGCACTGATGAGACTGCAGCTGGAGCACTGCGTCCAATTCTGGGCTCCACACCTTAACAAGGATGTGATAAAGCCTGAGAGTGTCCAGAGAAGGGCTATCCATATGATCAGAGACATGCACAGCAAGCCATATGAGGAAAGGCTGAGGGACCTGGGATTCTTCAGCCTGAAAAAGAAAAGGCTGAGAGGGGACTTGGTAGCAGTTGCTACATCAGAAGTGTACATCTAGGGCTTGGTGAACAACTGTACCCTTGGGGAAAACTAGGAGTAATGGTCATAGTCTGGACACCTTAGTTGTGAAGTACTTTTTCCTAATGTTGAGCCTGAAATGATCTTCCGGGAGTTTGTGACCATTACTCCTAGTTTTCTCTAAATGTTTCCCACCTAAGACACTTAAGCTCTGCTTCAAGACAGGATTCCTGAACCTGCTTGGCTACAAAAGTCTTTTTGCTATTAGCACCTTTTGTTCTCTGCCTACTTCCCATTAGTGCTTCTCCATAAGCTCAGTTAATGGTCACACAGACTCTAGTTTGTCCAGAAGATAAAGAATTCAACTGTATGTCTCTGCCTGTAACAACCAAAACAATATAAATATTACATTTCCTGTTGCTGCAATTTTATAGTAAAGACCAAAAGGTCCATCTACCAAAAAAAAAAGTCCTTACCATAAAGGATGAATGTCAAGCATGTAAATGCAAGAGTAAAGGTAAAACGGAAAGAAAAAATCTACATTGTTCCTTACAGGAAATGGTTTCATTTTAGAGTTAAGACCAAAAGGTACATAACTGTAAAAGATATTCAAGCAACAGAAAGGAAAGCTACACTATTTAGGGAACTGTCACCGGAAAACTTTTGGATTTATATAGTAGCATGTACCCACTTACCCTATTGTTTCTAGTTTAGAGAAGGAAGAATAGTTTGAGAGCAAGTGGTCAAACCCATTTCCACTTAAATAACCTTAGAAAACTTGTATCTATGCTACAGCCACTCACTAAATGATGTGCTTCTGTGTCAGAAACCTGACTACAGAGAAATTCAAGAATTTCAGGTTGAGTGATACAGAACTACTACAGAAAAAGATCTGGGAACTAATGAACCACAAACTGCATGAGTCAACAGCATGATAGTGTTATGAAAAAGGCATTTGGTGTTGTATTAAGAGAGTATCATATGCAAGATGAGACGCATTTTTTTTCTATTAATTACGGGTGAAGCATATTATAGTCAGAGTACGTCTTAAGAACGTAATCAAACTAGCAGGAATATTTCCAGAGGACAGCCACAAGAATGATTCTGGGAACCTTTGAACATCCACATGAATGAAACTCTATTTACCCTACTTTTTACCTGTGACGTATTGTAATATAGAGTGCATCTCAAATGGGAATGGGCAGCTTGTAGGACTGTCTAGATATATGGCTGCTGGAAAATTCAGGGCACTGGACTTGCGTATTTGCATCCTCCTCCCCTTCTCATGTCTGTTAGCAGCTCCGCATAATAAAGCTCCCATTTCACATCCCTGCTGTTAGTTTTAACTCATTCCAATGAAGGTATTTTGTTTTTACTTCAATCCTAAACTAGCACATTAGCAAAGCTTCTAATAGATTTTTAATTACAGAAAAATGTGTGTAGTTTTATATGTGATGATATGCCTCACAATCTGTACCTTCTTTTTCAAAATGTTAGATTACCCATGATTCTAATATAATAAAGGGCTTAGTCCATCTGTGTCTCTGTCTGTAATGCTCCTGGAACACTCTGATTGATTACTGAAGCAACCAGAGTGGTCCAAGAGCATTATGGACAGGAGACAGCAGTGGCAGCGCACTGCCATGATAGCAGGGACGGAGCAGGGGGGCTAGGCCAGCACCAATGGCCTTGCTCCTTGGAGGCAGCGGTGGGGTAGAGCGCTGGTGGAGGTAGATAGAGGGAACTGCAAGGCAAGCTTTCCTGCCCTCCCCCTCCCCCAGGAAGTGTGGCGGCATGGGGCAGAGGAGGGCTTAGAGTTAGTGCCCCCTTCCCCCTCCATCATTCTTGACAGGCAATTTGCCAGTTCTAACAATAAAGAACATCTAAATATTGGCACAGGTAACTTAAGGAGGTAGTAGAATTCCCTTCAGTGGATCTATTTTTTTTATGAATAGGTTGGACAAACAGCTGTCAACGATAGTCTAGACAAGTTTGACCTTTCCTCAGAGACAAATAAGATCAAGTGTCACTAACCCACAGTTCCATGCCTGGATCTGGCATGCAAAGTCCAGTGTGGCCTGGGAAGGTCCTACCTGTCCCAGGGAATACGACAGCACTAATTTTTACTTAAAACTCCCATTTTTGTCACTGGGAGTTTGGCACCTAAATATCTTTTTGGGTTGGGCCATGTTAACATTAATATTTTGACAGTGAACTGTTACAAAACTAAATTGGAAACATTTTGTTGCTTATCCATGTTTAATTTATGTCAGTATGTACACATTTTTAAAAATAATCTCACTGCTTTGAAATTTAGTTATATAAAAATAACCACTGAACGCTCAGTGCTGAACGATCCAAGAACTCAATGGTTTTGTGAATAGTAACTTTGCCATGATGCAACAGGTTACTGAAAGAGAAAACATTTTGAAGCCCCTTTTATCACACTGTTATTTATGGAGTCATTTATAAAAATAAAATGTTGTATTATGCAAATATAATTAAAGCCAGGCTTCCTCTCTCAGGAAGTACATGCATTGTTTATGGATTGTAAAGTAACTGGATAAGTAACCAAAGATAAAGTTTTTGCTGTTTGCAACAGACAAGAATAGCAAATATTTTTTTGCAGTGTTATATAGTGCATTATAAAACTTTCTGAAATTAGACAGGGCTTTATCTCTGAAAATGATGTTATTTTCAGATAATGACACTTAAAAAAAAAGATATATTACGCCATAATTTACTATGACGTTCTGAAGAAAGCTGCACTTCCTTTCTACTTGTTTTACTGCCTGTTGCCCAACTATGTTTTAGCAATGCATGCAATGGTCTGAATTTGTTAAACTACTGGCCCAAGTAGATGCTAGAAAAAGAAATCTGTTATGCTCACTCAAGGGCAAAACTAATCCACTTGAGTAAAATGTGTTACAGAGAAAAAAAGGACTGAAGGCTATGCAGCTCTACTAATTTGGATCTTAATCTCCATGATTTATGATGCCGAAATTAACTCTGAGATTTACCTTATACGTGGCATGGGAAAGCAAAGATGAAGGCAGCCTTGGATAAGAGTGGACTTTACCGGCTTTTATAAAACCATATACGAGAGTAAAGAAAACCGCAATGAGAGTTGAAATAGCTAAAGTAAGAGACAAAGACCACCAAAACAGGCAGACATGACTACAATCTACTTAAAGAGAAGCAAGACACTGAAGCAGGTTTTCTGTTATTACTTATGCCATTGTAGTAGGAGGCCTAATAGAACAGGAAATGTCTGAAGAAAATTCTAGAAGCCTATGAAAATCTATATTCTTTATTAATAATAGTTTTCAGACCATGGCTACATACAAATGTTCATTGCTAGCAGTGTAAATGTCCATCATTACAAATGATTCTAGGAGAGGGAGCAGTGCAGATGGGCAGTCTGTAATCTGCGCTTCTTCCTGGCTCCTTGCACCTTCCCCAGACTAGGGTGATCCTGGTCTCAGGCAAGTGTGGGCTGCTCCAGGCCTTCTGGTCCTGGGAGGACTGGAGCGACAGGGCAAAGTCTGTTTTGCACACTGGGCACTGGTGGGAGAAGGAAGCAGCGGTCTCAAGGAGCTACTCCCTCTGCTTTCAGTGCCCATGAGCAAAGCACATGGAACAGCAGGGCAAAGCTGAACTACCCTACACACCTGGGACTCCTTTGGACTGGTTCCCAGTACAGCCAGCTTCCCCTTCCACCTGCCGCTCAACTGAGTGGCTGGAACAGCAACATAAAAGCCAGAAGGCCTGGAAGTTGGGCAGGCGGGCGGGGGGGGAGTATCACTGTACATTTGGCTCCAAGCAGTCAACAAGTAGAGGCAACAGCAGAGTAAATCCTGCTTCTCTTTTCCTAGTCTATAGGATGGGTGGGAACAGATGCCTTCCACACTGTTTCCAGACTGGAATGACCCTGGTTTCTGGAAGGCACAGTACCTTTCCCTTGGCTCATGTCAGGCCCCAATATCCATGACATTTTAAAATAATGCACGTGGGTCTCTTTGTTTGTCTTGAGGCTTCACTTTTACAAAGGTTTTCCTTCAACCATGAGGCTATTAAAAAAAAGCTTCTCATAAATCATAAGTTTTAGGAGCTGGGGCTTTTGAAGACACAAAACAATCAGAGATGTTTAATAAGAATTTGTGATACTTTCAGTTAGGTATGCGTCGATGTATTAGACTTACTTATTTTACAACAAAATTACAGACTTAATGAATTGGTCAGAATTGAATACAACATGTTTTAAACAACTACCTATTGTTGGTGTAACTGTACTCACCAGCGAAGGATACTAATATTTTATTTATTTTAAATAATTCGTCATAACTATCTACAGAATAGTCCACTTAATATGAAGTGAGTAGAGTTGGCTAAGTTTATTCCATGTGAAAGTCCTGTAGTTAAGTCATAACATTCCCAGAACACAGATAACACATCATGAGTACTTCCATAAGTGCTCACCATGGCTGATGCAACAGATTGCCTTGACCCAGCACAGAAATGAAGACATGCTGCTCCTGCCCAGAGAAAGACAGAGCTGACTAAATAACGACTTTATGGAAGAGAATGAAAGTCAGGATTAAAGCTTGCTAACATCTCTAGAAGAGTATCAGGCTGAACCCCAAGACGCATGAATCCACCAACAGCATTTTAAGAAAATACTAAATAATAGTATATATTTTTTGTGAATGTATGTGCGTTTCTCAAGTATACTACTACATACTGGATAGAGTGGCACTACTTTGAAAATCAGTACATGCCAAATGTCTTTACATACTTGCATAGTTTGTGGGAACAGAATGCAATTTGAAATGACAGCAGCTGCAACCAAGATTCTGAAGCAATAACCAAACACACAAGATTAAGCTATCAAATTAAACTAAGGATGAATTTTACATAAAAGGTTACTTGCTGTATAGGATTAAAGCAGCCACCTACATACAACACCTACAAATCTTGCATATCCAGATAAAGGTAAACACACATTCTCACTTAACTTGTACTTCGGGACTGTTTACTGTAAAATATCAGACTGGAAACGTAATGGTACATACCATGTCTGATAGCTGCAACCTACCCATCAATAGGCAGTAACTGTTCTCTGGAACACCTGACTCATTTCTAAATACACAGTCACATAAAGTACTTGTGAACCTTTCAGCTTCATGTTAAGATGTTTTACAGAGTGTATCTTCCTCCACCTTTCTAACTGAAAGAGAATTTTAACCTCCATTTCACACTTAAAACCACGATAAATTTAAATCATCAACAGTTTGCAGAGACTCAACTACTGCTAATACATTCTACTGCTTCAACATTTAGAAGTTACTCTATTGTATTTGGGGACAAAATAATTCAGCACAGTAGTTTTGTTTAAGATTTGTAGCCAGCATGATGTTTGTTTATTTTATTTTTTAAGAATGCCAAATTATTGTCTATTCCAATTAGCCTGAACTCCTTACACTCCACTATGATCATACCAACAAATGTCATAGGATGCAAAACAATATTTAAAAGGGCCATTAGACTGCTGGTGAATTCATCAATACATCTACTAATTAAAATACCTAATATTTAAACTTGCTCAAGCTTTCTTCACTGGTTGAGAAAAACAAATTACATTACCCAAAACTGAAGTACTGTATATGAATTTCAATAAAAAAATCACAGTTCTAACAAATTAAATGCATTTGTTTTGCTTCTTCTAGGTAAGGATGGGAAAGAACACTGCAAAACAACAAAATAAATTAAATAAGTAAATCTTAATAGTTGAATAAGGTGTTCAGCTACAAAAAAACTGAAAGAAACGTTCTTGTTCAGAACTTGCATTACTAGATTATTCTTTAATCAAATGCTTTCCCAAAGCACTTAACTACAAATGATACACCGCATAATATTAATTTTATATGCCCCCACTTCATCTCCCATAATACCTCAATCTAAGAGAAATGAGGAAGGATCAGCTTCGATTGGCCCTGCATAAATACCCTTCCCTCAGCATCCCCTTGTCACAACTGTGAGATTATGAACAAACGTGCATTGTAGCTGCTGTATAAGGGGCATGGAGAGCTGTTGCACAGCAGCTATTACACTCAAGTCTACAAGGGCCTCTGCTATTAGAAGTTAAACTACATCGCTATAACTTTGAATAAAGCAGGTTGAAAAAAATTACAATTTTATTTCTACAGATCCATACAAATGTAACAGCTGCAACTCTAACAGCTTGTATCAGTGTCATCTGAATATTATATAATTGTTACATCTGTCTATACCCAGAGATACAGAATACAGCAATAGACAGACCTGCGATTTGGTCCTGTATGAAATCTTTGTTCTTCGTTGCAGAAAATGGGTAATTTATGCTAATCCCAATACAACAATTGTTACAGATTTTTCTGTTCCTCAGCCACTAACAATGCCATGTATAAAGCTAAGTACTGTAATGCCATTATCTATGAAGAACCTCAGCCTGTTTATTTCCTGATGAGTTCTGAAGTGTTAGCAAAGGGAACTGTGATGATGCTGTTCTTTTCAAGTTTCAAAATAAGCCATAGGTAGCTATATAGTATGACTATGCAATGGACACTGAAATTGTATTGGACAAAAGTCAGGGGACTGCCCATCTGTGGGGGC
>JAGPOW010002067.1:3461697-3475494 GCA_030014935.1 Caiman crocodilus
GGCTTCTTTGACTGCAGAATGATGTTCCAAGAATAAGGATCACTGGAAAGAGAGGCAATCCACCTAATGAAGAGAGAGGAAAGCATCTTCACAGATAGGCTCACTAACCTAGTGAGGGGGCCCTTAAATTAGGTTTGCCAAGGGATGGAGACCAAAGCCCAGAGTAAAGTGGGGAAGTGGGTGACCTGAAGTGGATAATAAGGGAAGTGCTCTCATTCGGTCCTGAGTAATCAGGGCAATCGACTAGTTACCTTAGATGCTTGTCTATGAACACTCAGAGCCTGGGAAACAAGCACAAAGAATTGGAAGTCCTTGCACAGTCACAAAACTATGACGTGATTGGAATAACAGAGACATTGTGGGAGCCTGCATGACTGAAACACCATCATGGATGGGTGTAAACTGTTCAGGAAGGACAGGCAAGGTAGAAAAATAGGAGGAGTTGCACTTTGTGTAAAAGAACTGTATGAATGCTCAGAGCTCCAGTATGAAACTAAGGGTAGGCGCACTGAAAGTTTCTGGGATAGGGTCAGAAGGGAGAGCAATAAGGGTAACGTTGTGATAGTCTTCTGTAGACTACCAGACTAGGAGGAAGTGGTGGATGCAATTTTCTTTGAACAACTAGTGGAAGTTTTCTGATCACAGACCCTGGTTCTCATGGGGAACTTCAATCACCCTGACATTGATTGGGAGGGCAATACAACAGTGCACAAGCAATCCAGGAAGTTTCTCGAGAGTGTTGGAGAACAGTTGATATGCTGGAGGGTAGGGTTAGGATTCAGAGAGACGGAGGCAAATTGGAGGATTGGGCCAAAAGGAATCTCAGGAGGTACAATGAGGACAAGTGCAGGGTCCTGCACTTAGAACAGAACAATCCCATGCATCAGTACAGGCTAGGGGTTCACTGACTGGGCATCAGCTCTTTCAAAAAGGGCCTAGAGGTTACAGTAGATAATAAGCTGAATATGAGACAACAGTGTGCCCTTCTTGCCAAGGCAGCAGACAGCATACTGAGCTGCGTTGCTAGGAATGTTGCAAGCAGGTCAAGGGAAGTAATTATTTCCTTCTACTCAGCACTGGTGAGGCCACATCTAAAGTACTGTGTCCAGTTTTGGACCTCCCACTACAGAAAGGATGTGGACAAATTGGGAGAGTCTAGCAGAGGGCAACTAAAATGGTGAGGGGGCTGGGGCACATGACTAGGATGGTAGTAAACTGATCCCATGGACCACCTGCCAGCCAGGGCCGTACTACCCCAGCTCAATGTGCTGCAGTCGTGCGCTTGTGTGTAAACACTGTGCTCAGAAAAAGTAAACTCCAGCAGAAACTGCGCCAGAGTTTACTGTATCACATTAATATCTTGTGTAGATGAACCCAATATGTACTAAACCAGAGAAGTGGAAACTTGTATCAAAAGCACTGTATTTAAATTTAAACCTACTTGAATTTAAAAGATGTTACAACAACAAAGAGGGAATTCTGTATAAGCAACAGCAGTAGATTTATTCTAATAGTCTTTGTTTAAAATGTATTCAAGGTATTCCAAGTACTATTTCATAGATTTCATAGACATTAGGGCTGGAAAGGACCTCGGAAGATTAGAGTCCAGCCCCCTGCCCCAGGAGTAGGAAGTCAGCTGGGGTCATAGGATCCCAGCAAAAAAACATCCAGGTTTCTCTTGAAGGCATTCAAAGCAGGTGCTTGAACCACCTCCAGCGGCAGGCCACTCCAGACCTTGGGGCCTCAGGCAGTAAAGAAGTTCTTCCTTATGTCCAGCCTGAAACAGTCTTGCAGGAGTTTACTGAATTCCATATTTACTTAGCTTGTATACTTATATACAACATGCTTCCTTCCCCCCTAAAGTTAGCTATCCAAAATTGGGGTGCATGCTTTAAATAAGGAAGCTGATTTCTGTGCCATAATGGAAGCATTGGGAAGCTGAAACTGGCTCTGTTCTGGACACCAGGCTGAAAGCAATAGAAGCAGAGTCCACTCGTCAGAATCACTCACCTTCTCCTTGCAAGCTTCGAATAGGCAGCAGCCATGCTAGGGTTAGCTACAGAGGTTGCAAAGAGAGAATGAGTGATACTTATCTGAATATGTCCATGCTCCATACAACCTTCATTCAACCATGATTCTGGAAAAAAATATATGCTGTTCATTCTGCCTTTCCAAAGCAAGATGCATGTCTTATTTGGGTGTGTGTGGTATATCAGAAAATATGGTACTTGTTGAGCAAAGAGAGGTAGTTAGCCATGTTAGTCTGAAGTCCAACAGAAGGCAAGGTAGAGATGCACTTTACAAACTAACTGTAACAGAGATGAATAAGTTTTTATGAGCAACAGCTCACTTCATGAAGCATCTGATGAAGCCAGCTCTTGCTCTTGAAAACTTGCACGTCTGTTTCAGTTAATCTATAAAGTGCATTTCTACCTTGCCTTCTGTGGCAGTCCTGTAACACTTTCTGAAAAGACCGAACTTTAACATCAGTGCCTCAGTGAAGAGTTAAACTGTTGTGCAGAAAGAAGGGAAGTAATAGTTGTATACAGTACTGCCTCAGCATTCTCCCCTCTCATTTATACCCAAATAGAAAATGGGTTTAGCAATGACAAGTAATATACAAGACACCTAGAAATTATATTTACTTTGTTATTATATAGACCATTAGTCATATTATAACTTGTTTGTTATTATAGCAACTTTCTCATTAAAAATAAGATACTAGTTGATCACAAAAAACTGTCAAGCTTAGTTTTTCCTGCTAAATAATATATTTGTTAAATGCCACCAACATAAAAGAAAAGAATATTGTACATAGAACATTAAGTTTTGAATGATGCAAGTGCCTTCCACTTTCGGGAAAGATTTTAACAACCGACTGTTCCAAAAATAACTCAATTTTTTCCTTTATAAAATGTTTTCTTTTTAAAAACAAACCCCAAAACACAAATGCTAAAATTTAATGTTTAATTAGTTTAGCTAGATCTGGCTACAGACCTACAAAGAAGCAAGAAATTAAATCAAATGGGTCTGAAGATGGGAATATACTCCAGTCCAATGTTAACAAACAACTATGAGAGAGTCGGATAATATCTACCCACACGTTCTTGTAAGACCTACATTAAAGAGACATCAAACTTTAAAATCTGAGTCAGAAAAATAGACAGTCCCTACACAAACAGTAATGAGACACAATCACTCATAGAACCTGTCTTGCAGACACCTGCCAAGTTATTTGTAATCTAGCTGCATAAGAATAACTGAGGGGATATTCCAGTTTTGCACTGAATGGAAACACTGGTGCGCAAGAAAGGTTGCATCAGTGAAGCAAGAAAAAGTGTGGGTGAAAGATGCCAAAAAGAGTAGCAGCAGAAGTGGGAAAGGAAGACATGAATAAGATTAAATTCATCCAGAAAGTTCATTCCAAAATCTAGTTCTCCAAGTTTTACCGAAGTGGTTAATTCTGATCCATCCATGCATGACAGTACAGAGAGAAACTGCTTGAAACACTCTCTCGTCGAAGTAAATTCACAGACTATAAATAACTTTTTTTTTGCAATTTTTCCCCCTTCTTGGGAGCTGGGTTTCTCAATTCCAAGGCTGCCTCAAAAAGGGGTGTTAGCTAGGTGAACACTATGATCTTGTCTGGTCTCTGAAAGAGTCCCCTGAAGCCAGCCCATGCATGACTAACAAAGCATGGAGGAGAGGGAGGCCAGGCTCCTTCCTACTTTGATATTTTGGCCTTTTAGTTTGTCATCTTCTCTGATTGTGCATGTCCCCAATAAGGACCTAGCATTCAGTTCCACTCCAGAGAGACACGCAACCTCCTGTTGAGGAAAACCAATGTAACATGAAGTTTCATGCAGCAAAGCAGACTGTCTCATCACCAAACACATTTAATGGGGCAAGACATCCAGACAAATGTTCTTCTACCCTCTCTCTTATCCCTTCAGGAATTTAGCATTTCCTCTGTCCTCAGTACAGCCTGCACAGCTCTGAGCACCCCTTGAGGCAATCAGCTGTTTCTTTTTCAGTCTTTCCAGTCCCCAAGTCCCTAACTTTCTATGACTGCTCATTTGGTCTCAGTCTCCAGACTCTCTTCCCCAGCTACTTTCTTGTTCCACCTGCCCTGCCATTGCCAAGTTTATCTCAGGGCAATTTTGCAGGTTGCACTTAGCATGTGTTACATCCACTTAAAATTTGAGCAACTGTGCATTCAAGTAGTATAATATGTACTAAGCACGCCTGTATCATAGCATGGTTACACCTTTTCTCACTTTTCTCACCCAGCTGTAACAAGAGCCAGAGGCCAGTTCAGTACCAAGACTGGGACCCACAATCTAAGCTGTGCATGTTAGAGATTATAGCAAACATTACCATGCGACCGGTCAGAACATGTTCTAACTTAAATATCACACAGATTAATAAGTACCAAGTGACCTGTATAACAACACCCTTAGTCTTTCCTGGACACCTCTTCAATGTTACCTACAACATCCACCTTTTCGCTGGCAAGTCAGTAAAGCTATTCAAGTCTCTGTTGATGCTGGAGCTCCATCTTTTCTCCTGCACATAGCTAGTCCTGACACTACCCTTTATTCTCTGTGCACAGGCTGATGATGCAAATGAATCACCCAACATTATAACATGAACATAGCTGACACAAATATTACAATAAAAACCAGTCTGTGACAGATGGCAGCTGCATATTTCTGAAACGCAGGTGCTGGAATTTGTCCCAAAATATGAGGAAGGATAATTCAGTATTATGAAGTAAACCATCTTGGTAGGCAGTTCTTACATCAGAGTATTTTACAGCACAAATAAAGTTTTGTTTGTGGACGCAGAACAGATGCAAGTCGACAGTACTGTAGAAACACTGGATGATATTCTGTTGCTTTTAACTTATTCAGAAATGAGTCAGACCACAAAGGTAAAGGAGTTAAATTTCAACAGATAAGTACTTACAGCGAAGCATCACACAGTTTTTAGAGAAAGCCATCATATTAAGTGAAAAAGTACATGCTAGATAGTAAAATGTACATGAGGAATCAGTGTATGATGAATTTTCCCATGTTTAATGAAATATGCAAATCTGTTCCAACTATCAAGTACTTTTGAGTCTTTAGGAGTCAAGCCCATGTGCTAGACAAAGTTAAGAATTTCCAAATCCTAGTCTCCACATATACAATTTTAATGTGGTCATGAGAAGCTAACAACATCCGTTATAATAACGACTGTCACTAGTATTTGCGTATGATTACTACTGGTACTGGAAATCAGGTTCCACATGTAGGGTTCAGGAAACATGCCAGAGTAAGTTGGTATCTGCATTCTCTCCATGCCAAAGTGGCATGACAATGTTATGTTGCTCATTCTGCTTCCTTCATAGCAGAGTACCAGGCTCACCTATCATGGGCCATATCCTCCCAGGGCATTAAGTGTAGCCTGGCAGACTATACCTGCCACTTAATGCAGTCCTTGTAGCTGAGTTTGGGATGGTCAACCTTCCTAGTGCCTTTTTCAAATTCACTGTACAGAACTCTCTCAGGTAGTCAATTGCTGTCCATAAATATGACCTGGCTGACCCAGATCATTTGCCTCCAAGCTAGCATAGCTTCTATGCTTAGCATGGCTGCCAACTGTAGTACTTTGTTGTTAACAGCATCTATTACCCAACCTATAAAAGGAGGGAACCAGCATTTCAGTGTTATTGTTAGGACAAAGGTGTTTCTAAAGAGGTGCCTAAATGCTTTAAGTTGCTTTGCTTTAACCTATTTTTTAAAAAAGTAAAACCAAAAAGACTGCCGTCTTTTAGGTGTTGCTGTATTTTTATGTATATTTTCTCTTGGACAGTTAAGAACTGAACAATAATTTTAGCACACAGAAAGGTGTGCTTCTTAAAATTTTAGTGCATTAAGTCTAAATTAGTTTTAATTTATACAACCTCTTACAAAATTGATATCGTGTTAAAATAATTTTTTTTCACGTACATTTCATTAAAAATAACTAGAGCAAAATAATTGAGCATGCTGACAGTTGCTCTTTTATCCTCCTACACATTCTCTCAAGCATTTTTATACCCGTCATCCCACATCTAAAAAGAAGGCAGCTTTAAGGCACCATTAGTGCCCATTGCTACTACAGTTATCAAACTGTTTTCCCAGTAACACAAATACGACTTATTCATTGTTCATATTTGTGGCTAAGTATGAATATCTTACACTATCCTTTATCCTACTAGATGTTCCAAGAAAACAGGATACCACTTTCTGAATACAAGCAGATTCTTTAGAAATGAAGCGTCAAAGCTAAAAAAAGGCATGAATATGTTTATGCGCGTGCACACACTGAATCACACAATACCTATAGTACCAATAGGAATCTGTTTTCATCTCCCCACTTAGCTTGTGCTTATTAAGACTAGGTCAGAGAGCTTGAACAAAAGGATTTTCTTCTCTTTAGGCTATTACTATCACAAATTTAAAAATCACAATCTTTGCTAATGTAATGAATATGCAGTCTGGTAACTGATATATTTCCAAGTTTAGTCGTTTAGTTTGTAGACCCCAATTTTTGGGTGCCCCCTTTAGATGCCTTATGCTGCCAGAAGCGTTAAAACTGCCATAGGAAGCTGTGTATTACTTGAGGTAAGCAATCTCAAATAACTTAAACTGAACCTCGAAAAAAGGCAAGCATATGAAGCTGAATACTTACTAAAGCACTGGTATTAGAATAGTTTATTCCTAAAATAAATATTTTCTCACATTTAGTGGTCTAAGTTTCAAAAAGAGTACATCCAGAATTTTACAAAAAGGGGATGGTAGTACTTCTTTCATTGCACCATTCTAGCTGGTTGCTACAACGCCCCCCCCACCCCCCCGGACATTTACTGGAACAGTGGTGAACAATTCAACATCAACAGAAGTTCCACAGAATACAAATTTGTATTTAATGTACTGCTTAAATTCAAGATAAGGCCCTCTTCTCTTTTTTTTGTTATAACCTGTATGTTCCCTGGAAGAAGTTATTTTCATCAGCTGTTATGTTTCCATAGGAAGAACAATTTAATTTACCAATGATAAAACTAACAAAACTACTTACTGCCTACTGCTAAGAAAGTCTGGTCTACACCAGTCCATTCAGTTCTATTACACTGTGCCTCACCAGCACTTTAGAACTCTTTCTGCATTAATGTTGTTGATGATGTCACTTTATGTTTAGCAGCACATCACTTAAGCATTCAGAGCTGCTCTCATTAAATAGATGACAGCATATTAATAAAATTATTCTAAAGCAGGAACTGAATCTTGAGTCTCTCATTAGGTGCCAGGGAAGAATGCATGTGAAAGTAAGAAAATAATTTGAATCCAGAGGTATGGATCCTGTTTAAGAATTTCAACACTAAATGATGAAAGTTAATGAATACTGGATACTGAATACTTATCTCCCTTAGATGCTTTTAAAATTCCCACATTTTATTCCCAACTCTTCCACAGGCTCCCCCTGTCTACGTTTTCACTAGCTTTTCTCCTGAAACTTACCCATATTACTAAAACCAATTCAGCTCCTTCTGTGGCCACCATGGTGTAAACAGTAGTATCAACTTCAGGTAGCCATCAGCACTTTAGCCACAATGTCCTATAACCATTTGCAGAGGACTGATGTTTTACTAGCAGCTATTGAGATTGCTGATGACATAGACAGTGACAAAATGAAGGTTAAAGTTCTTATCCTCCAACTGACACCATTCCAGTTAACTTAAAGGCATCTGACACGATTTGTTCCAGGTATAAAATTAAACAAGCATGGTGGGAGAAGACATCCTTGGTGTACTCATGCTGATGTTGCTAACCACTCTGCAATGTTGTTGTCAAGCAGGACTCCACTTCTTGTATGGTTATAGAGTTCTTTCATAAGACATATCAAGGTGGGACTGATGTTATGCTTCTTCATTGTCAACCAAAGTGCTTTTTGTCAGACCCTGGCAAACGCATTTTTAAAAGTCTGAAATTACGATCGAGTTTTTTCGTGGCTGCGGTACTTTTCGCGCATGATTCTAAGTTTGAAGATTGGTTCTGTGGTGCTTCTTCCAGATCTGAATCCAGCATGTTCTTCTGCTAATACAATCTCCATTTGCAGCTTGAGCCTGTTTAATATTACTCTAAGAAACACCTTACTTAGATGATGAGAAATTAACAACCTTCATTTTCCTGATGACATTGATCTAATAGCTAGAACAAGAAAAGAGCTTAAGGAAATAACAAAAAGGTTGCATAAGGCTACAAAGAGATATGGAATGGGAAATAGTGTGGAGAAGAACAAAGTAATGATAATATCAGCTAATAGCAAAAATGATGCATCAGTAAAAATTGGTAATGAGAAGACAGGAATAGTAACACACTTTAAAAACTTTGAAACAACCATCACAGAACACACACCAGAAAAAAAGAATAGCTAATTGCCACTAGACAACAAGCAAAGCTGAAGAAAATCTGGACTAGCAGGAATATCACAATGAAAATGAAACTCTACCTACTATATGTTATCATCTCAACAACTGTCTTCAACCGTGAGACCTGTACATTCACTGGGGCACTGGAATAGTAAACAGAGACCTTTGAAATGTGGTGCTTCAGAAAACTTCCATGCATAGTCTACACTGCACATAGGACAAATGAATCTGTGAAAGATCAAATCAGACAGAAGTTGGCAAATATGAACCTTTACCTGAACTCATAAGAAGAAAGATGCACTAGTTTGGACATGCAACAAGAGGGCCCAGTACCCTTGCCAACACTATCCGGCAGGGTCCTGTGGATGGATGAAGAAGAGAAAGACCTAGGACAAGCTGGACCACCAATATCAAAGACTGGATGAGATTAGAACTAACTGATTGTACAAGGATTGCAAAAAAACAGGAAGAATGGAGAAAAGTTACTGCTATATCAAAGGTGCCCCAACAACTGGTGCAGCCTCAGAACTGACAGACTGACAAATTGTCTGTTTCAGTGTACCCAAATGTGATCACCACCAGTGTTTTCTATGCTTCATTGTTAAGAACAAGGGTAGCATAAGACATCTTTTGTGTCTCCATTATTTCATCCATAAGTTTTAAAAAAAAATCTACTTTACCACATAGGGATGTGGTAGGACTGGTATGCATTAAAACACATAAGGTTCCTTAGTACTGTTTTAAAGATACAATACCTTCCATGGGCATTTTGTAAGACTAGCTAAAGCCTCAGGTCTTTTGGTACCAAGTTCTTTGGAGAAATAATACACTGTATAATTTCATCCAAATATATTACTCCAAAAACTGAACATATGCAGTATGAGCTCTAATAAGGAAACGAGACCCCAGAAATTGTAATACAATTTCCATCCCTCCTTCATTTTTTTCGTCCACTATCTCTGGCTATTGCTTAAATAGGAATTTACAGGGACGAGGCAAAATGTGTTTGAATTGTTCTTCACCGAATTTCACCCTGTGGGATAGGGAAAAAAGGGACAAGAATCTGGGATACTATAAAGGATCCCTCTCTCTCTCTCTGTTGCTATAGATCCATGCACTACAAGATCTTTCTGGACCCTACTGGGTAGGAGTAGCATACATTGAGTAGAAGTAGTGCATACACTCATCTCACAAAAGGGAGTCAAGGACTACTAAAGTTTTAATAACTGTGACAGTAAGACTCCTTTTCCTTCCCACTCAAGCCACAACAGCACACTCTGAAGCTAACCCAAGGTTAGGTTTTCCCTACTAAACCTGTAAAAGTTCAGTTTTGCCATATTGCCAAGATGCAGCTGAAGTAAAGTGGCACATGCATTAAAATGTATTAAATAAATAGTACATTTTCAGACTATGGACTTGTCTCAGATGAGGCCAGCATCTTAAAGTGTGAAGACTGATGAAAATTTTCTTATTTTATGCATTCTACTGAATGTAGTCTACAAAAAAGCTATAGTTCTGCCCTTTCTTGCTTCATTATTATGCACAAAGGCAGCATAAAGTAAAGCTTTTCTGCTTTTCAGTGGAAAAATTTTACCCTCTTAAAAAAAAAAAGTGACTTGAGAATTAGTAAAATGATGCCATGAGAGTCAGAACACTGAAAATTAAACAATTAGGAGGAAGAAAGGTCTACTCAGCCCAAGTCTCTGGTTATTACTGTCTGGGTGAAAACGTATTTATTTCTATGACTTATCCTTCATTTGGAAAAAAGTATTAAAAGCTTGGAACCTTCTCTGCCACCAAGTGTTTTCCATCTATTTTCTATTAACCTGTCACTATAAATCTTCCAAGACTTTCCAAACAAGTTCAAGATACTCCCAGTATTTTGATTTTGAACATACTTGAAACATTTATATATTAAAAAAAAGATGGCCCAAACCAAATTTTCAAATTCTTTGAAAGTTACCCCTTTAGAACAGCACCAGATATTTATTGAATAGGGAATGACGGAAGATAATATATTCTGTTAAGGAGCAACTAAAAGCAGGCTAAGAGGATTCAAAAACCAGAAATAAGAATGCTCCATAGTCACAGAATGCTCCTAACTCTAACACTGTATTTTTCAGTTCTCAAACTCATCTTAAAATGTACTTACTGATGCAAATCTGAAACCTAGAAATTTGCATTCAGAAATTAAATGGGACAATAAAAAATCCTGTAAGAAGTTCTCTCAGATTTCGTGGTGTAAAGAAAGTAACATGTTCTTAAAAAAGTGTTGGTGGGTTTATTCATAGGGCAAACAAAAAGACTACAAAAATAAGGGGCAAGTAAAACTACAAATGATTTCAAGGCAATAAAGTACAAGAGCCAGCTTGGCTTCTTTTTTTTGGCCGTCAAATAGTAAGTTATTAACTTTTTATTAGCGAAAAGGCCTGTTCTATATAAAGCTTTATCTCTGGTAAAGAAAGTTCAAAAAGGATATGCTCAAGGAGAAAACTGCAGCCAACATTCACCAGACTTTTAATGAGTTCAATGATTTATAATACTTCATGCTAGTTTTATTTATTTCAAGTGGGTCAGAAGCAATCCATTGAGAAGCCCTCTGGAACGGGCATCTGAGACCTCCTCCTCAACTCCTGTGTCGGTAATTTACATGCTTAAATTTTCATTCAGAATGCTTCCCAAAATGCATTAATATCCTCCAAATTCACTCAGACACCAAAGCAAACTCAGCAAAAAGTTTTTAAAAACTGAGGATTGTACATTGGATAACAAGATTTCTAATTTTCAATGAATGTTAATACATTTAAAGACCCTGATGACCACTGAGAGGTGAAATAAGAGTGAAATGTACTGGTCCTGGCTTGCTACAAATGGGAGGAATTTTCTTTGTGAAGGTACAATAACAATGTGAAAGGAGGAATCTAGGAAGTTTAGAGGTGTGGCTTGTCCTTCTCCTATAGGTAGAAGGAAACAGCTGCTAGCATAAACCATTTGGAATCTGAACTTGCAACTTGGGTGCCAAGCTTCCTGACTTCCAAGGGTCCCACCCTATCTTCCGCTTTGGAACCAGAAAGTAACTGCTACAGAATCCCTCCCTGGACAGTACTTCCTGCTTTAGCAAAATTCAATGAGAAAGGCACAGGAAAAGGGGGCGTGGAGTAGGGGGCAACTAAATCAGATGGTATGGCCAGTTGCAATGGCGTTCAGAACCCACTAGCATAAGCTAGTTTGAGACCAGGCAGACTGGAAACCAGACAAACTATTGCTGAAAGGAAGAAGGCACCAAAGGAGTCTATAAGTATTTCTCAACCATATGATGTCCAATGCATGCTGTGAGGCAGATAATGCAAAGGAAGAATGCTTGTACTTAAACTGTTGATGTTTTTGGACTATTCCAAATATTGATATGCCAGTGCAAGGGAACCAAGAGAGTCAAGATTATGTGTCTGGGTGGAAGTGGGGCAGATACCTCAATATAGAGCCTCCTTAGCAAAAGTTGAATCCCTTCAGCCTGGGGGAATATTTCATAGTTGTTGTACCAATAGTGAGGCAGTATCAACACCATATAGAGCCACTTGCAGCTATTTTTCCCCACCCCCACTACCTGCCCTCCTGAGATGAGGGCTAGAAAGGATTTCTTCAGCTCTCTTGGCAGAGATATATGAGGATACTGTATCCAGCAAGGAGAATTTGACCTGAACTACAAACTGGTAGCACGGTAGGATCTCTGTTTAAGTGGATCTAAGTATTTTGGCTCCTTGTCTTTTATAGCTGGTCTAAACCAGGGGTGTCAAACTCATCTGACTCTGCAAGCCAGACAGGGGTCACTGGGCTGGTTCTATGGGTCACATAAGGACTGACCTTCTGTGCCATCTACAGCATCTGCAACACTGGGTCCAGCTTATGTGCCATATGCACTTGTCCAGGAGGGGTTGGGTGGGGTAAGGTAGACACAGAGCAAACTGCTGAGAAGATGGTGTTAGGGAACTGGATAGGGCTGGTACAGGAAGTTGCTTCACATCCCACTTCAAGGAAGCCACAACCGGGGATTTTGACACTACAATGGAAGTCAGCACCAGACAACATTTTCCTCTTAATTTCTACCAAGGAAAAGAGAGAAGATTCATGAGGAAACTAAGAAGGCTACCCAAAAAGTGGTGGTGACTGCAGGATTTACTAAAACATTTTGGGGAGCCAAAGTTTGTGAAAATTTCAACAAAAGATGTACTTACAAAGAAATGTTATTTTTATTCTTTTACAAAATAATGGGAAGTTACAAACAAGAGCAATACACAAGAGTAAGCCTTTAAAAGGAAGTCTGTGAGCAAGTTTTGGCTGTAAGAATGAGCCAAGGCAGTGGAGAAAAAGTGAGAAGCAGGAAAAATGCATCTTTATCCCCCAAAGACCCTCCCACAACAATAACGGGGTGAGGCAAGGCTACGGTGTATCTTATGGGTACTCCCAAGACAAAAAGGGGGTCTCTGATCAAGTACTTGAGGCTCATGTGCACAGGAAAGATGAATATATAGACAATCAATCAAAGAGGAAACTATTAAGATAAAAAAATCCATAGAAACTTAAGTACAATTTAGAATTTCTTTTTTTTTTTAGTCACATACTGAAACCATTAATATTGGAGTTAGCATATTTGCCTAAATACAAAATGAGGTTCCCCTCCCCACCCCATAAGCATGGGGGAAAAAGCCCCTCACCTTACACATGGATACAAGGAAACCTAATTAAATACATTGCTCGTTATTAAACTGCTGTTATTAAAAGCAGGGTGCACTTAGTAATAGAAACCAACTAGAAGTTGATTAAATGATGCCAACAGTGAGCATGACTATAAAACATATGGCCCATATTGGACAAACATACTAATGGGAAGTGTGTGTGCACCTTAAAAAAAATAAAGTTAACAAACAAGAAAGTGGGCAATTGCGCCCCCAAGAGGAACCAGCAAAAATATTGATTACAAAAATGTTAAGCCCTAGAAAAGGCAGATGTTCCCTCCACAGGAAACTGGTACCAGGCCTGGAAGTACTTCAAAACTAGGGAATCTAGAGCCAGCACTTACACCCTCTCCTTGGTGCTAGAGGTGCATTGATGAAAAGACTTTTTGGGTCAATACTGATGACCGATTAACGAGCTATATTGGCCAACACCAATCCAATCACTGATATGCAGCGAGGCAGCTCGGAGAGCAGCATCCGGCTGATAAGTCTGGTGGAGGGAAGAGGTGTGGAGGAAGATCAAGGCCCTTCCAATGAAGGAGGGGGTGGAGTGGGAGTGGGGCAGGGCAGGTGTAGGATGGAGCCATGGTTCATTGGGGGGGGGGGGGG
>JAGPOW010002067.1:3475594-3502624 GCA_030014935.1 Caiman crocodilus
TCTGTTCACGGAGCAAGGCTGGGCTGCCATTGCCAGCAGCACTGGGCTCTTCCCGGTGAAGGGGCTGAGGCGGGGCTGTGCTTGGGGGGAGGAGGGGGGAAGTAATTAGCACATGGACCCTTTGTGGAGGGTGCACACATACTGTGCAGTGCTGATCTGTGGGGTCACTATGGGTGAAACAATTTTATCTCTGCTAGGGCCTAGACCAATGAATTATGTGGTAAAGCATGAGCCTTTTGGTTTTTATGGCTTACCGGTGCTAAAACTTGCAGCAGTTTCCAAAAAAGGCAAAAAATACATCAATTTTTTATGAACCAAGTCTATGGGTATTATAGTAATTTTATGCAAATTACTACAAGAACACTTAGTTCCAATCATGCGTATACTCTAGATACCACTCTGTTCCTCCAAAGGGTCCATGTGGTAATTAGCACCCCTTGATGATTGGAACCAGGTGCTCTTGTAGTCATTTTATGCAAATTACTACAGGTATGTTTAATTCAAGATTAATGTTTTCAGATTTGCTCCTAACCCCCACATGCTCAGGGACAGTACAGGAAAAGAAGGAAGAACTGCAGGGAAAACTGGAGGGAGTGGCATGACTTATTTTTCCTGTTGTTGTTGTAGTAGTAGTAGTAGTAGTAGTAGTAGTAGTAGTAGTAGTAGTAGTAGTAGTAGTAGTAGTAGTAGTAGTAGTAGTAAGGGGGGAAAATTCAAGGCAAACCTCCAACAATTTGATTTTCTACCTGGATTCCACATACAGAATCTAATTATTGAGGGGTCACTTATATTCAGGGTCATCTTATATTAAAGTAAAAACAGTAATTAAGATGAGCCAAGAAGGGCTTAAGATCCTCTGCTCCCTCTCATTTTACTAGAAGATGCAGATGCTTAATAGTTTGTAGATTTCTCTAGTACCAAGTCACACATTACAAAAGGTAATCAAAAACTAAATGACAGTTGTGGGTGGAGATCCCAGAATGCTGTGTCTACAGATGTTAAAACAGTAATGCTAACGCCTGAGTGTTTAGCTCTAAACATGCCCTTTAATCACAACCAGAGATAACAGAATCATATGTGTTTTTTTAGAAAGGGGAAACAGAGACTTCACTGTTGGGGGAAAAAAATCTAATAAATATGAAGTACATTATAAACCACCACTGGTGAATGAGGACAATGTCTGTTACTTTTTTACTTTTTAACTTTCAGTTTGCAACATCTGAGAGCAAAAAGTAGTTATAGTTTGAGACATTTCTGGCTGCAAAGCTAATCTCCTGTTTCCTGACGTTAGGTTTTTCCTTGACCATTATCCTCATCTCCAAGGTTGCTATCTACTCAACATTTTTAAAGCTGTTACAGGCGCAAGGAAAAAAGAGCAAAGAACAAGGGGAGAGGGGAAAAGCAACATAAAAACATGACCTAGCAACATCACCAGTAACCATAGGTGGATCCAGGATTTTGGAAAGCAGGGTACAGAAGCAACAGCTTGTGCTGCTGGGATAGCTGAACCCCAATTCCCAATTTCCTCTCCCCCCCCCACCAATCAGGGCAGGCAGACTGAGTCACAGGAATAGCAGGGGGAGGGATTTTTAAGTCCTTCAAGTATGTAAAGAATACTTTACTTGTTTTGTATTTAAAGAATACTTCCCTCCCCCCTTCTACCCCTATGCTCAGCCGTACATTCCCCATGTACTTCAGAGTCGCTCCTGTCCAGCCCCAGCCAAGCCGCATGTGGAGGCAGGCAGGTCTAGAGAGAGCAGCAGCAGCAGGCAGGTTCCTTTCCCCCAACACCTTGTTCCTGGGCTGGAAGCAAGCGTGAAACACTTGGGGAACTGGGCAGGAAGAAGGGACCCACCTGCTGCTGTCCCTGGCTAAGCCCAGCTCCCTAAGGTACTCAGCTGCAGCAGGCAGGAGCAGCTCTGGAGATTCCTCTCTCCCTACCCCCGTTACAGCAGCAGCAGGCAGGGGAGGGAAATGTGCCCAAATGCCTGATTTTTAAAGTTTCAAAGGCTGGCAATACCTCACTACTGCCTAGCACTGTGTTTACATGTACCAAATTTACAGATAAACATACCTAGCTAAGAGGTAAATATTAATCTTACCTGCACCTTGAAAAATATTTCATAAGCACACGTTGCATCAGATGGATATTATGTGTTTGGACAATGCAAGAGACCCCACCAAGAAACCAGTGACAAAACATGCAAACTGGAATAGATTTTAGTTGTTTCTCTCTCTCAAGTAAAAACAAACAAAAACCCAGAATCAGCAGTTATTCAACAGAGACTACAAAAATTTGAATTTAGAGTATCAGATTAAAAAAAAACTGATGAAAATATAAAATTCAGCTCCAAACACAAAAATATTGAAATAGAACAACATATTTATTGTACAATTTATTGTAATTCTAATATACTGTTCCACAACCTGATTATGAGTGTTTTGTAAATCGGGAAGATTACAGGAATACACATTAAACCACGTCAATGAGCATTACTGAAAATAAAAAAAATTGCAGGAGACAGGTACCAATCAAATAATCAATATGCAGGAAACAACTACATCAGCCCACTTCATAAGTGGGAAAGAATATTGTGATTTGATTTACTTTAAGAACACACACTTGAACAGAAAAAAATTGACAGTCACGTCAAGATTTATTTCCAGTTAGTTTAACAACTATAGTTTCCCACTGTAGAAATAGCATGTTATTAGTCTACTTCAGTCTCTAAAAAAGCCAGCAACCGAACAAAAACGTAACTCATAAGAAACAGGTAATTATGTTAATTCTGTGCTTTCCTTCTCTTAGAGGGTCACCAGTGCAATTCAATGTAATCCAAGTACAATTCTGTTTCCAATCTGGTCACCTGACAACTATTAATTGTGTGCTTCTTGCATTTTATCTGGAAAAATTCAAAACTTTTTAAAGAGAGCTAGGCATGTTAGAGAAAAACTCATTTCTGGATTTAAAAATTTTAGTAACATTTAAAATAAAACATGCTTGTTTTTAAACACGCACAAAATAGATAATGCTATTTTTAGTGCATCTCGGATTAAATTACTGCCATCTACAATTAAAAGGAAAAAGCAAAATACATTCTTTTAATTGGTTTTAAAGTGCACATCTAATTTGTATGTACACACGCCAAGTGCACACACAGAAAGACTGATCTCACTGGTCAGACAACACTAACTAGCCAGCTATACGAGCAGTGCAGGATTTTCTGCACTCAAGTATATCTGACCAGAACTATGGGAAGGTTGTATCAGCTATTAGAACAGAAATCATATTACCCCAATAGTAAGTTACACAATTACAGCAAAATAGCTCATGAATACAGACCAAATGGGTTATAGTTTCATGATGCATTTGACATTAACTGTTCTCATTAATTTACCAGAAGTCAAACAATGCAATCAACTAGGTTACTGAACACAACTCAAGTGCAATGAAATAGGACATTAAGAAGTGTATGCTTCTCTGGGATCATCTCACCCACTGAAGTTAACTTAAAGTGGGATCATCTCTGAGCGCCAGCCTGATATTGAAGTTAAGGTCAGCTTCTGTAGAGATTACACACACACCCTGCCCACACTCTGCACCCAAAACATGTCAACTTGCCAATAACTTGCACATTTTTTACTATTTATTACATAATTCAGTCAGCTAACTGCTAGAACAGCATCTTGCTCTCGTTCAAACCTCTTACTTTTGTTTTGCCATCAAAATTAAACAAAATGTAGTCAAAATGTTGAACATTCATTATTACAGAGCAGGTGCACTCAGGTCCATGCACCTCCATATCAAGGATAGATTCACTTACAAAAAAATTAAGTAATGTCGTTTTAATTGAAATTTAAAAACCATCTATCTAATATTCTAGCTGCCACTTTAGGTTATAATTACTTGCAATATTAGATCAGACCAGTGAAGCTTACACCTTCATATTAATCAATATATCCATATATATATAACATTTACCTTGAAGAACAACATAGCTAAAGCAGAAGAGTCTGCACCAATTCAGACCATAAGAAACCAATAGCTTAAGGAATTTTCTTTTTCTGATTTTGTTAAAAATATAACCAAGCTCAAAGACATCAAGAACTTCTTTATTCAACTCATATTTTGCTTTAAAATTATTATAACACAAGGGTGATGTGTCCAAGGGCCATACCCAAGTGTAGGTAAACTGTTTGTAACGCTAGTAATAAATAGCATTTAACATTCCATTTTTTTTTTTTAAGAACTTTCTGAATAAAAAACACTCAGTGCTGTTGTCAAGCTCTGGAAATCAATGAAAAGTGTTATGTAGCTGGAGTCAATGAAAAGTGTTATGTAGCTGGAGGTTTAAAGACTTTCCTTCATTCTGGTAACCAGCATACTGGGTACATCAGCAGACAAAGCGTGCTAAAAGTGCTTTTTGAAAACACTGTTACTGCACTTTAGATAATGCTGAAACTTTCCCAGAACAGTTGTTTTTCCAATGCCAGGTAGGGGTTGCAATACTAAAACCATAAAGCGTCAAATGGAAATTCAGTCTCAGGTTTCTGTTGTGTATTATTTTGTATTGATAAGGGAAGAGTTCACGCACTGGCTGGTAGGGCAATGCAAAACTTTAGCAGCTCTTTTGTTTTAGAGGTGTTTTGGCCCATTTTGGCACCCGAAACACCAAATCCAAAACAAAACAGAAAGCTCTGAAACATCTCCGAAACCAAACCAAACCACACCACCTGAAACGTTTTGGAAAAATTCGTAGCTTTAAAGCTGGGCTTGCAGGGAAACAGAAACTAAGAGGAGAAAGGGGGGTGGGAATGCCTCCCTTCTCATGACCCCCACGCCCACCGCCCAGGTTGCTGCAGCAGGAGAGGAAGGCCAGCTCAGGGACCCTGCCCCAACCTTGCACAGACCCAGGAGCCCACCCTCCCTCTGACTTGGCTTCTGCCATGGGGCAAAGTGGCAAGTGCAGAAAAAAGCCTATGCAATATCTGCTCTAATATTGACACCTGTAGCTGGCCAGTGTCTGCGATCTCTCCCTGAGGTCAATTCCAATTCCAATGCTTTGGAGGAGGGATGGCAGCCTGCTGTCATCCTGCATGCAGACCCAAGGGCCCGCCCCCCCTGGGAGGAGTTTGCCACAGCCCTCCCGGGGGGCACAAGCCCCCAGATCGGCAGGCAGGATGACAGCATGCTGTTACTGCCAGCAAGTGATACAAGTTTTGCTTTGAACAGTTTGAGATGCAGTTTCTCAGAAACCCCTGCACCTATATCTTCTTGAAACTTGGCAGGGTTCATGCCCTTAGAATGGGCTACAATCCCTGCAATTTTCATCTGAATTGGGCAATAAATGACGAAGTTACAGGCATTTTAGTGATTTCCCATTATAACCTATGGCTGAATCACCAAAACAACATCAAATCAAAATGGAACAGTGATCTGAAACACTGAAATGAATCACTGTCCCTCCAAGGGCCAAATCTAAAACTGAATCTAAACATAGCGATTTTGCACAGCCCTGCTACCTGGGACTTGAAAAGGCCTCAGTAATGACATGTTGCAATGTATTAAATCATATTTAGGAACCTACCTAAATTGTGGCAGAAGTTTGTGGTACAGCAGCACTCCAGCTCCCACCCCCCAGCTGAATGGCCAAGAGGCAATTAATGCTTGCTAACCATGCTAAACAGACACTACTTGTAAATTCTTACTAAGGTAATGTCTGAACAATGAAACAAGTATTCAAATGACTATCTGTAATAAAATAAAAATGATAAGGTCTTTTAACTTTTATTACAGTAAATATAGTATCAAATGTTTCTATTACTATACATTTGTACGCTATCAACCCCCTAACATGTTCTGCAGTTTTCATTAAATTTAGAACTGTGTTGCATTACTGGCTAAAAACCTTCTAAGTTACCCTTACAATATAGGGGATGTGGAAAGGATGTTGGTGCTAAATTTCATTCTTCTACCACCCCTTAACTTCTGTCTGAAGCCTAAAAGCATGCATATATATTTCACAGGAGTTGAAGATGAATAAGCAGAGCAAAAAGGGAGGTAAGAATGAGGTAGTTAAGAATAAAGCAAACTGTGACAAGAAAGACCACTCAAATATTGCAGCTACCAGCATGCCTAGCAAAATATCCAAGAAGGGATCTTTCAATACTTTTTTAAAAAGACTACCAGGTCAAAGACATATTCCCAATCTAACCAATTTCCAAAACTAAGTTTAGTAAAAATACCGCCCTCATCACACAGATGCTTAAACAACTACCAGTTTCCCTTGTCAGTTCCTCAGAAAAGGCAGACAATTTCTATAACAGATATTAGAGTGTGGAGAGAAAAGCTACTTACTCAAATCCAGAACATCATCTGTTTTTATTAGATCTTCCTCCCTTGTCAGTGGCAACTGTGTTTCTAGGTCATCTCTCAGATGCAGTGACAATGAACGCAGCATGAAGAAAACTCTGATCGCCTAAAGAAATTAAAAATAAAACATTGTTTAGTATAGCTGCTGCACTATTCTGAAGATACTTAAGCCAGAAGAAAAAGTATTCAGAGTCTAAAAAGAGTCTTATAAAAAACACACAGTCTTACCATACCTTTGGCCCTACTTAAATGTACTCTGTCTACTGTTTAAACTGAGAAAGTATCTTAGCATACTTGTTTGTCCCCACCCAGAGAGACACACCAGAGGTTCTACATATAGTGCCAGAGAACAAAAGATACGCTTCTACAACCTAGGTTAAAGAGGCAGGTGACATTAAGTATTTCAAACAGGGATGCAAATTAGAAAACTTCAGTTTTGGTTTATGGATTTTTTTTTAATTTTAGGCGATACACGAAAGACAAATAAAAGCAAAGTTGTGGACTGGCACTTGGAGACAGAAAATGCAGGTTCCCATACTTTGTATCAAAGACCACTAGAGTAACCAGAGATAAATGGCATTTTTTTCCATCAGAAAACTTCTGACTCCCTGAGCCTAACGTTTTTCATTGAGAAGTTTTAGGGTGTCTATACACGTGTTCCAACAGGTTCCGATTAGAACATGTTGGAGCAGACTCGATTAACTGGAGCGTTCCAATCAGAGCGCTTCAGTGTGCTGCGGTCTCTCACGTACACAGTGTCCCACATTTCAAAATGGCAGTGGAGGCACTTTAACTAAAGCTCGTCAAACAAGTTTTAGTTCAAGCAACCCAGCAGCCATTTTCAAATGTGGGATCCTGAATAAACAAGTCCCAAGAGCCACTCTAATTAAAGTGCCCTCCCCACTCCCACTCCAGAGTATGTGCAACAGGCACCCTTAGCTTAGGTTCTAACTCCTGCCAACTCCAAACAAAAATTCTTAAAGAAGTCATATGCCAGAGACCCAGAAAGCTTAAAAACTTCAAGTCCTAGGCCAGGGGCAGGCAATTATTTCAGGCAGAGGGCTGCTTACCCAGTTTTGGCAAACTGTTGAGGGCCCTAAGGGTAGCCCCACAACTTGACAGGAGCTTCGCCCCCTGTTTGCCATCTTGGGACCAACATCCCAGGGCCAGGGCCAGTGAGGCCCAGAGCAGGGCACAGGCTGGCAGGGGTCTGTGGAGTCAGGCTGGGCTACATCAGCAGGGAGAGGGGAGAGCTGGCCCAGCTCCACAGAGTCCCTGCCAGCCAGGACCCTGTATCCTTGCCACCCTGCTCTGGGCCCTGCTGGCGCTGGCCCTGTGCTCCCGCACCTGCTCCCAGTGTCCCCCAAGCCCCACGGTACAGGTCAGGGGAAAGCACGTAGCCCCGCCCTCCTGCTCCACAGCAGGGAAGCAGCTGGTGTGGTACACAGGGAAAAGCAGCTCCTCGCCTGCCCTGTGGCTGGCGCTCCCTGTTGCAGCTACTCGCAGCCCGCACGGGGCTGTACTGAGCAAGCACAGGCAGTCCCAGGTGGGCTTCAAGCGGCTGCAGCACAAGGTACCAGCCTGCACTCAGCACCATCTTGTAACCCACCCCCCACTGCCAGCCTGGGCCCCACACCGACTCCGGGCTTGCCCGCTGGGGCTGCACCGCAGCAGCAGCTGTGGCTCTCCTGCTTACTGAGCTGGGCAGCCTATTGGCAGTGTGAGCTCTGGGCGGGTAGCAGCATGAGCTTTGGGCTGGGGGGCGGAAGGGGGGGGAGAAGCCGCCCCTCACCCGCCCCATAGTCAGCACCCCGTGCTGCAGCCGCTCACAGCCTGCACGGGGCTGCCTGTGCCTGCTCGGAACAGCACCACGTGGGCTGTGAGCTGCTGCAGCAGGGAACACCAGCCACGGGGCAGGCAAGGGGCCCTTTTCCCCCACACTACACCAGCTCGTCCTCTGCCCTTCCCCACTCCCCCTGACCTGAGGTTCTGGTGCCAGTGCAGCCACATGGTCCCAGGCCAGAAGCCCCTGCGGGGGGGGGGCCAGGCAGGCCTGGCTGTTGCAGGAGCCCGCTGGGCTTCCCTTGGGTCCCATTATCTTTGACAGGAGCCAAGGACAGATAAATTTTAAAAAAAAATTTAGGGGCTCCACAGGCCAGACAGAATGGCCTCACAGGGCCATATTCTGCCCACCCATCCTAGGCTGTAAGGTAGTCACTCTGGCAAGTATACCCCACAGCTAGCGAAATCTATAAGCCCTTTGTATCTGACCAGCAAAAACAACATTCTTGTTGAATCTGGATTAGAGACAAATTGTATCATTTTACTCAAGTTTTAGTTTAAGCGTATATCAAGGAACAAAAGTTGATTTTATTATTTAATTTAAATGGTATACTTTAGGATCCTATTTCACCCCAAGTTTTCTGCTTCTTCAACACAAAAAGTGAAGCCAAAATTATACTGTAATAGTATAGCAAGTGGAAGTTATTTTGCTTTACATTCCCCATAGACATTGCAAAAGGCATTTTTTTTAAACCCCAGCCAAGTCCTCCAGTTCTGTGAGTCTGATACTGCTGACCCCTAATCTAGAACACAGTGTATTTTACTTGGGTTAACCTAGGAGAAAGTCTGAAAATGCATTCAGAGCATACAAAATGAATGGTGAGAATATTACTTTTGAAGGGTTCCAAAACCTAAAGAAAATAACCTTTTCTGACATTAAGGCAAGGAAAGAACTAACACTAGATATGCAGGCAAAGAGTTACAATATGTTATGACTGACATTCATTCACCCTCAGAAACACCACTTCAGAGAAAAATTTTAGAAGGCAAAATGAAACTATTAAACAACTGATTCTCAACTAGGGTGCTGTAAGATCTTTAAGGGATATTAGCTCTGTTGGGCACGCAAACATCCATGAACAGTTCACAAGATAAATCCAGAGATTTCAAAAAGAAATCCAAAGTGTCAAATACATTGTGATCTGTAGAGCTCCAAGTTCTTTACAACAAAAGAATTACTCTATTTTACTGTAGTAAAAAAAAATGAGTAAAAGCTAAAATCAGAGGGGTACTTTGAGTCTGAAAAGGTTGAGAACCACCATGTTAGATGCACTGGTTTTGAAAGGTGGTGGAAGTTAAACAAAAACAGTGTTAATTAGTACTGCATGCATTTTCCAAATAGGATGAATGCACTTTACCTCTAATGCAAAATACTATACCCACACTAGAGCTGGCCCAAAATCATATTTGCATTATAGTTTAAAAACAAAAACACTTTTTTTTATATTGGGGGATGCAAGAGGCATAAAGTGTCTCAAAATTTTCAATACAAAATTCCTTCATGACCTCAAGTGTCACAAGCGACAAGGGACAAGAGAGAAGGTACCATTATATGCTGTCTTTATGATATTTACTCCACTGTTTGATGCCAAAAACCCAAGAGAGAGGTCAAAGGGCCTTCATTATGATGACAGAGCACAGTTTCTTTAATTTATTTCAGATGGCCTGTTGTTTTTCAAAGCCATACATGCAAAGCATGAAACTGCAGAAGCAACACAACAACTGAAAGGGAAAGGAGAGATAGTAAAACGCAAACTATTTAAGTTTACACACATTTTGGCAATAGTGAATGCCTGTTTTAACAGATTCTACACCAGGGTGGGCAATTATTTCAGCTGGAGGACAGCCTAATGTGTTTTGGTGAGCTGTCTAGGGCCACAAGAGTAGCCGTGCCCTTTGACAGGTGCCTCACACCCTGGTCACCCTCTTGGGACTGGAAGTGCCGTCTCCTAACCCCTGTCCTTTGCCACCAGAAGTCCTTACGCTTGCCCTAGAAGTACTCCTTTTGGGAAGGCAGTTTACCAACTTGGAACCAGAAAAAAACAAATTAGATGTTATTATAGATGTCCGATTTTTAGTATATTTTAATGTTATTTTAAACATTATTGTTTGATTTGTTTGTGTTTGCACTGTGTATAAAGAAATGATTGCGTAATAGCTCAAAATGCAGTCTTACTCTTGTATATTGTGGGGGGGGGAGTATGGGTGGGTGGGTATGGAGTTTATGGGGGGCTGTGGGAGTGTGTGGATGTATGTGTATGTATGTGGGGTATGGATGTAGATGGGTAGGTATAGGGGGTCAGCCTGACCTCCCAGGGGATCCTGCCCATCAGTTCCCTGAAGGAGTTAAAATCTGAGGTGGGGGTGTTTGTGTGGGTAAGCATACAATTTGTAGGGACCTATGGGAAATGTGGAGTGTATGTGTGTGCACATGTGCATGGTAGGGTGTGCATGCAGCAGTGAGCAAGGCTCCCCCAGAGGTGCACAGGTGTATGTGGGGGGAGGTGGTGCATTTGGGGAAAGGTGTGGGTGGGGTTTGTGGGAGAGTGTGTGGGTGGATGCAGTGTGTGATTGTGTGGGGGGAGGAAGTGGTTGTGGGGTTTTTGGGAGACGGTTTATGGGTATGGTGGGGTGTGCATGGGAGCCCCCACACACGTCACCTTGAGCCAGTCAGCACCTACCCCTCAACAGCCTGGAGCCTGCACGTCCTGTGGAGCCTCCCTGTCACCGCCAACAGTGTACAGTTGCAACCTCACCCCACCCGTGCTCTGGACTCACCCTGGAGAAAGCAGACCAGTCAGAACCTATGTGCACAGCTCTGACCCCAGCTCACAATTGCTGAGGAACAATTTCTGTCCAGCCACTGCTGCCACTGCTCAGCACTGGCGAGCCTGGAGCAGGAGTGGGACATACTGGGTCAGGGCTGTACACATGGGTCCCCTCTGGTACTATGGGCCCTGGGCCGCCTCCTGTGCTGCCTAGAAAGGCAGTTTAGCTGCCGAGCCACCCTAGCCCCACTGCGTGTACAGGGGGCGGCAAGACACACCACAAGCAGGCAGTGGCTGGGCCAGGTGAGACCAATAGACCCACCGTGGGCTGGATAAAGCCCCTCAAAGGGCCAGATTCAGCTCACATACCGTGTTTTGCTCAACCCTGTTCTACATGCTGTTGTTTGGATTAAAAGCATGGAGGTCACAGTACAACAACCAAAATGTCCCAAATAATCATCCAGTTAAGAAAGGCAGACTGTGCTTATGCCATTGTTGTTTCTAAAGTATACGCAAGTAGAAGAAAGCTTAAACCCAACATGACTATCCTTAGCAATAAATACCATGAATATGGACACAAAAGGTGGGGGATTTTCTCCAAAACTTGTAAACAGTTTTCTACACTGTTAAGAATTAAAATGAGTACTTCACACTTGCCACAGAGAAAAAGAAGTATCTTACATGCCAAATAAATATATTGCAAAATAAAGCTAAGCTATTTGTTTTAATTTTTAGCAGTTACAATATAGTCAGTATATAATCCGAATTCAGTTTCATAGTTTGTAGGGTCGGAAGGGACCTTGACAGATCACCAAGTCTGACCCTCTGCTGTGGCAGGAAAGAGCATTGGGGTCAAATGACCCCAGCAAAGTGTTCATCTAGCCTTCTCTTGAAGACCCCCAGGGTAGGAGCCAGCACCACTTCTCTTAGAAGTTGGTTCCAGATCCTAGCTGCCCTGACTGTGAACTAGTGCCTCCTGATGTCTAGTCTGAATTGCTTAATTCTAATTTGCAAATTAAATTTCTTTACCTACAACAACCACCAATAATACCTAAAGAATTAAGTGATGGAAAACCTCATCTCTTTCCAGGAAATGTATTTACGTAGTTCACTTATGATGGCATATCTAAAAATGGTACCCCCCCCTCAAATTCCACAAAATATTTACAGCTAGGCTGCAGTTAAGCAGAAGAATGCTCATCTGACAGTGAAACATGTAGTAAGGTTAATAAGTGAATAATAAAAATATAAATAAATAAACAAACAAATAAAGCCAAATTTGAATGCATGTTTTAAGCTGTGAACATGGTGTTTGGGATGTGACTCACTCTGACCCTTGCCACAAAAACAAGGAACTTTCTCTTCAGAGTCATTCCAATCCCAGGAGTTTAATTGCTAGATCAAATGTTTCAAATCACAGTAATTGTATATTTGTTGCTTCAGTATCTCCTGCTCAAGACCAAATATTCTGTTTCTGAGGAAGCTTCCATTCTGCTCTTATTTTGAAACTGTAAATGCTAACGTTGCAAGTGTAAATGCTGGATGATTTACACTTGCATCATTAGCAAGTGCTAGCAGCCATTAGAACTAGGCAAGATCAGAACCATGTCAAAACTAAACCTCCAAAGGAGTGTGTAAACAAAACAGGGGCCCTAAACTGAAGAGGTGGGTTTTAAAAAACACTGCTTCAATTTAGGGCTGATTACCTGTGTCATGCACACAGTCTGCTGACTTACCTGCCTCTCCAGCAGGGAGGTAAGGGCAAGCTGCTGGCAGGTGGAGTGGTCCCTGGGCTGCAGGGGGAGGGAGGTTCTTATGCTTCTCTCTGAGGCAGCACCTCCCCCTCTCCCCATGTCCTCCCAGGCAGCACCCCAGGGGACACTGCAGCTGCAGAGGGAAGCACCAGGCACCCCGTGCAGCTCAGGCAGGGGGGGAAGGGGAAAAAAACCCACAAAAACCAGGCTCACTGCTTTTCTTGGGTAAAGCTGCTTTTTTGGGCTGCTGCCAGGCTGCAAGCAGGGCTTCCCGCAGAACCATGGAGCTGCACAGAGCCCAGTGCTTTGTTCCATGGCTGTAGGTGCAGCAAACTAAAGCTCCCTTGAAGAGTTTTAGTTTGCTGCACCTCAAGTCATTTAATGCACAGTATCCAACTGAAACGTGCAAACACTGACACCATTAAAGCGGTGCAAAAGCATTTAGCCCGCTTTAAAGTGTCATGCACACACACCTCCCGTTTCATCTACACATGGCTCAAGATAGAATTAACATATAGGAAAAGGCAAAACCTAAGTTTTGGCCCAAGTCCACAGAATAACCAATTTCTGTAACTGTACCTCAAATACCAATTTTAGCAGCTTTAAGGCACCCAAATGTTTTAACAGTTGGAGACATTTCAAATTCATTGAAATGTTTTGAATTATTCTTAATTAGCAGTGGGGGTGAGCACTCAGCCCAGCATGCCTTGCAGTAGCCAAGCTGGGGGGTGGAAATGAAGGATTTGCAGATCCAGGAGTGGGTGACCTATGGCTAGGGGTATTTTCACTTTTCTGCTTTTCTTTTTCTCCTGAACACAAGTTCAATGAAAAACAGTAGCATGCTGAACCTTACACATTCTGCATTCAGACCTTAGACTTTGGGTGCCTGAAAGGGGGTGGGTACTTGGACCTACATGTTGGGTTCCCAGGGGGTGTGGGGCACGATGAGGGGCCAGGGCTGTAGGGAATAAGGGTGGATCCTTGAACAGGGGCTGCTTTCTGGTAAAAAACGCATTTGCGACCGAACATCCAGTTTATGCACTTGACCTACTCCCATTAATAGCTGGAGGCTGTCTTCCTAGTTTGTTCTTTGCTTGCGGGGGGAGCGGTCAGACGGCAGAGCTGGCAGAAATGCTCATGCCATTTAACATACGGACTTTTCGTTTGGGACTTGCCATTCATTTATGAGTTCTGAAAGTGGTTTCTACATGTACAGATTGCTATGAATAGGTCTCAAAGTGTCTGCCTCTATCTGGTTTGGCAAGGAGAGCAGTAGATTGCAGATTCTTCTGTATTTGGATTTTAGAAATTACTCTATTACAGGTGGATTAGCATGTTGGAGGGATCTTGTGCTATTTTTTAATCTCCAAAGACAATGAGACTGAAGTAGGTCTATATTGTACTCACAGATCTTAAATTTGAAACCAGAAGAATTGGCCACTAAGGTTTTTTAGAGCAGCAAGCGATAAAAACAAGCCGTAGATGGCCCTGAAAAAATGCCTGCCTGCTTTATTGCTTTCTCCTCTTTTAAGCTGGTTAGCACTCTTGAATATTTATGGAGGCAGCATCTGAGGAATGAGCATCTTGCCTTTCAGATCAAGCTTATTTTTCCCAGCAGGAAGAGAACACCTATGGGCTGAGAACTAGAGAGACAACTGCCTTTACCTTGGAAAGAGTTTCAGGTGTAAGATGTCTAAATATGCTGCAGAAATGGAAAGGGGCGATGAGTCAGGCCCAGAGCTTTATGATGCCATGTCAGTACAAGATAAAAGCTCTTCTTCAGGTGAGAACAAAGGAGAAAGGTTTTTAAACCTCATCTTTCATAGCCTACTTGCAATTTTCTTCATAAGGCAACAATTCATATCCTTAATGAGCAAAATATAATCTCAAGAGTCTTCAGCGCTTCAGGAAATCTTGTTTCTGCTTGAGATTTCCTATGGCAAAGTTGTGTCTAGCACAGAAGGAAAAAGGCTCTGACTTGAAGCCTCAAGCCTCAGCCTTAATGGCTTGTAGCAGCAGAGCCTTATTTTACTTCTGATGGTTCTGAAAAACAGTGGCGATTCCTCAGCTAAGAGGAGACAGAACAAAAGCAAAGCTGAAGTCAAGCGCCCACACTGAACAAAAACATGTTAAAAAAAAAGTTATATAAAAGTAGCCATTAGGAGAAGCTGAACTACCGATTATTCTGTTCCTGGAAGTTGAAATTCTGGTACCCCAAACTGAAGGGCCAGGCTTTAAGGAGCATTTTAACCCCCCTACATTATACAGGAGAGAGCAAGAGAGACCATGTTAATTTGTTAAGAAAAGAGATTGTGAAGCAGAACTTTAAGATATTTAACACGCCTATTTTTAATCTTTTATTTACATGATATTCACAGCATGACACTAAGAGAGAATGCTAACACATTTCAATGAAGTATTGCTTATATTAATCTCAAATACCTCAGAGGAAACTGAATTCTAGGAAACTGGGGTGGGGGTTTTTTGCTTTCTAAGAATGATACTGTTCAATGTTAAGTGTGATAAAATACAAACCATGTTGCTATGAAACTTAAATGAAATATTTAGAATCAGCATTGATAGACAAAGTATATTTATAACATTCTTGGAAATGGCAGTTTTACTTCAGAAGTAAACATGCCCCTAAAATGCACACACATCTAACGAGATCTTGAGTATTAAGTAGGAAAGTGTAGTTCTCTAGCATCATGATCAATTCAACACTTGCAAAGGCAACAGCCCAGTATTATAATGCTTGTACCAAAGGGTACTTTTTCAAATAGTGATTTTCAAAGGAAAATTAATTTAATGAATGTGATCTTTGGTAGAATGAAAACAGCTTTCATTAAAACAACATAAAAATTTCCCTTGAGGACCTTTAAAGGCTTCCTTATCTTAATTAAGATATTTAAGTATGAATAAAACATTTGTTTGGAAACCTAAAATTATGCAGACTTTTTTTTTTTTTTAATACTATAATTTCCTCTGTCCTTCCTGGTTATCTTACTTCTTAAACAGTAGTATTTTTCCATTCACTGGGTGCACATACAATGAATTAATGTGCCATAATTCCAGTGCATTAAGTTTAGTACCTATATAACACTGGCATGTCTTTTAGGTGACACTGATGTGAAGTAGACGAATTCTACTTTGCATTAGCGTGGCGTTAGCCATGATGTACCATCATGCAGTCGAGTTAATCTACTGCACTTTTAGCGTCTTGTGTAGATGCGCTCACTGACATCCACTTTCACACTCTTACTCTGACTTCTCTACTCACTTCTAAATCACACTGATATTTTAACACGACTGAACTCAAGACTGTTAACTCTCAATTCTCCTATCTATTTTCAAGCCTGCCTTTCACTTGTTCTGAGAGAAGTTTAACAAGCTCAGTCACTCAATACTCTCCCTCTTAATCCACTTTCCATCATATACTGATATTCATTCAACCTCTGTTATCTTGTGTCCAGGATGCAAAAGTAACTGCCAATCCAATCCTTTACCTTTGCCTCAGAGCTCCTTGTGGATGGTCTCATTAAAACTTAACATGGGAAATCTAATGATTTCCCTGCCAGAAATCCAATTGTCATCTTTGCCTCAGCTTTCCCTGTAACACCCAGACCTTGCCATTTCCTACTATACAGCATTCTCAAGATTCTCCTTTCTCTTGTTGTCACATCATCAGAAACTGACCCTGACTCTGACTTTGCTTCCTGACAACTGAAGCCTATAGGGCTGTTTTTTGCTATGTCTATGAAGTGTCTACTGCAAGAGAGCTTCAAGCAACTACTGCAATACAAGTAATAAAGGACTGATTTCCATATAAGATCATTACAAATGAACAGAGGAGAGAAGATTTAAACAGATTATTGGAAAAATCTTAAGATTCAGTAATTACTGGATACTTCCAGGTCAAATAGTGACAGCCCAATTCCATGAGTCCAACTTACTGTCAGGCAAAAACCAAGATATGGGAGGTTGGGGCCTGACATTAAAAGCAGTGGTTCTCAACCTTCTAGGACTCAAGGCACCCCCTCACTGAACTCCAGTCATCCTTCACTGGACTCCAGGTGCCCTAATAACTTTTGTGAATTCTCTATCTCCAGAAATTTTCATAAGTAGACAGGACAGACACTTACCTGGGATGATTAAATTGGGGAAAATCCCACCCTTAGCAAGGAGCTAGACTAGATGACCTTGCGAAGTCCCTCCTAGCCCTAACTTCCTATGACCAAGAGCACGTGAGTCAGAAGGCTCTGACCTTCTGTAAGGGACTGGGACATAGGTGATCACTAAGATGTAGCCACAAGGCAGAGAAGTTAGGAGCAGGAAGCAGGGATCCAGACCAGAGTCGCTAGCCAACAGGTCCAGAGCAGGCAGCTGTCTGCAAGGGTAATCACTGAACTAAAGCCATGATCCAAGCATCTGGCCTGGAGTCAGGAGAAAGTAGTTGGCTGTCAGGATTCAAGCTGGAGCTAGGAGCCAGGATTAAGATAAGGCAACTTCTGCTGAGTAGGCAGACAGGTAATGAGTATGTAAGCAAAGCAGCCCTGCCCTCCCAGGTAAATGGGACCAGCTGGAGGTCATTAGGTGACTGACAGCCAGGCCCATTCCTGTGAGCAGGGGCACTGGAGGCTAAGTAACCTGCCTCGTTTCCTGACTACTGAGTCTGCCAGTACAAGAAATACAGCAGGAAAAACATTTGTGCACTGAGGAGGGTAGGAACTGAGACAGAGATGAGATTTTCCCCATCCTGAATCTTACAATGCTATTTCTAGGCCAATTTATTTGTAGAAAAATACTTCAGGTGTGAAAGAACAACAATAATTTTAACTGTTTAATCTGTTCTTTAAGTAAAAAATATTTGTCCATGGAAGGTGAAGGCTGCCGATTCTTTAGAAAGGTCTTTTGTATTATTTCAGTATGGGGGAAAGATAGGCTTACTCACTCTTCGTGTTCTTTCCACATCTCCACATGGCAATCTTTTCACAAAATCAATACCAGTTAGTGGTGTCCCCGTTGGAGGCAGCAGAATGGAGGCATCCATCATCAGGTACTCTACATTCATGGGTTTAATCTGTAGAAATAATTTGTTAAACATGCAATATGGCAATCAAGTTGACACTTTTACTTTCAAATACAACTTCTACTTCTAATACAAACTACAAAACCAGCATATAGAGTATTTCAAGAACCCCCAATATGGCGTATTGTTTAAGTCAAAGTCTAAACATTGCCAATCTTAATTTGCTCAATTATCAAGATTAAAAAAAAAACAACTTAGATTAATAGAATCCCAAATTCCATATATTTACAATTTAATTTCTGGGTACCCTGGAATACACTGATAGTATGTCAAAGAGTTCTGAAGAAAAGGAAGCAGGCATTGTACCGGACAACACAAGGTAGTCAAAAAATGACTGCAAGTGGTTCCATTGATTTTGTGATGGCTTGCTCTAGATGTGGCAAAACAAACCAGAGCTGACAGAAGCAAGGATTTAGGCACTATAATCCACTGTCTTCCCAAAATAAGTTCTCTAGAAAGCCACACCCTCCCTCATTGCAAACAAAGAACTGACCTAGCTTAGAATTACATCTTTAGAAGTAATACATCTTAGGACTTTAGACTAATGACACTTGGGCCCGACTTCCTCAGAAACTAGATGAATGGTTAAGGTTGACCATAGAGACAGAGTCATGACAACACATACAAAGTCATGTGAATTACAATTTTAGTATATATGCTGCCGAAGTGAGCACAAATACACTCTACTTCAGTACAAAAACCTATGGTACTTTGATAACTTTTTTTTGTTTTTTTGCAAACAGTCACAATCTGAGTATTGCCAAGATGCACACCTAAGAGTAAAGTTGCTCAGCAAATAAGCCTGGAGGATTTAACACCACAAGACAAATACATCATTCTAAATTAATGAAAATGCTATTGTGAATGTGAAACCATAAGCAATGCAAAGTCCTGATAAGGTGAACTAGATACCCTGATGACAAAAAGGGAACAAGCTGATCATGCTCATCTTACTGATAAAAAGCAACCAGAGTTCAAAAGAAAGAAGCTAATAGTTTCTATGGTTCTGACCTGACAAGTTGAAGTACAGAAATGGTATCACAGTACTCAAGGTACTGGTTCAGTCTCTATTTGAAATCCTATCTGCTGAGGTTAATGCAATAGCAGCTTTTTACTTCTCTTAGCCCAGTCACACACACGGCAAAATGGATTCAGTTCCTCTTTCCATTTAAAAGGAATTGTTTACCACATGCAAATTATTTACATATGTGCAATTCCATTAAAGGCAGAGTTGCACAAACTAATAAAGCCTCAACAGCCTCCATTATAAAAGATCGTACTTCCACAGAGAGAACAGTTTTACTGTGATGTAGCAGCCAAGATGTGTCCAAGCAGGTTTCAGTCACCTGCTGTTCCTCACCCTCCTCATGTGCTCCAAACCTAGAAGTGTACCAGTGAGATAACTCTGAACAGAAGGATGATCCTAGAGTGGCCTCAACAATGCTCTTCCCAGGTTTACAGCATATGAATAGGAATACACAAGCAAGGTATACACGGGAGCACCCTGGCCGGGATAGAATGCCAGCATGTCATAAACACATGCTCAGGACCCAGTCTTCTCAATGGTTCCACTAATGAGAATCAAGCAGTGCCAACAAAATCAATAGGATTACATCCAATACTGATGGGAGAGAAGAATCTAGCTCTCAAATTGCATTTGAAGGAATTAAAAAAAAACAAACGTAGTTGTATACTCAGCTCATGACATGAAATTAGAGAAGTAAATAACAGAAACACCCAGCACTGTTTTTAGGGGGTTTTTTAACATACAAATTAGAACTGCATAACTGGCTTTAGAGATTTACATTTCAGATTAGTTATGTCAATATTCCATAGAGCAGACTTTTTTCTAAGGTTTGTCCTGAAAGTCTCCCCTACCCCTTCTGCAACAAAAAGAGAAATTCTACATTTTAAAACATGAATTATCAAATTGTTTAGCCCTCTGCTACTAACAGGGAAAAATATTAGTGATCATAATCAAAGATGCCTGGAGCACTGTTTTAACAACACACAAAGACAATGCAGCTAAGTAATATTAACTATGTTAAAGTAGTTAAATATCAATTCTCTCCAAAATCAGGTTTGCACTTTAAGAGGACTTTCTCCTCTAGCCAATGTTAAACACAGTAACATCAGTTCCCATTAATACTATTGCTCAGATAATCAAATCATCTGTAATTCTCAACTCATGGGCAAGTTGGTTGAGATTCTGGAGCTGGCTTTACATAAAAAGTATAACAGGACGGAACAATCCCTTGCAGCAGTACAGGCTGGGAACCGACTGGCTTGGCCAGCAGCAGTGCAGAAAAAGACCTAGGGTTACAGTGAACAATAAGCCGAATATGAGACAACAGTGTGCCCTCATTGCAAAGACTGCATTGGTAGATGCATTGACAGCAGGTCAAGGGAAGTGATTATCGGGGATCCTGGTTTTTTCTGATTTAAAACAATCCCCAATTTTCAGTTTTAAAAAAAAGTAACCCGAAATTCACATTTTTCCGTGATTTAAATGAAATAGCCAGTTTCATTTATAGTGCTTACACTGGGTGTTTCATTGAAATCATTAAAAAGAAGTAACCCCAAATCCACATTTTTTTCCAAGTGAAAATTGGGGATTATTTTAAATCAGAAAAAAAAACAGGAGCCCTGGTGATTATTTTCTTCTATTCAGCACTGGTTGGGCCATACCCTGGAGTACTGTGTTCAGTTTTGGGCCCCCTACTGCAGAAAAGAAGTGGACAAATTGGAGTCCAGCAGAGGGCAATGAAAATGTTTCAGGGGCTGGTGAACATGACTTCTAAGGAGAGCCTGCAGGGCCTAAGCTTATTTAAATCTGAAGGGGGATTTGATAGCACCCTTTAACTACTAGAAGGGTGGCTCTAAAGAGGATAGTGCTAGACTGTTGTCATCAGTGACAGATGACAGAACAAGGTCTCAAGTTGCAGCAAAGGAAGTTTAGGTTACATATTAGGAAGAATTTTATCACTAAGAGGGTAGTAAAACACTGGAACAGGTTACCTAGGGAGATGGTGGAATCTCCATCCTTGGAGGTTTTCAAGACCCAGCTAGACAAACCTTTGGCTGGGATGATCTATTTGGGGATGGTCCTGCTTTGAGCAAGGGGTTGAACTACATGACCTCCTGAGGTCACTCCCAACCCTAACTTTCTATGAGTCTAACACTTAAAGAAGAGATGTACCCTTTTAGGTGGTGTTTACTCATTATGATTCCATTCCCTATTCAAGGAGAGAAGTACTTACCCAAACTAGAATCCTGCATTGAAAGTAGAGTTATTGGTTATTTATTCCTACTTTATATATTTCTAAAAAGAGGAAAGTAGGATGCGAAAAATCCTTCTAATTGTTTCTACAGTTAAGCAGTGCCACAGTTCCTAAGGGATAAGAGGTAATCTCTATATATGATTTTTCATATAATACCTGGGGGGAAGGGGAGGGTTAATGAAATCCTGTCAATTTTTAGGTAGAGGAGCTACATATACACGTGCACTGTATTGAGAGCAAACAAAAACACACGATTAAAGACAAATGCGTTAATTTATTCCAATTCAAGAAACAAACACATCACCATTTCCTAGTTACTTACTGTCATACTCCGGTACTCATCTTCAAACATATCTAGAAAAATTTCTTCTCCCTTTAAAAAAATGAAATATTTATTTCTCATAAAAATGAATGTATTATTATGAACACTTGATGATGCCACCTATTTTTCTTTACACATTTATCACAGGCCACTAATAAATTAAAAACCAAAAAAGAAATCCTGTATCATCTTTCAGTGATTCTTAAAACTCTCCTTAGCTAATACAGGGATAAAAGTGCAGTGTTTGTTAATCATTTTGGAATATTTAACATGACATCATAGTTCATTACTTAGGAGTAAAAATGTCCAAAATGCTAATATTTCAATCCTCATCTTTAACTTACACTATACCGAAAGGAACGAAGTGTTGGAAATGTGTTGCTCTGGGTACAGACAGATTTAACAAATATATTGTTATCAAATAAGATGGGGTATGAACTGTTACCATGCAACTGTTATGGCTGCACGCTATCTCCAGCAGGAGGGAGAAGCAGCTCATATCATATCTCCATGCCCTCATTTTAAGACTTTGTAAAGATAAGGAAATCCCAGATGATCTCAGGGACATCATGATTGTGACAATTTTCAAGAAAGGAAACAAGTCTGAGTGAAAATTAGAGAGATTGCCTTGCTGTCTACCACAGGAAAGATCATTGCAAGAACCCTCCTAAACCATCCCCTTCCCCTTGGTAAAGAACTCCTCCCAAAATCTCTGTGGGTTTAGGGCATCAAGAGGCACAACTGACATGATCTTCACAGCTCACCAGCTGCAGGGAAAAATCCAGGAATACAAACTACTCTACATGGTTTTCTTTGACCTCATGAAAGCCTTCGAAAAATGCTGCTGAGGAGCTTTCTGAAGTATGGATGCCACAGAAATAATCACCATTCTTTTCCTGCTCCACGACGGTACACGAGCAGTGGTTCTCAGCAACAAATCTGTCACAACTCCCATCTTAACCTCAAAGGGATAAGCAAGGCTGTGTCATCACCCCAATGCTCTTCTCAATATTTCTTACCATGATGCTACACCTGACCACTAACAAACTTCTAGTCAGAGTGGAGCTGAACTACTAAATGAAATGGTGAACTGTTTAAATTCAGCTGACTCAAAACCAAGTTCATTCCAACCTCAAATCATCAAGCTCCAGTTTGCTGAGGATGCTGTAGCATGTGCTCATTTGGAAGCAGATGTTCAGGCAGTTGTCAACATCTTTACCAAGATATATAAGAAAATGGGACCAATGCTTAACATTCAGAAGACTAAAGGTCCTCCATCACCAGTAATTCAGATTCACAGTGAGACTGGAGAACACCAAGTACTTCCCATACCACAGAAACCATGTCTCTCGGAAGGCTGAAATCAACGAAGAAATCCAACATCGCCTTAAATGCAGAAGTGCAACCTTTGGACAATTGAAGAAACAGGTGTTCAAAGATCACAACATCAGATCTGAAACCAAGCTCATGGTTTATAAAGCAGTTGTGATCTCCACCTTGCCGTACTGAGCTGAGACTAACAATATACAGGAGATCCCGCAAGTCATTACAGAAGTACCACCAAACTCGGTCTGAAGAAGATCCTTCAAACCCAGTGCGAAGATAGACATGCCAACATTAGCGTCCTTTTACAAGCAAATACCACAAGTATTGAGGCAAGGATCACCCAATATCAACTTTGCTGGGCTGGCCATGTCATCTGGATGTCCAACTCCAGACTCTCAAGGCATGTTTTATTCTCTCAGCTCAGTCAGGATGTATGCTCAAGAGGAGGGCAGAGAAAGCACTTCAAGAGTGTACTCAAGGTCAACTTGAAAAAAATGCAACACAGACATTAACTCATGGGAGGCTACTGCTCAGGACTGCCCCAAATGGAGGAAGGGTCTGCTGAAAAGGATCTCAGTACTTTGAAACCTTATGACAACACAAGGAGGTGAAAGAGCTGGAGTGGAATAAACAGTGTGTCATGAACCAAATCAAGAATATGGAAGCACCCACCCTGTATAGAAAAGTGTGCCCAACTTGCAGCAGAATCTGTTGATCCTGTATTGGCCTTGTCAGGCATCTTCAGACCCACATATAAGACAACAATGGAAGACAATCAATCAATCAATCAATCAATCAATCAATCAATCAATCAATCAATCAATCAATCAATCAATCATTCTCAACCGCAAGGGACAGCTGAAGATGACAACCTTTGCACACTCCTATAGTAATGCAAGCATAGCAAGTCTGTTGTAATGTTAATTACATGCAATGTTAATTGAAAAAAACAAGGGTAAAATTAATGATACAGCTCACTAGCATGGCCTCAGGAGCATCCAGAGGTAATAGTTGCATCATGACAGCCGATGTGTGGCTTGGAGTAGGAACTCCTCCTTCCCTATTTAAGTGGTTAAAAGCTATGCCTGTGTTCAGCCTTAAATGGAGAAAGAAGAAATATTTGAGACGCTAAGGGGGAAAATGAATGCTGAGCAAATAGTGCCATAAATAACCTTGTGTCTGATTAATTCTGAAAGTCTGATAAGTGAGGTTTTGTGTTTCGGCTGTGGGTCAATGAAACAGGAGATAAATGCAAACTCTATGTGATATAGACACGTACTTTGATGTCTCACCTGAATTTTAGCCTATAATCCAAGTCCAAGCTTCTGAACCATTTCCAAGAAACACTTGCCAGTGTAATAATTCTTTCTGTATCACAAATATGGAGTTCCTCCCTCACCTCAAAACTCATGCAGTCCGGTGGCTCAATATGGACAAAACTCTTTACCCCCAGTATTAAATAGTCTCTTTCTTTACATGTTTTATATAAGCACAGAAAACAGAATACATATTTTTACTTACATATGCCCACACACAGGAAGGGAGAAAAGAAAGGAGGGAAAAGGATATTCTACACCACATTGGAAGATGGGATATTTATAATAAGACTATTATTTTTATCCTTATTCATAAATACGTACCTTATAGAAACGCCGAAGGAGATGAACACTTTCTTCTCTGGCCCCCTAAGAGGAGTGCATAAACATGGAACATCAGTTATGTTCCAATTAAATAATCAATTTACTGTCAATCAACCTAAAACATTCAAAAGAAAGCTTGCCCAATAAATAGGTTTTAACACCACAGCCCACAACCTGCAGTTACAAAATCCTTTTCATTTGAGCAATCTTAATTTCATATCAATTTATCACTTGGGTTTAAAGACTACTTAGATGCACATGCTTTGGGCCCATGGAGTGCACAAAATAAAGCAATAGCAGAACAGAGAATTTCAGGTTCTAACTTCTAATTCTTCAATTTAATTATACAAGTCTACCTAAAGGAAACTGGTTTAGTAGTTAAACTTAACAGAACTATTTACAGTTTTATCTCATGTCCAGGTGTTATGATAACCACCCTTAAGCATTGGTCTTGTAAGCATCAAACACTGAGAACTCTTCCTTAAAGATAACCTACTAACCATCTACAAGTCCAAGTATACAATATACCTACCTCAAGGCAAGCAAGATGAACATCTTTTATAATACTGCCACTTCTAGATAATACTAGCTGCTTAAGTAACAAACAGCCAAGTTCTAATGTTGCCAAACGGATTTTTCCATCTAAAGAAAGAAAAATTATTAATTCCAACGTACAAGGTATTTATTCATTATCAAAAACTTGTTGTGGGTTGCCTCCTTTCCCCCCACCCCTCGAACTGCCACATACCATATTAAACTGCACTCACCTGTGCCGAACAGTACCATACCATGTTTTCTTAATAAGCACATAGACACCAAAATTATAATCTTGCAAAGCAACCTATATCAAAGATAATTTTTGTCTTTGGTGAAACCCACTCCACTAGAAGTAATCTGTTAAGGAAAACTGTCCCCTAGAGTGTAATGCTACTAAAAAACAAGTGTTTTGACTTGGAGCTAAGCCAGACTGCATCAAGTGACAGAAGTTTAAGAAGTCTGGGGAAGGGAGCCAGATGACTCCATTCCCTACTTCTATTGTATGGCAGTAGCCTTTGGGACCCCAGTCACAGACCATGACCCCAGGGCTGTCTGGAAGGGGGTGGCGAATCAGGGCGACCACCCCGGGCCCCAAGTTTTGAGGGGCCCCTCAGAGCCAGACAGAGTGGCCATGGTAACTCTGAGCCACTGCCTTCACATCCAGCCACTTGCTAACCCTCCTCCCCCATCACCAATTGTGGTGGCAGATTCTTCACATCCAGGGAATGCAAGATGCAAGTGGGGCCAGGGCCCTGCACGAGCTTATTTGCCCTGGGCCCCACACCCTGCTCAAGTCAGCTCTGCATGACCCCCTCATGCCAGAGGCTGCACAAATACGTAAAAGACTTCCTTTACCTTGAGGAACTTATATACAGATGTATAAGAATGTGTGTGGATACAGGCATATTGGATGAACAAGCAAAGACAACACTGGTCAGTGCAACAGTTTGCAGTGTGGGCATACCAGCTGACCAACTGTTGGCAACATTTTTCTAGAATTTTAAGGAGAAATTGGAAGTAGGATAAGGAGTTTATGGTGTGTTCTTCCCATGAATGAGGATAACAGAGCAGAAGATAGGAGTGCTGGCGTGGAAAACTGATGAGTAAAAGCAGTACAGGTTGGCATCAATGGCTGAGCAGCTGTGAGTACTGATATCCAAATAACTTATGGAAAACAGGTAGGAGAAGGATAGCCTGTGAACACCCTTAAAAGCAAGGCAACTGATGTTTGACATGACGGAAAGGCAACAGTGATAAGGGTAATGTAATGAGCCTGGAAAAATATTAATTAGAAATGCTGTTGCAAGACTAAGGGAGTCAAAACTACAATCTACAAATGGAAGATAAGGATTGGACAAGTCCACATGTTAGAATGAGGACCTCGTGTAATAAAGGTTTTGCTGAACAAAATGTTAAGATTCACACGCAGCCTCTATAGGGAGAGCAGGGTCAAAGCAAACCCTCAGGCTGTACATGACTCAGGGAAGATAGTGATTTTGTTCAGCATTGAGACTGTTTTGGGATTTTTTGGAAGCAACTGCTCAGTAGTTCTGCCGTGACCACGCTGATCTAAAAGTAACAGCTTGCATTCATGAGCAGATGTCAGAAGAACCAAGACTTTAGTCTGTACAGAAGGAAATGGTTTTAGAACAGAGGTAAACCCGAGTCATGAACATAGACTCATATTTATGTGGTTAGTTATGACTAACTATAGGAAAGTAGATCTGGAAGGGACCTTGCAAAGTCCATACCCCTGATCAAGGCAAAATCATCCCTGACTAACCTATACCAGGCCAAGTGTCTGTCCTACCTACTCTTGAAAATTTCCTGGAATGGAGATTTCACAACCTCACTGGGTAGTCTGTTCCAATGCTTGATCAACCTCATGGTAAGAAGGCTCTTCCAAGAGGAGGGCTACTAAAATGATATGCGGGCAGCATGATAGGCTTTATGAGGAGCGTCTGAGGGACCTGAACCTGTTCAGCCTCAGTAAACGGAAGCTGAGGGGGGACCTGGTGGCTGCCTATAAACTGCTGAGGGGCGATCAGCAGGAAATAGGGCAGGCTCTTTTTTCCAGGGCACCACCAGGGGTAACTAG
>JAGPOW010002067.1:3515192-3549947 GCA_030014935.1 Caiman crocodilus
CTTGTAGATTTTAGTATAAAGGATGCTTAGAAATATTGTTTGGTGTGCTTGCTACCTTGCACCTTTATTGCTAGCAATAAAAACTTTTTTTTCTTTCAAGCTTCCAACTGGCATTCGTATATTGGCTCACGCATACCGGGCAACCAATTCAGACTTGGGCTGAAGCATAACAACACTAGCTAACTAATATAACTACCTGCAGAGCACAGCCAAATGTTAAGTATTATCCCTTGTGTAATCATCTTTAAAACACATCTCAGCAAGCCATTCAGACAAACAAATTCACCAATTACACTTTCCTAAACTCTTAACCTTCAGACATTCCCGTGGGGTAATTTCCTACCCCAGATGCATATTTTGGGCAGTAACTTAAAGTTAATCAATTCTAATTTTTTTTTAGGACACTGTCACTGGAGTGTACAATATCCCCAAAGAACAGGATGAAAAACTGCCCAGGGTAACAGGTAACTCCAGGTACGAATGTGTTTTTCCATATAATAATTTACCCAAAGCCCATGATAATGAATTGGGGTAACTTGTTACACCAATGCAATTTCTGTATAAATGACAGGCCTGTTTGGCCACTTTGGATGAATGCATCTGAAAGGTCAGCGTTCATTCACACCTCATTCATGTCCACTTCAGGTATCTATGGTAACTAAGGGATGACCATCCTCCACTCTGCTTTTGGAGAAAATGTGGCAATCCCTTTTGCTAACTGCTTTATTTGCAGGCTGCAAGGTCATCAAAAAACCCTGCTCTTTGCCACAAAAAAACACCCTTTGTCACACCCAAATCCACCTCTGCTCTTTTTTGCCCTGCCTTTGTTGGAAGTAAAGACAAGGAGCCCCCTTCAACAGTAAGGGCTTGACACCTCCCCCACCCACGCCCATTTCACCTACTCTCAATATGTCCCTGCATGTGTGGTTTACAAACAGCATCCACCCACATTTAGTTTGCCTGCAAAGGGAAGACATTGGTCTCTGGCTTCTGTGCCCAGAAGGACAGGGCAGAGCAGAATTGCTTCTATCACAGCATAGGCGGACAGCCTTCTTTGATCATTACTTATAAGCATTCAGTAGTAATCACTTTTTTCTTTTTTTCCTTCAGTCCAGGATGAGAAGGCAGCACATACTCAGTGCTGAAGCCTGTCTTGCAGGTAACCGGGGATGACAGCAACACATCTACTGATGAAATCTTATCCCAAGGCAGTAAGAATGCTGACTTTATTCCAGATATGGGAGATTGTTCAAAGCAAGAAGACCATGCACCTATGGAAGCTTCATTCAGATCAAATGAGGAAGAGTTAGTGCCATAAGCAGAAGTGATACCAACACTTCCAGTGGGAAAGGGAAGAGGACCAGCCTGGGGCCACTGTGGCAGACCAAGGAGAGCTACAGCAAGATGTGGAGCAGTGCCACAATTATCACCCGCAGAAAACACTGCAGATAATGACACCTTTACAGGAAGGAATGGCAGAGTGTGGGAAAAAAAATCCACAGCTAATACATCATCAGAGAACAGACAAGGACATAGTCCATGAAAATGCTGGGCCAACAAGAGGAAGTAATAAAGAGAGTGGTGGAAACATTCCACCTGTTTCTCACACGATATCCTGACTTATAAACAGAGAGGCAGAAAGAAGATTCAGGGAGTGGAATGACAGCCATCCTAAAAATAGAAAGGAGTGTGAAAAGCTGAATGAAACAGAGCTGAAAGCCTACACTGGCTTCCTACTGCTGAGTGGTCTATACCACGGTGGTCACAAGGCACTGGAGGAGTTGTGCGAGCAACGCACCAGATGTCCTTGCTTCCATCATGAGTTTAAAATGATTCCGTCAAATTAACAGCTACCTGAGATCTGACAACAAACACTGACAAGTGAGGAAAGGAGAGCTGTAGACAAGCTTGCTGCCTTCAGAGATATTTGGACACAATTTGTGGAGCAGCTCAGGAAATGGTATAGTCCAGGAATACACCTGATAGTTGATGAGCAGCTCACTGCGTTCAAGGGTCACTGTGTCCCTTCAGACAGTACGGACCCAGCAAGGCTGCCAAATGTGGCTTGAAAATTCACTGATGCTGTGATGCAGCAACATCATTCCCCCTGTCTGGAGACATCTACCTGGGCAAGCAACCAGAAATACATGCCAAGGTAATCTTGGTCCCCAGGTCATTGAAAAATTGGTCATCCCTGGTACAAGATGGGAAGGAACATTGCAGGTAACAATTTCTTCACAAGTACTGACCTGGCAGAAAGATGGTTACAGCGGGACTTGACCTATATGGGTACGATTCAGAAAAACAAAGCCAATATCCCAAATGAAATGCAAGCAAATCGAAGAAGGGAAACTCTCTCATAAAAACAAGTTTATATATGAAAAATTTGATAGATCTAGTGTTTTCTAAAGCTGAATGTACTTTGGAAGTAATTAAAAAGTCAAATTTGCCAATAGCTACTGCACCATTACAATAACTTTATATATTCTTATTTTTCACCATTCTGTTGGACCTGCTAGTAGATCTAATCTTTGATGGTGGCAGTGATCAATTAGGGGATAATCAAAATATGAAAAAAACTTAAAAAAAACGTTGAGGACACAGCAGTATTTATGTAAGTTTTACACTGTGGCTGGATTGAATTACTAACTGTCATCAAAGACACAGCTAAGATTTTAATGGTTTATTTACCTAGTAACTGACCAGTTTGTATTATCCAAAGATTTTATGTAGTATTTGAGTTTGCCAAGTCTAGGGATATTTCTGGCTAATGTGGAAGGATCTGTTCCTGTATTAGGACATTAGGTTTTTCTGCACTGGTGACCTTTTTCATCCTTAGATCACTATTTCTTTTCAATTGTCTTGAAATGCAGATATATGCCAAAGCATTAGAATAATCAAACATCTAGAGATTCTTTATTTTGAAGACTTAAAAAACAGGATAATGTTCCAGTCCAGCACCTAGGCATAGTTCTAGAGTATGCGCATGGAGCTATTTTTGATCAATTTCATATCAAAAATGAGAAACTAGAAATGCCTTGCTCATTACCTGCTTACTTTTGCATCTCCATAATGTTAATGCGGAACCTAAATGCTCTCTCTGGCCTCCAGTGAGATAGTAAAGTCCTTGGAGCTGGATGTTTTGTGGGTAAGTTTCTTCATGTGAAGTCAAACTTTAGTTTCTCACCCAAATGTTTTACTATGCTAAAAGTCAACTCCAGAATGTATTAGCTTTACAGAGAAAAATTTCAACACAAAACTTAAAGACCAAGCGTTCGTGTCATTATTTGAAGTAAGATTTCATACTCTCATCTGCTGAGTTTCCACAGAACAGGTGAGATGCTTTCCCCAAGTTCTGTTCTATAAGCCTTTGCCATTGGAAACCCACAAAATTTATACTCTTAGCTGACTTCCATCCTTTGAACTTTAACTGTAAGCACTCCCACTGAGAAGCCAATAGACATCCACTGCAATACAGCAGCACTATTTATTAGTACCTTGAGTTACAGCCACATTGTGGCACTACAAAAGGTATGGGTGTCTACTTCTATTGCTTTGTGCCACCATGAAAATCTATGGGGGCACCAGGTCAATGAACCCCAGAGACTGCCAGAGGTGCATCTCTGGAAGTGGGGAAATACTGTTCCGCAAGATCAAGAGATGGGATACAAGGTGATGTGCATTTTACCAAATAAAGGAGATTGGCTGAGCAGGAACATACCCCTGGCACAGCTGATCCACTTCATTTGCCAAAGTCTGTTTTTACCCTAAAGGAAGGAACACACGTTAATCTGGGAAATGAATACATCAGCCCCTTAACATACATTTTTTTCTTGTTCACACACAAAAGTAGAAATAATCATAATCCAAGAATGTTTTTGATGAGCCATGTTGGAAAAATCCAAAACTGGACAGGAAAAAGAACTAAAAAGAAACAAAATAGGAACTTGGCCAAGTATTAGAGTTTTCATACCTGTTCCAATTGGTCATTTCACTTCCAGAGGCAGCTGCACTTTTTTCTTCATCTGTCGTGTTCTGCTCTGTCACAGCAGAAATAGACAATTCAGACATCTTGCATCTCTCCATGATTACCATTTCTATTTCTTAACAAGAGTGAAAAAAAGAAAAAAGAAAAAGAAAAGTTTAGATGAAGACTGAGTTTCAGTTTGTGATGGAAAAAACATGCATCAGAAGCAAGGAATACACTGCTCATCTATCAGATCTGTGAGGAGCTAGAGGTATTCTAGTTTTCCTGCTAGTCACAAAAATACCAAAAAACTGCCTGATGTTAGAATAATTAAGCCATCTAAAGAAAAATCCACTTATAAGTTCATAAATAGTATCTTCGGTCTAGTACATGAAAGCCATTACAAAATTATTTTAAAAAGCTTGGATATTATCAAACTCACCTTTGCCAAATATGTTCTCTAAGAGTAACCGAGGTAACTGAAAGTAAAACTGTTCACTCTATGCCCAAACCATAAGAAAAACGCTGCTATATAATGCCTCACTAGGGAAGAAATGAGGAGGAAGGGAAACAATATGAAGAATTATACAATGCAAGAATGCTACAACAATGCAAAGAAACCAGGTTTAAGAATGAATGTTAAGAATCACAGGAAAATAAGGCAGGACAGAACCTCACAAGGTCATCTAGTCTAGCCCTCTGCACAAGGCAAGATCATCCCCGTGAATTCAACTATTCCATCCAAGTGTCTGTCCCACCTGCTCTTGAAAATTTCCAGGAACGGAGTTTCCACAACCTCACTAGGTTCCAATACTTAAACACTGAGCTAGTGAAAAGCTTCTTCCTAACCTTCAATTTAAATTCTCCCTGCTGTAGCTTGAGCCCATGGCCACAGAGGAAAGCTCATTTCCACTTTCTCTATAATCACCCTTCAGATATTTAAAGACAGTTAACAAATCCCCCCTTAGTCTTCTCTTCTCCAGATTAAAGAGCCCTAGCTGGTTCAGGCTTCCCTCGTAAGTTATGCTTTCCAGCTCTCTAGTAAATTCTGTAGCTCTCTGCTAGACTCTTTCCAATCTGTCCACACGCATGGCTCAGAGTAGGGACCAAAACTGGATAAAGTACACCAGGTCCAGTATCCAGTGTCAAACAGAACAGAAAAATCACTTCCCTGGACCTGCAAAAAACTCGAGTTAATACAACCCAGTATGCTATTGGCATGTGTGTATACGTACACAATAGGAGCCAACTGTTGGCTCATACTCATCTTATCATCTTATGGTTTATTGCAGGGCTGCTCAATCTGTGGCCTGCAAGGCTCCCTGTGGGTTGAGAAATTTGTCAGAGGTAGAGCAGTGGCCACCCTCTCAGCCTGCTGCCAAATTTCCACGCCCCCCTCTGCCAACACAGCCAGGTCGTGCCCTCTTCTTTCCACGCTGCCAGGTTGGAGCCAGGCCATGCTTCCTTTCCCCCTGCCCAGCTGAATTGGGGCCAGGCTGTACCCCCCTTCCTCCACATGGGGCTGAACTGGGCCAGGTTGCCACCAGCCCCTGTATGCAGCCAGATGGGGCCTTGTCACACCTGTCCTGGGCACTGGATCAGGGCCATTGGCACATCCAGCCTGTGGACAACCTGGACACTGCTCAACTGGTCCATCAAGGAAATAGGTTGAGCACCACTGGTCTACTGTAAGCCCTAGGTACTTCTCTACAGTACTGCAACATAACCAGTCATTCCCCAGTCTGTATTTGGGCATGCGATTTTTCTATCCCAAGTGAAGGACTTTAAATTTGTCCTTGATGAATCTAATCTGATTGACTGCAGACCATTTATCTAGTCTATTCAAGTCATTCTACATCCTAGTCCTCCCCCTCTAGAGTGTCTGCAACTCCACCCTGCTTGAAATCATCCATAAATTTGCTAAGCATACATTTAACTCCATTGTCTAAATCATTAATAAAAATGTTAATACCACCAGACTCCAGCTAGACCTTTGTTAGCCAATGGCTTTGAAATTACATTAACCAATTCTTTCCATACCTGAGGGTATATCCTATTTGGCCCTGCCAACTTGAAAGCATCAGATAGCCTAGAGTAGTGGAAGAACAGGTTAGAGATTATATAGACAACTAGATGCTTTCAAGTTGGCAGGGCCAAATGAGATTTGTCTATATAATCTCTAACCTGTTCTTCCACTACTCTAGGCTATTTGTCTCCTGCATCCTTGCTGCCAACTGCACTCAGCATTTGGTAGCTGATTCTATTCATGAAAACTGAATGAAAGCAGGCATTAAATCCTTTGGCCCTCTCTTTATCATTAACATTTGCACTAATTACATTTCAAAGTCCACAAAATAAGTTGCAAACATAAGTAACCATTTCCTCCACAGTGCTGAGGAAATAAAAAAAGAGAGAGCCCTTTAACAAAACGGTAAATGTGAGTTAAAATAAGATGTTTTTCCCCCCCAAACCACTATCCTTAAATCCATCTGTGCATGAAGAGTAGAATTGCCTTGGAAACTATGCAAAACACTACTTCATACCTTAAAGTAGTTATTTGTGTTTGTCATTAAAACAACAACAAAAAAATCACCACACACTTTTTCTTACAGACGGCAACAATCCTATACTACCCAGAGACCCAGACAATCTTCAGGGTTACTCAGATTGCCAAATGAATGACTTCTCTGGGTCTTCAACCTACTTTCACCTCTGACTCAGTCTTCTTCTTACACATTCTAATGCTAAAAAAATTCAATACCATGGAAAGCAAACTTTTTATGTACCTGAAAACTTATGCTCTAAGGACCAGCTAGTGAACTTAGACCAAGTTTTTGATTGTGTGTCAAAAATGCTGGATTTGGATCACCCGAGGCTAGTTGACTCATAAAATTCTTTCAGCTTAATACTAAAATTAAGCATTTCATCTCTTAAAAAAGAAAGTGTTTTTTTCAAAATTTACCAAAAAGATTAAACATACAAAACCAAAACACTGTCACACAAAATGAAACCTTTAATCAGCAAACTAAAGAACATGGCAATTTCCACTGCTTCTCCAGTTAGCATGTCTACATATCTGCACAGAACTGATCATCTGGCAGCTGGGTCAAGTGGTACTGACTTTACAGGTATGAAAAAGTTAGAGAAACCCTGTGTGAACTGGTCATTCTACACAGTCTCATCCCCCCTACCCATGCAAATACTGTAAAGCTGCATCACTGGGTGCAATGTAATCAGGTTGCTACTGATCCACTGTACAGTATGCCATATGCCATGCATCTATTCTAGCCATCTTGAGATCCAGAGTAATTATTGTTTTCTGGCCACAGCTGATACATTACAACATAGCAGAATTTTGATCAACAGAAGTTTTTGAAATTGGAAAATGAGTTCTAACAATTTTCAAGCACTGCATATTTTCTGGAATGGATATACAGTTGCCTGAAAATAACTAACTAACAAAATGCCCATCAAGAATGACTGCGGGGGGGAGGGGCATGGATGGTAGCAGAGCCATGCATCTGCCCCCCACCCCAGTTGGGGCCCGTTTCCCACCCTGCCATATTGGGCTCAGCACCCAGGGCTGCTGCCTCCCTCCCCACTGCTGCTGCTTGCGGTCCAGGCCCACTCCACCTGCCGGCTACAAGGAGGGGAGGCGGGGAGGACCAGGCCTGGGCCTGATGTTTCAGACAAGCAATCAGAGTGCAAATAAAGTGTTACAGACACAGACAGAGGCTCTTATAGTATTAAAATATTTTATGTTTTGTACCATGAAAACCCTGCAGCATCCCAAGAGTGCCATAAGACAGGGATCAGTAATACAAGCCCTGAGGCTGAATGCAGCCCACAGAGAGAGGGGGCTTCAATGATGTTCCAGCAGCAAGAGGCTTTACCCACACCAGCACTGGACAGTGGGAGGACTGACATCAGAGCACCTGCCCACCTCAGAAACCAGCTGGGCTGTTCTAGCTCATGGCTTGGAGAAGTTGGCAACCACCCTCATGAAATACAATTCAGCAAGCGCTCCTAGTAAAACAAACAAAATCAGGTTTGCTTTTTCTTTTTGATGCTGTCAAGTTAAATCTTTGTTTAAATCAAACCTTTGCCATGTTCCTAGATACTAACAAGATCTCAGCAATCAAAGCCACAGCTTGACCTGCTACCCATTCCCTGGTTGTAAGAAATGATTCTGCCAAAGCTAAACACTCTTGGCCCTAGGACACACAGGAATCTGATACTCTGTTTTCAGTCCAAAGATAACATCTACCCAGATTATTCATGTTCCTTCTTTTTCTTCAGAAAAAAAAAAAACTAAGATGCATTTTGGTCAACTCCACATTTTCCAAAACAAATTTATTAATATTAACCTATCATCAAAGCCTGGAACTTTGTTTCATAATCAAATACAAACATTTCCCCAGAATATTAACAGTTTGAAAGTTATGAGTGCATAATAGTTAGCCCAGGGGAGGGCGAGGGAGGGGAAGAAAAAAAGGAAGTGATTTTTTAAATCTATTTTGATCTGAGCCACATTTTAGGGAGGACAAACTCTGTGGCATATGCCTCTTTTGTTCTTGCTTGTTTTAAAACAACAGCGGCAGCTGTGGAAAACTTGATAAAGACAGAAGGTTAAACAATAGTTACAGGAGATTCCAAATGTTAAACCAATCAGTGTGCAAGTCAAAATGATTCTGCACAATTTACATTAGCTGTATTCAACATAAGCCAATGGAGGAAATGTTATTCCTGGGAAGTATACACGAAAAGGTCATGCACAGTCACAAAGAATAGACCATTTTCCATCACTGAGTGCCAGCCAATATAAAATACAATAGCTTTCTTTCACATATTTCCTAATTTGGCTGATGCAAATGAATTCAGGTGCAGTATCTGTCACCAATTAATTCTTGTAACTTTAGTTTGTTCACCAAAGCACAAGGAGTCACTGACTACATAGTATGATCAAGGCTTTTTGCTCCCTGGGCTAATTTGGTTTAATATTAAAAAAAAAACACTTAGTCTTTTAAATAACCAAAAAAACAGATACCATTTTAATACATGTCTTGCCAAGTTAAGTTACTCCAAAGAGGGAGTATATTTGTAATTCTTACTTAATCTGCTTGGGACCTTAAGTGTATACCTATTTTGCTCAAATATCAGTATATTGATTGTGTGTTGTATAGTATTGTTTAAGCAAGATGGAAATAAAAGATCTTGGAAGCTCTTGTCAAACGCATCAAAATGGAAGCATAGTACAAGAGGGTTGTTAAAAGTAAGCATAGCTATATTTTGTTTTGGGATATACCAGGGGTGGGCAGAATACAGCCCATGGGCCAGATTTGGCCTCCCAGGCCCCTAAAAAAATTAGATAATTAATATTTATCTGCCCCTGGCTGCCTGTCAAAGATAACAGGAGACAACAGCAGGACACAGTAGAAGCCACAGCAGGACCCTATAAAAGCAAGGCCTGCCTAGCCCCACCCCCTGAGCCAGAAGACCCTGCCTAGCAGGGGGAGTGGAAGCAAGCAGGTTTGTGGGAGCACAGGGCCAGCACCAGCAAGACCCAAAGCAAGGCGGCAGGAGCGCAGGCTGAGGGCTGGCAGGGGACGATGGAGCTGGCCTGGGCTCTGCCAGAAGGGAGAGGGGAATCTGGCCAGGCTCCACAGAGCCCTGCTGGCTGGGACCCTGTGCTCCTATCATTCTGCTCTGGGCCCCATCAGCGTGGGCCCCGTGCTCCTGCTTTCCCCCCCATCTCCATCCCAGCCCTGTGGTACAGGCGGGGACCAGTGGGCACAGCCCCAACCCTGTGTGCACTGTGTTCGCTCATGTGGGCTGAGCAGTGGCTGCTCAGCACAGGGACGAGTGCGGAGGGAAGCAGCCCCTCCCCCTAGCAGGCACTTTCTGATGTAGCTGCTTGAAGCCCATGCAGAGCTGTCCTGAGTCTCCAATGCATCACCACCACCTCTGGGTGCCCCATGGGGCAGCAGTGGCAGTGCAGAGCAGACACAGGACAGTCCCACATGGGTTCTGGGTAGCTGCACCAGGAAGTACCGGCAGTGGGAAGAGGAGGGACTGCTTTTCCCTGGTCCTAAGCAGCAGTTTGTCCCATAGTGCTGCTGCTGAGCCAGGGCCCCATGCTGGCTCTGGGCTTTTCTGTCAGAGCTGAACAGGAGCAGGAGCAGAAACTGCTGCTTGGCACAGGGGAAAAGCAGTCCCTCTGCTGGGCAGTTTTTCCTATGGCTACCTGGAGCTGTGATGTGCTAGACTGAGATGCAGCTCCTTTAGCGTAGTCTCTGGGCTGCCCAGTGCGGCACCAGTGAAAGCATGAAGAAGTTGCAGGGCAGCTCACAGGTGGTGGTGAAGCAGCCAAATCGCAGCTCAGCACAGAGCGGTCTCTGGGCGGCCACAGCAAAAGCTGCCCAGCAAAAGGGAGGGGCCACTTTCCCACACATCGAGCAACAGTCTCTGCTTAGCTGCTGCTCAGCCCTGACAGGCGAGCCCGAAGTTGGTGCAGGGTATGCAAGGTCACAGCTGCACACTCTGGCCCCCACCACTGCTGCTGCACATGGCCAGGCAGAGCAGAGCAGAACAGGTGCAGGACACTCTGGGGTTACGTGCTGTTGGTAGTGGTGGGGAGGCGCTGCAGAGCGCTTGAACTATGGACTGTTGCAGGGCGGGTGCTGCCTGGCTCAGGGGGACATGGGCAGAGGGGGCTCCCATGCACATACCACATACCCTCAAACCCTTCCCACACCACACCCTCCCCCAGTCACACACCCCACAACTACTGTACGCCCCCCCACACACTCCCATACCCACCCACCCATACCCCCCGATACCCCTGCACACCCCATACACTATTACAAGAGTAAGACTGCATTTTGAGCTATTATGCAATCACTTCTACATATACAACACAAATGCACACAAAAAAAGGAAAAAATACATTTTTAATTAAAAATTAAAATATATTATGCACATTTGATTTTGAGTATATTGTTTGTTTTTCCCATTCTAAGATGGGAAACCCTCTTCCCCAAAGGAGTACTTACAGGGGCAAGGAGAGACTTCTGGTGGTAAAGGTCAGAGGTTAGGGGCAGGACTTCTGGTCCCAAGATGACAACTAGGGGGCGGGGCTACCCATGCAGCACTCAACAGCTTGCCAAAAATCAGTAAGTGGCCCTCCACCCAAAATAATGCCCTGCCCTGGGATACACCCTTCTTTATATACTGCTGTCATCCCTCTCATTATGCTTCAAGGGAACTTTACTCTTAGGGTATGGTCAAGCAATCAAATTATAGCAAGTTAAAAAGTGACATAAATATAGCAACTCCAACCTCTTTTAGGCCTGAAAATGTACAACTTCATAACTACCTTAAAAGATTAAAGCAATTATAGCATGTCCTCCAGATCCATCCATCAGAGCTGGTAAAAAAAAATCAACTTTATATAAAAATCTCAACAGTTTCTTGAACTGTTGTAATGAAAATAAATCAACTGAGTAAGTTTAGAAGCATTTTGGACATTAATTTTCAAAAAAAACTTCACATACGCAAAATGGCAAGGTTTAGTAGAAAAGTTAATCACTACCAAACAACAAGTTTAAGGGGTTTGGGTTTTTTTGGCGGAGGTTACCACCAACAATAAAACAATGAGGATTTGTTAATATAAAGATGGCTATAAAGCCATACTTTTGGTTAATGCTGGATGACACAAGGAAAGAATGCTATGTAAGCCACTGCATTTGCCACTCAGTTAAAAAGAACACTGAAAGAACTTTTCTATTTATTCAGACATCTGCCTAAACAGTAATATGAGGTATATGTGGTCCCAGTATTACAAGTGAACAAAAGCATACTAGACCCACAATCAAGTTCAAGTGAAAACAGCAATAACATACTAGTAACTAGGACACATAAAGCATGTATTGGGTTTAGGCATCTGTGCACTCACCTTCATTTTCCCCACTTGTCTTCATCCCTTTTGAACTACCTTCTGTACCCTTAGTCTTATCTGGGTCATCTTGGGTATCCTCAGGTCCTCTCTCCTCTTCCTCTTCTTCACCAACATTTTTATAGTTGGGTCTCTTTTGCAACTTCTTCTTACCCTTCTGCTTGTTAATTTCAAGAGATCTTTCAAGTGTCTCTGTAGGTTTTATGAAGCATCTGATGCTTGACTTTGCCTATAAAATTTTAAATAAAATTTAAATTTGGCTTTGATTTACTATTTGTGTTATTTACTACTCATATCTTCTACTCATATTACTGCTAAATTGATAAAGAATCTTCAGTTCACACAAAAAGAAGTTATAGAATTGTTTTATGCTCCCTCTGCCTGAAGAAGGGTGTTTGTACCCAAAAGCTTTCGAACTATTTTAGTTAGTCTAATAAAAGATATCAGATTTACCGAAAGAATCTTGTCTGCTTATGTCCTCAGACCAACACTGCTATAACCAACACCCCTGAAATATATATATATATATTTTTTACAGCATTTCATTTAAAAAAAACATATTAATTTCAAAAAATAAAACTTAATTCTCTAATTCTGGGCCATCTACAGAATAAAGTAGCTTTAAAAATTTAAAAACAATCATTGTGGGGCAACATGAAATCCAGATCTACCTACTTCAACATGTTAAGACAGTAAACAACGAAAAAATGATCTGATAAATGCAAGTCATGTAGGCTCCTTTTAACCAGCATGTGATGTTAAACTAGATCAAGATTTACAGGCACTACAAGCTATACCACCTGCTGCTTGCATTATACTATGGAGGTAGCTTGAAAAATAGGACTCATTAAAATCCCTGTTATATAAGCATCAAAATGAAAAATAATAAAAAGAGAAAGGTGCTGAAGGCAACCCATTAATATGAAAAATGAAGTGCTAAAAAGTGCTTACAAAATATTTACATGTGAACTTAAGGACAATTAAAGCAGCGCCAGACATTAACTTTTTTCGAAACTAAAAACAAGAAAGCCTCAATGTATGCATAACTGGAATTTGTTTTCATATCGAAGTCAAGTTAACCAATCAGCTAGTTTCATTTACAACATGATTTAAAGTTTAGATACACCTCTATTCTTTGTGGTTCCAGCAAAAACCTGTCTTATAGATAAAAATTTAAAAAGTGCTAGGGGCAAAAGTATGCTTTTCTGTTCAGTCAAAATTGACATTTCATAGGAACTTATCAGATCATAACGATAAAAAGCAATGCTTGCTTACTAATGAAGCAAAGAGATTACATTCAAGATGTTTGAGATTATCAAACTTCCTTTCCGATTATATTCTGCATACAATATAGCCCAAAAGAAGAAAATAAGTGCTTGCATTTTGAGTGGAAATAATTACAGATCTGTTGGATATACTGACATTGCATGTTTTAATGACACTCTACTACCAGATAGAGTTTAATTCCTACTCAAAATGAAGTTTTTTTTACTACCCTTTAGATGATAAATCCACATCATTCAAGGAAAGCACAGCCAAACAATAAAGAACATTGTTTCCTTTGTCCAGTTATTTTCTACATATATCATTGCTCTAGTGTTAATTGGGAAAGCTTTGGCTACCATAGCCAGTCCACTCTTTGGTGAGAGAAGCAGAGAGCTGCTAGGAAGGGACGGCCTCCACCTCTCTCCGGTGGGGAGGAAGCTCTTCTCAGCCAGACTGGCTGACCCACTCCATCGGGCTTTAAACTGAGCCTGCCGGGGTTTGCGGGCGGACTACTTCCACTACTGGCCTGCTCAGCAACCCTTGCAAAGCCAGCAGGTAAAGGCACTTAAAGAAGCCCATCCCTGCCCCAGCCCTGGAACGACTGGTGGTCAAGGAAAGGGCCCGTAGAGGAACACTTGCTTGCCTGTACACAAGTGCCAGGAGCTTGGGGAATAAACAGGAGGAATTTGTCCTCCTGCTTAACTCAAATAATTACGATGTCACAGGGATAATGGAGACCTGGTGGGACTCCAGCCGTGACTGGGCCACGTGTATAGATAATCTCTCCTGTGCAGTATATAGCCAAGTGGACAAAAGGGGTGGGGGTGTTGCTCTCTGTGTCAAGGAAAGCTACGTGTCCCTGAAAGCCGACACTGGCACCCAGTGGACAGCTGGAGACCCTCTCAGTTAAAATCCGTGGGAAACAGCATAGAGGACACAATGGTGGGAGTCTAATACAGACCTCCTACCCAGGATCAAGAGCTTGACCAGGAGTTCGCCAGGGAATTGGCTGAAGCTGCGCGTTCCCGGTGCATGGTTGTCACAAGAGACTTCAACTACCCTGACATGTCGTGGGTAGAGCACTCGGCCAAATCAGAGCAGTCACAAAGCTCTCTCTCGTATGTGGATGAGCTCTATTTGATGCAAGAAGTCAACGGGCCGACAAGAGGTAAAGCGCTGCTTGAACTGGTACTGGCTACAGGGGATGACCTAATCAGCAACCTAGTGATCGAAGGGAAGCTGGGTGACAGCGATCATGAGCTGATCACCTTCACCATAAACCTGACAGGTCAGTCAGCAATACAGAAGTCCTCGACTTCAGGAAAGCTGACTTCAACAAGCTCAGGAGGCTTGTAGGTGAAGTCCTACGGGACCACGACTCGATGGGGAGGGGAGTTCAGAAAGAGTGGTTGCTCCTCAAGGGAGCAATCCTGGATGCACAAGCTAAGTCTATTCTGTCTCAGAGTAAAGGCAGCAAAAAGGCACAGCAGCCCTCTTGGCTTTGCAAGGAACTAGCAGACCTCCTGCATCTAAAAAGAAAGACCTACAAAGGATGGAGGACGGGATCCACCTGTAAAGAGGAACATGCACTGGTCCAGAGCTGCATGGAATGAACCAGGAAAGCCAATATAGCAACTGAACTCCAAATCGCTACAAGTCTCAAGGACAATAAGATGTCCTTCTTCAGGTATGTGGGAAGCTGAAGGAAAAGCAAGGGCAACATTGGGCCCCTGATGGGACAACTGACAACCAATGCCCAAGAAAAAGCCAACTTGTAAAACGGGTATTCTGCATTGGGTTTTTTGGTTTTGTTTGTTTGTTTTGGTTTGTTTTTTTTACCAGTCCCAAGGGGTGTCACTGCCCATTACAGGACAGGAACACCTGGGTGAGGATGTTTCCTTATCCTTCATCAATACTGACCTCGTGAAAGAAAACCTAGAGAGGATGGACACCTTCAAATCAGCCGGCCCTGACAGCCCAGAGTACTCAAGGAGCTGGCAAGTATCATAGCTCAGACCCTGCCACAGATCTTTGAGAACTCCTTGGGCATTTCACCAGAGCGCCAGGACTGGAAGAAGGCCAATGTGGTACCTATCTTCAAGAAGGGGAGGAAAGTAGATCCAGCAAACTACAGGCTCATCAGCCTGACCTCTATTCTGGGGTAGGTCTTAGAAAAAATTATCAAAGAGGCCATTCTTAACAGACTTAACAGATGGCAGCATCCTGAGGGATAGCCAGCATGGGTTTGCTGCGGGTAGGTCTTGCTTGACCAGTCTTTTCTCCTTTTACAACCAGGTGACCTATCACCTGGACAAGGGAGAGGTGATTGATGTCATATCTTGACTTTAAAAAAAAAAAAAAAAAGTCTTCGATCTGGTATCCCATGATCACCTCTTGGCAAAACTGGCCAACTGTGGCCTTGGCTTCACCATGATCCATTGGCTGGGGAATTGACTCCATGGTCAGACCCAGAGGGTGGTGGTTGACAGAAGTCAATTGTCACAGTGCCCTGTGACCAGTGGGGTCACTCAAGGCTCTGTCTTTGGGCCAACACTATTCAATATCTCCATTAATGATATGGACACAGGTATCAGAAGCGGACTGGCCAAGTTCACCGGCGACAACAAACTCTGGGGTAAAGCAGTCACACCTGAAGATAGAAGGACGATCTAGGCTGACCTTGACAGGCCCAGAAAATGGGCAAATGAGAACCTGATGGTGTTTAACATTGATAAATGCAAGGTTCTCCACCTTGGGAAGAAAAACCCGCAGCATGCTTATAATCTTGGCAGTGCTATGCTGGCTAGCACTATGGATGAAAAGGACTTGGGAGTCATGATCGACCACAAAATAAACATGAGCCTTCAGTGCGATGCTGCGGCTAGTACAGTGAGCAAAATGCTGGCTTGCATCCATAGATGCTTCTCAAGCAAATCCAAGGACATCATTGTCCTGCTGTACTTGGACTTGGTGAGATCACAGCTGGAGTACTGCATCCAGTTTTGGGCTTCACAATTTAAAAAGGATGTGGAGAAACTTGAGAGAGTCCAGAGAAGAGCCACACACATTATCATAGGTCAGGAATGTCTCAGCCGTGCAGAGCCGACCGAGGGAAACGCTGATTAATTAAGCAGATGTCAGGCGGGCTGGTGGAAGGAGAGGGTTAACACAGCATACTGGTTGCAAAAGTAACTTTTTCTTTTACCTGATATGCAGCAGCTGCCAGCAGCTGCGTTCTGGGCCACTGCTCGGACTTGGCAGGTAAGTGATTTGTAGATGGAGTAGAAATCGATTAAGCGTGAATGTGTAATAGTTGCAGGAAGTTTTATTATTTGTGTCGCCTGGGTGGTGATGTGCAACGCAAGTAGAAGACTTGCTTTAGTTACAGTTACAGCCGAGTATACGCGTCCGATTACAATTAAGCAAACGTGATGAATGGAGTGCCGTGAATGAACGAGCGTGATAAGCCTGCAGGGAATTTAGGGTTATCGGGACAGCCGGGGCCCGGGGAGTCATTGGTGGGTGATCAAATCTGCCAAGTCACTCTGTCATGAGCGCAGAGTTCTCCTTAGAGATTTCCCCTCAGAGCTCTGGTCAGAGTTCTCCGAGCTGGGTGGAAACTCTTGAATTATTTATAGACAGAGGTGTTTAACAGAGGTATCCAATGATGAACTGCTAAGTGGAATCTTTAATTTTCTGGCAAGTAGCAGCTCTTTGTTTTCTCAGGTCACAAGGTAGTGGGCAAGGTTTTTGTCTGTTACGTGTGAATTACGTGTAGAGGGGCCTATATTAATTTTTTGACCAACTATATGTGATCTCCACCAGCATTTTATTTCGGCTGACCAATTATTTGCCACTCTCCACCAGGGTTTTTTTGCCCTAGGAGCCCTCTTATCTTTGACCAATGGATGAACCCTCAGTGGAATGCTGCTCATCAGTAAGGCAGCAGCCTTCTTGCTTTTAACTTAGAGACAGAGTCAAACTTTGGGAAACATCTGTTCACCAGAGCACCCCAGGGGACGACAAGGTAGAACGGTCATAAAAACTCCTCCATGACTGTTGCAGACTGGACATAAGGAAGAACTTCTTTATAGTCCAAGCCCCAAGGTCTGGAATAGGCTGCTGCCAGAGGTGGTTCAAGCACCCACTTTGAACACCTTCAAGAGACATTTGGATGTTTATCTTGCTGAGACCCTATGACCCCTTGTAGACTTCCTGCCCCTGGGGCAGGGGCTGGACTCCACCTTCCACGGTCCCTTCCAGCTGTAATGTCTATGAAAACTATTAAATCATTTCTTCTAAGGTCCTGGAGTTTCTGCCTTGTTACTAACATTTTTTTCATCCATTTTTTCTGCCCACTAGCCCCTTAGTAGTTTCACAGGCCAATTTTACTGATTTTTTTCTCTATTTCTATTTAGAGAAGTTGTTTTCTATGAAAGCTGTTTATAAATGTTATGCAAAAGTGCAGAAAATATACAACCCAATAGTTTTTCTTCGCTTAAAAAGCTCCTAGATAGTAAAACAAAGAATAGAAGATAACAATGTTTTAAATAACATATTTACTCAAATCCAAGACAGGATCCCTCCCTGTCCCTCCTCATTCAGCATGGGGTGGGGGAGGAAGCTCCCCATCCGAGATTTGAGTATGAAGTGGGGGAAGGCAGCTGCTGTGGCTCTGACTCTGGCCCCTGACCATCTCTCTTTCCCCTGTCATCTGCAGCCTCCGCCCCTTCTTTCCCCTGTCCTTATCATCTGATAGCTTCAGCTTTGGCTCCATTCACTCCCTGGGCACAGACACATGGATGTTCTGTCCCCTACCCAGCCAATCGAAGCAACACAGCTCTGGCTCCAGGAAGCTGCTTCCTGGCTGGGTAAATATGCCATATATAGGGTCTCATTATTGGGGGGAGTCTTCTTAAATTCAGTCATCTTGGATTCACATACATACAGTATGTGCAACTACAACTCAATAAGTAAATCTTGCTGAGAGCTGGCATACCTTCACAGCTTCCAGACACAATAATTAGGCACTTAAAATAGCTGCTATATTTTAGGATATATGTAGTGGCAGTATTAAATATTCATCAAGTAATAACCACTTGAGTTAGCAGATACTGATCCTTCAGTGCTGAAAGGTATGAACCTTTTTTAACCTTGTCTTGTCAAGAGACTATAGCCAGCAAATGAAGGCCAGGGTTACCAGGATACTTGGTTCTCACATGTATTATATAACACACACAACTAGTATTTTATTATCTGATTAAGTAAACTACATACCACATCTAAATACATCATACAAATTTATGAAGTTCCTGAATATTCTAAATCACCAAGTTTAAACAACCAACTTATCAACACACTCTCTCACAGTACACTATAGAAGGAGAAATTTAGAAACAGCTGAATGGCACGGCCTTAGATAAGAAACACATTCTAGACTATTAAAAATAGAACTAGCTGAAAGCACAATAAGCTTTGTCTGTATCAGAGAAAACTGCTTTTAATATCAAATTAAAAAAATGCAATAATCTCATAGACACTTTGCAAGTAGGGCAGCTGTTTAATTGAAAAAGGACTTTGGTTTGAACATGAACCTTGTTGTTAGGAACAGTGGTAATGGTGGGGCTTCAGACAGTTTTGTTTAGTTAAATGTCGCATGTGCTAAGGGAGTACACTCACATAACACTGGCCCAGTTAACAGTGAACTGGTTCAAAAAATTACCTAATTTTTCACGTATATTTTTGAACCATTCTAGACAGCTTTAAAATGGCTTAACAGGCTTGTACATCTGTGTGCTCCAGATTTAAACTGCATTTAAACTGAAATAAATGTTACATGTCCATGTACTAAGGGTGTGGATGCATAAACCTTCAAAGAGCTTTCAATATCCAAATGTTTAGAAAGGGCAGCAGCTAGTATGTTCTAACTGTTACATGTCCTCAGGTCTTTCACAAGGGAACACCAACTTCAATAAACGTGGATGGAGTGTCAAAGTTGAAATACCTTTGATATACCTGAATGATCACATAACAGTTAGCAGGTACCAGCTGCTACCCTTTTTAAATGGCTCCAGATATTCATGTATGCATCTACTCCCTGAGATGCACAAAGTATAGACACAGACTGTATATGCTTTCTAGCATAGGCATTTTTTCTACAAAACAATGAAGGCAAGCCATAATTACTCAAATCCAAAAATGGGATTCCCAGCCCAGTAAGGATGGGCTTAAAAAAAAGCCACCTTGTTTTAGGTTCAAGTACTGGCCCTGGGGAGGCAGCAGCAGCTTAGATCCAGCTTTGGCCGCAGGCTCAGGGCTGAAGCTGGAGTTGAGCTGTGTCACCTTCCCTGGGCTGCCAGTAACTCATGACTCATGAGAAGGGATCCAGGTTTTCCAACTGCTGCAGAAAAATGCAGTTTTTCACCTTTAAAGGAGAAAAATGCAGGAAGCCACGGGTTTCCCCTTGCAGGCTGGCAGAGTTTCACCTACAAAGGGGCTACTTGGGACTGGGAGGAGTGGGATGCACGGGGTGTCACATGCATGTGTGCACAGCAGACACATGCACTTGGCCAGCAATACAGCCAGGCAGCAGTGAAGAGCAGCTCCCCCAGCTGCCTGCAGATAAGTCTGGAGGGGAGGGGGGGGCACACATGCAATGCTGGGTGGGGGGAGCAGCCATGATGAGTAGGGCAGGATTGGCAGCTGGGGTTAGTGGTGCTGCCAAGACTGGATGGTGCCCAGGGCCTGGGCAGGAACACATGGCTATGGGGCCTGAACAGGGAGTGGGACATAGCCACAGGCAGTTTGTCTGGTGGGGGGCGGGGGCAGGGGGAAAGGCAGCAGTTCCCCACCGCTGCATGCACTCCTGGGGAGGGTTTGGGGAGCGAAGCTGACACACTGAGGGACATGGGGGACAGAAGCACATGCCCTTCAGATTTGTCCACCCAGTGGGGCTCAGGGCTGCAGCCTGACCTCCTCTGCAGCCCAGCAGGAGGGATCCGGCATGGGAGGACAGAGCTGGACAGGGAGGCTTGGAGTCAGGGCTCAAGTGCAGCTAGACAGCTGTAGCAGCACCTGTGCAGCAGAAAGCAGGCAGTATGCAGCACCAGATCCCACGGCCCTGGCAGCTGGGGGCCCCTTCCGGCATGTCTGGGGGGGAACAGGTCAGGAGTGAGGGACACCGACAGGGCCAGAAAGCTGAGGTTTGTGAGCGAGCGACACCAGCTGGGCCAGGAATGAGGGGTACCAGCCAGACCAGGGGCTGTGGGTTAGGAGTGAGGGGCAATGGCATGGACAGGACACCAGCGTATCAGGGCTGCTCAGTGCCACAAAATGGCGGGGGGGGGACGACAGGAGAGACAGTCGCAGCTGGACCTGTATCCTACTGAGTCAAGGGGGCAGGGGAAGCCCTGATTTTCCATGGCTGAAAAAACAAAACAAACAAAACAAAATCAAACACACCAAAATATACAGCTTTTTAGAATGTATTTTATTATGACTGAGAAACTAGTAGGCTTTAAAACTGCTTTAAATTTTTAAATATATCAATAAAACTGACACAAACACACACAGAGTTTCAATTTACTTGCGGAAAAACATGGACTTTAGGAGTTTTAAATCATAATTCTGGATTTTTATCAGAGAATTTCAAATTTTTAAACAGAAAATGAGGATCCCTGCTTATAAGGCAAGGAAGGGGGCTCTCAGCAGCGGGGGAGGCAGGGGAAGCCACACAGCCTGCCCCCCAGTGCTGCTTGTCCTACTCCCCACCTTCCCCACAGTTTGCCTTCAGCTCTCACCCTGACCCAGGCTACTTGGAGCTGCTGCTCCTTCCGCCTGGCCAACAGGGACTGGAAAGCCTAGCCACCTCTCACAGCCCCCACCTCCCTTCACGCACACATCAGCCATATACATTCCCCCACCCCCCGCTACACCCCACACTCCACCATACACACACACAATATAAGAGAGTGAGTCTTGGTTTTTGAATTAGTACAATCTCTTCTATATACAGTACACAAACACAAGTTTGACTGCTAGTGCCCGAGTTGTTTTTTTCTGGTTCTAAGATGGCAACCACCCCCCCCCCCAGCTCCCAAAAGGAGTATTGGGGGAGCAGCAAGGGGAGAGACTTCCGGTGGCAAAGGTAAGGGGTTAGGGGGCAGGGTTTCTAGTCCAATGTGATAACCAGGGGGCAGGGCACCTGTCAAGGGATGGGGCTACTTATGCACCCCACCACCACAGCTCGCCAAAACTTTAAGGGGCCTTCCACCTACAGTAATTTCCTGCCCCTGCCATAACCTCTCAACTCTATTTTAGCCAGAGAAAAACTGCTATATAGGAATTTTAGAAATACCTGGAATTAGAGCAGTGTTATTTATGCTGCTTCTGACCAAAAATATGAATAAGAAAAAAGGAGGTATTAAAATCCCTATTATGTCCAGGAACATTTTTGGAGATGTAAGGCGAGAGAATGATTTAGGAATGTTCCTTTTCTAGTATTTAGTGACTCTACTACTTTCTAGAAGACTACAGCTGCTTTCATCATAAAAAAATACTTATACATAAAAAAAATTACAATACATACTTATAGAGTCATAGAGCGTTAGGGGCTGGAAGGGACTTTGCAAATCATCAGGTCCAGCCCCCACACTCTAGGCAGGAAGAAACTGGGGTTACGTGACCCCAGCAAAATGACTGTCTAGTCTCCTCTTGAAAACCTCCAGGGTAGGGGAACTCCCACCTCTGGAGGGAGTTTATTTCACAGTCTGGACACTATGACTGTGAAGGAGTTTTTCCTGGTATTAAGCATGAAGCAGGCTTCCAGGAATTAGTATCCTGGAAGGTCCTGGTTTTCCCTGGGGGTGCCTTAGTGAACAGTTGTTCACTGAGCTCCGGATGCACACCTCTGATATAGCAGTAGGCTGTCATCAAGTCCCCTCTCAACCTTCTCTTCTTCAGGCTAAACAGAACCAGCCTCACCACGATCCACCGGCTGGGGAATTAGCTCTGTGGTCAGACCCAAAGGGTGGTGGTTTATGGAAGTCAGTCATCACGGTGCACTGTGACCAATGCAGTCCCTCAAGGCTCTGATCTTGGGCCTATACTATTTAACATCTTCATTAATGATGTAGACTTTGGTGTCAGAAGCAGACTGGCCAAGTTTGCTGACGACATCAAACTCTGGGGTAAAGCATCCACATACCTGAGGATAGGAAGACAATCTGGGCTGATCTTGACAAGCTCAGGAAATGGGCAAATGAGAACCTGATGGTGTTTAACACTAAAAAAATGCAAGGTTGTCCACCTTGGGAAGAAAAACCTGCAGCATGCTTATAGGCTTGGCAGTGCTATGCTGGCTAGCACTACAGATGAAAGGGACTTGGGGGTCATGACTGACCACAAGATGATCATGAGCCTTCAATGCAATGCTACGGCTAGTAAAGAGAGCAAAATGCTGGCTTGCATCCATAGATGCTTCTCAAGCAAATCCTGGAACGTCATTCTCCCCTTGTACTCAACCTTGGTGAGGCTAGTTGGAATACTGCATCCAGTTTTGGGCTCCACAATTTAAAAAGGATGTGGAGAAGCTTGAGAGAGTTCATAGGAGAGCCATGCACATGATAAGGGGTCAGGAAAACAGACCTTATGATAAGAAGCTGAGAGCCATGGGACTCTTCAGCCTGGAAAAGCAGAGGCTCAGGGGTGATCTGGTGGCCACCTATAAGTTCATCAGGGGTGTTCACCAGGATCTGGGGGAACGTCTGTTCGCAAGAGCACCCTAAGAGATGACAAGGTCAAATGATCACAAACTCCTCCATGACCGTTTCAGGCTGGACATATGAACTTCTTTACGGTCCAAGCCCCCAAGGTTTGGAATAGACTGCCGCCAGAGGCGATTCAAACACCTACTTTGAACATCTACAAGAGACATTTGGATGTTTATCTTACTGGGATCCTATGATCCCTGCTGCCTTCCTGCCCCTCGGGTAGGGGGCTGGACTTGATCTTCTGAGGTCCTTTCCAGCCCTAGTGTCTAGGAATCTATGAGTCCCAAGTCCCTCAGCCTTTTCTTGTATGGCTCGCCTTGCAAGTCCCTTATCATACGGCTGGCTCTTTTCTGGACCCTCAAGTTCTCCCATGTCCTTATTGAAGTGCAGTGCTCAGAACTGGACACAGTAATCCAGTTGCAGTCTCACCAGTGCTGAGTATAGTAGGAGTAGCACTTCCTTAGTTTTACATGAGCTGCATCAGTTGATGCATGCCAGTGTGTTGCCTGCCCTGTTGACCACCACCTCACACTGATGGCTCATATTCATAGGATGGTCAATCATTACCCTTAAGTCCCTTTTGGCCATGGTGCAAGTCAAGATGTCACCACTGAGCCTGTATGTATGTTGAGAGTTGTTTGCCCCCAGATGAAGCACCTTACACTTGGAAATGTTCAACTTCATCTGGTTCTCATCTGCCCAACTCTCAAACCTGTCCAGATCCGCCTGTATATGCAGCTTATCTTCTGGCATGACCACACTGCCCCATAACTTGGTATCATCTGCAAACTTGGCCAGCAAGCTTTTCACTCCCCTGCCAAATCATTGATAAAGATGTTGAAAAGCACTGGTCCAAGCATGGACCCAAAGGACGCCATTGGCCCCTTTGCACCAGGACGACAAATTCGTTCATGAGAACCCTCTCGGTCCTACTGTGCAGCCAGTTTCCCACTCACTGAACTGTTGACCAGCTGAGCCCACAATCTTCCTGTTTTCCCACAAGGATATCATGGGATACTAGATCAAAAAAGCCTTTTGGAAGTCTAGGTACATAAATGTCTACCACGTCCCTGGTGTCCAGGTGGTGAGAGACCAGACTGTAGAAGGAGATGAGATTGGCAAGACCAGACCTACCCACAACAAAGCCATGCTGGCTGTCATTCAGCATCTTACCTTCTGCAAGTGTATCGCACATAGATTCTTTAATGAGCTTTTCCAGGATTTTCCCTGAGATAGAGGTTAGGCTGACTGGCCTATAGTTGCCTGGATCCTCCTTCTTCCCCTTCTTGAAGATGGGCACAATGTTGGCCCTCTTCCAATCCTCAGGGATATCTCCTGTACATCACAAATTCTGAAAGAGCTTTGCCAGGGGTTCTGCAATTACCTCAGCCAGCTCCTTCAGCATTCTTGGATGGAGTCCATCCAGTCCTGATGACTTATAAATGTCTAGCTTTTCTAATTGGTATTGCACCCACTCAGCATTCAGTGGAGAGGCTGTCAGTCCCAGCATGTCCCCTATGAGCCTCATCTTGCCTGACTTTCCCCATAATCCAGTGAAATAATGAAGCAAAGTAGGCATTCAGAAGTTCCATTTTTTCCTGAATGTTGGCTACCAGCTGTCCTAAGGTATTAGGAGGCAGGGGTCCCACAGCTGTCCTAAGGTGTTAGGCAGGGGTCCCACATTTCCACTGGTTTTTCTTCTACTGCCTACATATCTAAAGGAGGAATTCTTGTTGTCCTTGACTCCCATGGCTAACCTAAACTCATTTGCCACCTTGGCTTTCCTGATCATTTCCCTACAAGTGCTGGCCACTGTTGTATAGTCCTCCTTGAGGACCATCCCTCAAGGAGGTACCATATTAACTATACTATACTAGAAGAAACTATATTAACAATACTTAATATATTCAAAATATAGCATGCCTTAAACTGTCCATGGAAACAAGGCATGGAGCAAGATGAGCATTTCTTCATATTATTTCTATGTGAACAGCTTTTAGAACATGGCCAGTCTAGATAACAAATTATTAGAAAGTGTCCATGTTACCCATGTTTTCAAATACATTACAGTTATATCCTCTAATATTTTAAATATAAGACCTGAAAGCAAAAGTGAGTGCATATGGTCAATTAATTTGTACCTTCTCAAAACAATTCTTAATATTTTTGCAATTTGGTTTTATTCTGTACAATGTGTGCTAGTAAAGCAAGGCAATACCAGTAACTTCTTGTTACAGGAAAGAGAAAGTAGGGTAAAACAAAAACCAAAAAACCTAAAACAGGTAGAACTGACCCACATCTGAACTGTATAGGAAACACATCTCACAGGAAGTAAGGTAACTCACAGGAAGTAAGGTAAATAAGTGCAACTATTGTCAGTTATATTATTTTCTTCCTGACTTCACATACTCAAACTCCAGTCATGAGAACATAGCAGGTGCTTCTTCTAATACTGTCCAATAACAGGAAGTGTAGAGAAAATACACTTACCTCTTCATGTAATTTCTCACTCACCACTTAAACTTGCTGCATGTTGATGCGAGGTATCTGCTTATTTTTCACCTAAATTTACCACTTTGCACGCTAAGCTGAAACTGGTTGGTATAAATTTCACTTAGTGATTACACATAGAAATGGGCTCCTTATGTGAAATGCACCTGTTAGTGCTACTCTGTAATGAGCAGCAGGTCATTATGAAAATGTGCTAGAGCACATCCCCGAGCTTTCTGCATTTACCAAGATGTACTGATATTTCTGCTGTACATTGCCAGAAGTTAATATCATAACAGAGTTGTCAAACTTGCATTTGAATAAAACTTGGCTTACAAACCTTAATTTTTATGTTACCAGGGTAACTTAGCTCTCCCTGCCCAGCCGCACCTTTTGCTTTTAAGCAAGGAGTTAAATTTCATACATAACATGGTTTGCACAGCAGGTACACACAATCCCATCTGCTATCTGAGGGATGATTTTATAAATCAATATGTTACCAGCTAACTGGACCAAATCTAGGATCATGCATCAACCAGCAAACCAGTGAAATGAGAGGGCTAACAGGTGCTAACAAAACACCACCCCCACCACGATCATTTGCACAGTGTAATATTATTGCTCAACCACAGACAGATGCACACAGGCCAATTGGTGTTGCAATAATTTCCACTATTCAGCATATACACACATTCATGACCATCAGAAAGCTGTTCAGGTCAATGAAATCAGGTCAGTGATGTAACATTAACTATGACGTGATTTCAGGCAAACAGGCTGAAGACTAGAAAAAAATAATCATCCATGCATTAATAACCAAAATAAATTTAGCATTATATTTAAACCTGTACAAAACGTGTGCTAACATGTTGTGTCAGCACATACATTGGAAAAGTTATTCCTTACATAAAATGATATTGCCATGCAGCATTCAGACCAATAAGAGGGCAGTTGCATCTCAGACCCACATAAAGCACAATGAGCATTTTGTCTCCATAGAGAGAACACAAACGCATAGATCAGGGGTGGCTAAACTGTGGCACTAGTGCCACAAGTGGCACTGCCAGCCTGTGGGTATGGCATGGCAGATTAGATAGGGGACAGGCAGCACTACAGCAAATAGTGCAAGCGGTAGAAAGCAAAGCAGCAAATCATGCATAGGCAGGGGATCATTGGCATTCTGAGGTTTTGGGGCTTAATTGGTGGTATACACAGCCAGTTGCATAGTCAAGTCTTCACCAACTGTTTCAACAGATCTTCCTTGATCAATTCCAGTACTATTCCAGTACCTTGTACAATGGTAACACTTTCCTATTTTTCCCTGCAGTCACGGATTGGATATTTTGTGCCACACCACTTTGGCAGATCATAGTCATCACCCCCAAAATAGTAATTAGTTTCTGAATTCACAACCTGGTACTTTGTAGTACTGAATTTAATCCCATTTCTACAACTCCAGTCCTCAAGGTGATCCACAGTTCTTTCTGCACAGTCGCTTGATCTTCCTCTGTACGGATCCTTCTCAACTTTGTCATTAGCATGGTCCCACTTTTTGTACTTATTAATGAATCTATTAAATAGAATTGTTCTCAAGATGCATCCCCAGGGAACTCAACTAGCAGCTTCCCTCTAGTCTAATACTTCCACTTTCAATAACACTTGCCATTTTTCGCCCTCAGCTACCTTCTTACCTACTTTACAATACTTACACTAATTATCTTCCAGCTTAACTGAATTTCTTATTTGACACCATGTCAAATACTTCATTGAAATCTAGGCAGATGAGAGCTATTACACTTTCTTTAGCTGGGGAAGTGGTAGGGAGGGGGAAAAAGAAATCAATCTACCTATGGTGATCATGTTTCATTTTAACTATTTTTTTCTCTTTTCTTTCTTGTCTTTGGTTAATCTGTCCTTTGAAATTAATTCTTGGATTCCACTGAAACCAGAATAAGGACCTGTGCAGAATAAGGGTGTTTGCTCAGATCATTTCCCATGCCCATTCTTAAAACACAGATGCTGCTTCTGCTGGCATATCATCAGAAAAGATTAAAGCCTCCAAAACCAATACCACACATCCTTGCTGCAGTTAACTGAGCAAGTTACCTGTATAACTGTTCTAGCAGGATCAATTTCAACACCTATCTATCCCTAGAAAGTTAACTATCTAGTAGTAAAAGTACAGATTCAAGACAAAACTTCTAAGTAAGTTGTTGTCTCTAAATCTTAAGATGACGCTGGAGTGAGTGAGTGGTGACTGTGCATACAAGACATCTGTGGAAAATGCTGTAGGACCTAAAAATAATTGTATGGTAAACTCCTTACAAAAATACGGAGACAGCAGTAGCATCAATAAGTTCCCCATGAAGAACTCCAGCACAGGATAACAAATAAAATAAATGAAATTGGGACTTACTATACATACCTGAATCCAAGATAATGCTGAATTTAAGATGACCCCTTCTTTCTCCAATAATTAGGTTCTATACAAGAAAACTTATAAATGTTCTATAATTTACCATGTGTAGAATCCGATTATTGGAAGGCCATCTTAAATTCTCTCCCCACCCCCTCCCAACAACTGCAGCAGAGAAAAAGTGGCAGGGGGTTAGGTGGCAGGGGAAAAGTCAAAAAGGGAACAGACAGTGGGGGAGGCAGTATGTATGGGGAAGAAGGTCAAAACAGCTTGCCCCCCTAGTCTCCCTCCCCCACCCCTTGCCTTCCCATTGGTGCCTGCCCCACTACCTCATAGCCTCTGAAACCCCAGCCTATCCCCTCCCCACTGTCTTCTCCCCCTTACAGCCTTTACTCTCTCCTTCTGCTCCCCCCAGCCTCATTCTGCTTATGCTTCTGGTTAAAGCAGAGCTCCAGCCCCACTCCAGCTTGGGGCACAGAGTGCATGGTTGCTTTGATCCCAGCCTGGTACAATAGCAGTTGTTGCAGTGGCAGCTCCAGGTTGAGGCTAGAGACAGAGGTGCAAGTAGCATCTTCCCCCCTGCCACAGTACTCAAATCCAAGATGAGGGCTTTTTGCAATGCTCATGTTAAATGGGGGAACCTCATCTTGGATTCAAGTAGATACACTAATATTAAAAATGAAGGGAACATAAAATTCATTCAGAAAAGAAAACACTCAATTAAGCCTGCTCCCTCACTGGGTCCCAAAATGAGTAGCTTGGGGGCTGAGGCAGGGAGGGTGTGTGTGTGAAAAAGAGAAATCTCTTCATTGCCAAATAAAAAGCATATTTTTCAATTCTTTATGCCAAGGTACACTGAAAAAACAATTTAGGTATGTTGGCACATCTACCTGATCATCTCCCCAGAGCATTACATTTAGGCAATAACTAAAGGGATCTCTGGGTCATAGTCAACTCCAAAATGAACATGAGTCGTTAATGTAATGGAGTGATAAGTAAAGCCAACCACACTTTCGTGCATTAGAAGGTGCATCAGGAACAGGTCTAAGGAGGTGATACTTCCCCTCCATGCGGCATTGGTAAGACCACAGCTGAAGTACTGCATCCAGTTTTGGGCACCACACTTCAAGAGGGATGTGGATAACCTTGAGAGGGTCCACAGAAGGGCTGTTCATATGGTTAAGGGCCTGCAGGTAAGATCCTACAAGGAGACAGTGAGGGACCTGAATCTCTTCAGCCTCTGCAAAAGAAGGCTGCAAGGGGATCTTGTGGCAGTCTACAAATTAATTGGGAAGGAAGAAGGGGGGAGCAGCAAGGAACAGGGGACACTTTTTCAGGGTGCCCCTTGGGTTTACTAGGAACAACAGCCATACATTGATAGAGAGTAGATTTAGATTGGACATTAGGAAAAAAGTCTTCATGGCGAGGGTTGCCAAAATCTGGAATGGGCTTCGAAGGGAGGTGGTGCTCTCTTGGAGGTCTTAAAGAGGAGACTAGACAAGCCCCAGAACTCTTTCCTGACCAGGGTAGGGGTCAGACTCAATGATCTACTAAGGTCCCTTCTGACCCTAAAAATCTTTTAAAGCCAACTCTGGAACCCAGCCTGAGACATCACAACACATCCATATTACCATAACTTGACAAAAAAGAGAATACACTTGGTTGCCTACCCCTAAATCCCAAATCTCCAGAAACCTCTTAGTATTTGCAACTATGGGCCTGGCCACACTCTTTATTTACACTAACATATAAAAACAGAGTCGCAAGATAGACTACCCATATATGGTACAAAATCTCATGTAGAGTCACCCCAGAAGCAGCAACAATAAGAGTACACCAGTACTGACATTCTGTGTCCAGCTATGCCCAGATACCCATTTGCTCAATGCAAACAGGCTGTTCAGCACCGCAAAGTGCCAATGCATCTACTGCAGCAGATATCCTAGGATAAGTGGTATCATCAGTTCACTCCATATCTTGGGGGAATTCACAAGGTACAGAGCTGATGTAAATTATACCACTGAGTGCAGTATGTCCAGACTTGACTTCAGTTTCTCAGAGAAAGCATGTACCTATCACTCTCAGGCCTACCAAGCTTTTATGTTTATTAGGTGCCTGCCAGATATCTGATAATCACGTATTCTCCTCATGGCAGAGCTCAGTCCAGCTTTCCCCCTGGCTCCATGCCATCCACATGAGAGAAAAGTTTCTCCATTGGAGCCACCACATACAAATACAGCTTTCCGCATTAGACTTAATGATAACACCCCCTAAAGATTTCCTGTGAACTTCTGGCTAAACACTTTACAAGCTTATTTCCCTGACAGGAAGATCTTTCCCCCACAAAAGTTCAACTTACTTTTCTAGAATCAGAATTCTGTCTAGTACAGGTTCAAGAGTAGCAAGGCCAGAAAGACAACACTCTGCTCTACTTAGGAACTGTTTAGATATTACTTGACTTCCAGTGCACATGCACTAGAATTACATTTTTAGCTTGGACAGTAGGAAGTGGCAGCCCAAGTAGTTCTTAAAAACCCTGCAGAGGTAATAAGTGAACCTAAGCTTATAGGAAAACCACAGACCTGGCAATGTTAATATAAGTACACACAAAAACGCTCAAACTCAGATACAGTCACTTCTGCACAATAGCTGTGACTGGAAAAAAAAAAAAACGTAGTCTCTGCAATAAATAGGACCCCACCCTCCGGCCACAGATTTCCTAGTAACAAAGCCACTCCTGTATGAAACCCACATATGGTATACAAGTAATACATACACACAGACATCCAGTACACTATTAACAGGTCACACAGGTCCGAACTTGAGGAAGGAAGTTGCTTTTATCTGAAAAAAGTATTCACTCAGAACTAACGTCCCATTCTAGAATGTATTAAAGATTAAATACTAAAAACAGGGCAAGAATATCTTTCTCAGTGTCACTCCACACTAGGTCTTTGAGGCATTCATGTAAACAAGTAAACTTGAACACGCTAAACAAGAATTACATTTAAAATATGGTTGGATTAAAAAAAAAGTAAACCTACTTAATCTTTATAATAAAGATAACTTCAAGACAAGTAAACTGTTCAGCCACCTGTCTCACAGGTCATATTCACCTTTGACACACAAGTTACAGCTACAAGTCCCCATGTCAAAATAAAACTGACTCACCCTCCAAAGGCCTATAACCATCTTAACTACAGCACAAGGTAGGAGGTAGGCCCTCTCCTTCCAACTAGTCGCATCTTTGCTTATCCCTTCTGTCACAGTGGGGTCCTACAGGAGGGCCGTGATCGTCTTAAGGCCCCCTCTCTCCGTGCCAAGTCGGCACAAGAGCACCCTCTAATTCTCGCCCGCCACGTCTCTGATGTTCTAATATATATTAGGGAGGCTGCCTCACGTCTTCTTGGACACCGTCCGTTGTAACATCTGGTCCTGTAGACTCCAGGACCCCTTGTGGGTCTCGTCCTGCGAACGGGTGCTTCGGGGCACCCTAGCCTTATGGGCATACCAACTCAGCCTTCTTTACTCCTCATTCTATCCAAGGAAGAGCACACACCAACTGCAGAAACTTCCTTAGCCTGATAAAAGGTTTTGGAACCCGAAAATTTGCTTTAAAATTGTTTTCCAACTATTTAAGCTGGTCTGATAAAAGATATCAGGTTCACCCAAAGGACCTTGTCTGGCATCATATGCTGAATTTCTCAGTAGTCAATAACACTAAATTCAAAAGACAAACTGACTTGGGGATTAGGAACTTCACAATACCACAGCATTACTCTCCCTGATATGGCAGACTATCTGTCAGTTGTTTTTAAAAACAGGTGTAAAAAAAACTTTTTACTAGGGGTGTACCAACGGATTTCGGGGACCGATACCGATAGCGGGTATTTAAGGAGGCATATCAGCTGATATCCAATACAGCTGCCATCAGGTGGTTAAGTCCAGTGTGGTGGAAAGGAAGTAGGGAGGAAAGGGGCATGGTGGGGGAGATCTACACCTCCCTCAGTGAGAGAGGAGGCAGGTGGGGCGCACAGGACGGAGGCACAGTTTGTGAGGTGGGGGCAGCTCCCACTACTGCTTGCACCCTGTGAGGGTGGGGACGGGAGGGCATGGCACAGGGCAGGCTGCAGCTGTGGGGTGGAGCCGGAGCCAGGGCTGCGCGGGGCACTTCTCACAGGTTGCTGGGCTTGGAGCAGGCTCCAACAGCATTGGGAGGAGGCTGTAGTCACCCCAAATTCTGCCACAGCTCCACTCCCAGGCCTGTGCTGCCACCCAGTGAAGCCCCAGATGAATGCCCTGCCTCCACCCAAGTGCCAGGCAGCAGGTGGTGGTACGGGGCTAGGAGTGGAGATATGGCGAAATATGGGGTGGCTGTAGCCTCCTCCCAGCACCAGCCTGCTCCAAACTCAGCCCCTGGCAAGAAAAGCCCCATGCAGCACCAGTTCCACCCCACAGCTGCCACCGGCCCCGAGCTGCAATGACCTGAGGGTACATGCCCTCCTGCACCCACCTCCGCCCTCCTGGGTTGCAAGCAGTGGGCAGCACCTGCCACTGACCCCTCCCTCACCACAGGGGATGTTGATCTGCACCCCCCCAAATCCCCTGCCTCCCTCTCCTCTTCCAACCTAACAGCTGGAGACAGCTTTCTATGCTGCTGGTTCTACTCCATGCTGCGCTGCAGCTTCGCACAGTATGGGCATTTATCGGCCAAATTTTTGGCCCCATCAGGCCAATATCTGATATAGACAATTTTCCTTATATCAGTACTGATCCGATATCAGATCAATGTGTTAGTGCACCTCTACCTTGTACTATTATTACGACTACTTACAAAATGCCCTGTGTAAACATTTATAGGAGCCAAATCAATCTTTTGATAACTGCAAAGACTGTATGCAAGACTCTCTCCAATGTCTTGAATGGGTATTTATTTCACCCACAACTGTGTAGGTAAGACTTCTATGAACTAATTTCAAGCCTAACTACAAAAATCTACATAAAAGCTTAAGATATATTTAATAAAAACAGGAATTGTTTAAAACAACTCTAAAATACCCAGATACACTAGGTTTTGGCCCCTGGTAGACATTTTATAACTATGCAATTTGGATCAGAGAAATGTTATGCTCAGTCCCAAAAATCATGCCACACAGCTCAGCATGGAGGAACCAGCATGAGGGAAACCCAATCTGGTGCTCATATCACCATGGAATCTGGACTATACATGGACTTTTTAAAGATCCCAGAGCACTGTGAGCCCAACATGGGAGAACAATTAAACATGGAGCATCTTTGTGGCTAGTTTGGCACTTGGCTGCATGTGTGGCATACTGTCATTTATCATGCAATTAACAGTCTGCCAGGGATCTATGATATAGCCTTCAAACTGCAAGTGATAGAGGTACATTTCTCTTGAAACAGACTGGACAAACATCTAAAATTTAGTGATGTGTATACTCTCTGCTCTGACATTTGTAGTATGTGCATACACACATCTACAGAAATACTTAATGCTTGCTTAAGTAATTATACAACGCTTGCAAGTGAAATTTGCAAATGAATACATTGTATTATTATATTTCAAAGTTGTCCTTGTACTACTGTTCAAGTGTCCAGTAGCTGAATATGAAATAAGGCTCTCACCCCCACTCCTCAGCAAGCCAGAATATTTTGCTTTTAAGTCACTTATTTATCTGAACTGGCTTCTTTCAAATATTTTTCCACAACTTCATTTTAATATAAATATTAGTTAACTACTCACAGAGCTTTTCTGGATATCTTGTTCAACTTTAGGAGAGAACACTGAAAGGTCCCCATTAAGAATAACTTCAGCGAGTGAGTTCACCAGAGGTGCATAATGTATAATAAGAAAGACCTATTAAAAGAACAGGGCAAAAAATAAATATTAGACCGCTAATAAAAGGCTTACATGCTAAACACTGAAGTAATTTTTCCTTGTTTAATTCAGTCATTAGCATGAAAGAAAAAAACAAATCAAACTGATACCCTTTATTCATATTTAGTATTCAGAACAAACTAAAATCCTCCCCTATTATCAGTCAAAAACAAATCTGCCTACTTTCAGTCATTAAATGATACTAAGAACTTTCTTTTCATTAGTGTAATGTAATTCACACTGTATTCTCTACAATCCTATTCAAACTTGGGCTACTGTATTTTGCAGTATTCTACTTGCGCATCAGTTGAATACTATAATCTTTACTCTCTGGCAATATGCTGAGTAGTGTTATTGTGAGCTGTTTTACAGCTGCTACATTCTGCTAAAAGGTGGCCAGACTTCAGCAATGAAGTAACAGGATTTCTACAATCATCTCCATCTACCTCTCGACAGTGTACTAAAAAAAAACACCAAAAAACCCACTCAAACAACACTTTTTAAAATAAAAAGCTTTTTACTTAGTCCATATAATAGCTAGCAAAAAAAAAAAATTTGCTGCAATTTTCTCTAGCTGTTTCAGGGACATAGAGACAAAAACCAATTGCTATTACAAATAATACACTGAAATTAAATTAAATAGATGTAAACACATACTTGCGATAGAAGATAGAGAGAAACTTGGAGACTTATTTTTGGACGCTCCCCGCCCTATGGAAGGAAGAGGAAGGTGTACGTGTGAAAAATTCTAAATTATGGAAAGATTAAAGTATACACATAATTATGACATTTTTAAAAAAAGAAAATGTAAGCAAATATTTCCTGCTTATATGCATTGCCTCACCTCTAGCTACAAGTTCCTTGTATAAGAGCCAGGATGAGACTATTTAAACAAAAAAATTCAATTTTTTTTCCCCCCCTATACAGATCACTTCCAATTCTACTCTTATGGTGAAGGACATGGATAGCAATACCACATTATAAAAAAAAAAA
>JAGPOW010002067.1:3556803-3581494 GCA_030014935.1 Caiman crocodilus
CCATTGAACCCAGTCAGAGCAATGCCTAGGGCTGTTCCAACCAGTCTCGATGTGCTGTGGAAGGGCTGACTGGGGCATAAGCGTGCTTCAGTGCATGGGCTAGCTGACAAGCAATCCCCGCACTGAAACACCCTTGTATTTATCCTGCTCTGGAGTTCTTTTTCCATGTATAGCAGCATATGTGTAGATGCTGGAAGGGCTGTTTGGGATACAAGTACTAGCCCACTCCAGAGTTCATAAATTTTGCGAGTCCTAATAAGCGTAGATGTGTAGACACAAACGTGTACTGTAGAGTTAACTGGTACCTAATTAAGTCCATTAGTGCTCAATTAAAGCTGCCTATATACTAACTCAGAGTTGCAACAGAAGTCAAACAGTTGCTTGCACATTACCCGGCAGCTACTGTGTACAACAAATCTCTTGCTTATGCCACAGACTACACATTCTGCTGCACACTATAAAGTTTTGCCAACAGAATTTGAGTTCTATAAGTAAGTTTGAGTTTTCTGTACTCAAAGTTCCCTGTAGTCGCAGAACTCAGCTCTTCAGCAGGGTTGCTTCATCCTGCTGAACAGACAAAGGCTTCTACTGAAAGGCCTGCACAACTAGGCAAACACTACCAAACTGGCCAATTTCTTGTTGCCAAATTAGTCTACCACTTAGACTGCATGTATTAACGAAGAAAGAGTGAAAACATATTTTTCTCTTTCTGAAGTTATGTAACAGGACTAGGATATCATGCAGACTTTCTGCTTATGGATATCTGTGTTACAATGCCACATCGGCAACACCTGTAAATCATTTCATTAGAACCATAATGGTCCTGTCAGACCAACCTGGTGGCCTTCTACAACCAGGTCAAAAAAATCCTTGGATGCAGGTGTCGCGGATTCAACACTGACAAGTGCAGGGTACTGCACCTGGGGAGAAAGAACCAGCAGCATACCTACAGGCTGGGGAACTCCCTTCTCGTCAGCGCAGAAGCAGAAAAGGATCTTCGAGTCATTATAGACTCCAAGATGAACATGGGCTGCCAATGTGGGGATACAATCAGGAAGTCTATCCACACCTTGTCGTGCATCCACAGATGCATCACAAGCAGGTCCAAGGAGGTGATCCTCCCCCTCTATATGACATTGGTCAGGCCGCAGTTGGGAGTACTGCATTCAGTTCTAGGTGCCGCATTTCAGGAGGGATGTGGACAACATCGAGAGGGTCCAGAGGAGAGCCACTCTCATGATCAGGAGGCAGCAGGACAGGCACTACAAAGAGAGGCTACGGGACCTGAACCTGTTCAGCCTCCACAAAAAAAGGCTGAGAGGGGATCTGGTGGCCATCTATAAACTGGCCAAGGGAGACCAGCAGGCAATAGGAGAGTCCCTGTTCCCTCAAGCACTACTGGGAGCAGCAAAGAATAATGGCCATAAGTTGAGAGTAGATTCAGGCTAGATATCAGGAGGCACTACTTCATAGTTAAGGCGGCTAGGATCTGGAACCATCTTCCAAGGAAAGTGTTGCTCGCTTCTACCCTGAAGGTCTTTAAAAGGAGGCTAAATAGACACCTAGCTGGGGTCACTTGACCCCAGCATTCTTTCCTGCCCATGGCAGGGGGTTGGACTTGATGATCTGCTCAGGTCCCTTCTGACCCTACCAACTATGAAACCAGGGTTAGAAATGTCAAATATATCATTTATAGTACATTGTTAGTAGAAACATTTCCCTACATTTCTGATAAATGTATATGGAACATCGTTTTGAAATAATTACTGAACTTTCAACCAAAAACTTACTAGGAACTAAAGAGTCAGGAATTTCCATCAGTTTACAAACATAAATTGATGCCCATTGACTTTGGTTATCTTTATTAAAGAACAACAACCCCACACTCCAAATTAAAGCTGCCATGTGACCAAGCTTGCAGCTCTCATATCATAATGGGGTTTCTAAACTTCATCAAGACCCAAGTCTGGAATCAATGCACAAAGCAACTTTTTCAGTAGTATTACAATGCAAGATCTGAAAGTAATACATGTATTACAGGGCAGGAGCAACCTTTTTGTACAATAAAGTACTAGAGCTCCTGGAGCTCCTCTGCACTACCATAATTTTAAACTACGGCTAAATGGGAAAAGAAATTTAAGTAGGATACAGAACTGCTCAGATGTGTGGATTAAAGTGGTGAAACACAGATCTACAACAGTTCAGTATTAGGCACCTCCTCCCTTTTCATTTATTGTGTCTAGAAAATCTTATCAAGAACACTAGCAGCCACTTACCTCATTGTAAAAAAAATGTACAGTGTGATTGTTGAGTTTTAGAGAAAGAGTTTTCAAAAATGATATATAATAGGCCATGATCTCCTCATCAGAAAAGTCAAATTTGTGTACAATGATGGAATTTACATAGTTATTGGAGAGCAGATAATCTGAAATAAAGAATTGTATCACAAATCACCATAAAGGATAAACATTAAATTAGTCTGTAACGTAAATGACGTGTCTGACAATGAAAAGCACTATATAAAAAACGGGTAACCTAGCAGTAGTTAAATCTTTGATTAACAATTAAATATCCCTACTTTTAAGTTAGCAACAGAAATTAAGATTTGAATCAGGGGTGCCAAACATGAAGCCTGCAGAGCCTGGCCACCTGGCCCCTGGTGCCTCCCCTGGGTCTGATCAGACCCACATGGGACACAGCACACACCAACGGTGTGGGAATGGTGAGCAGGCTGGATCAGGCTCATTGACCCCTCCTCCAGCACACCCGCACTGCACGCAATGCTCACAGGTACCATGTGCAGCACAGATCCTAGACTAACTGTACCAAACACCATGTGCAGCTCACTCCTGGACCCGCCAGGGCAGCCATCATGTACACAGTCTGGCCAGGGTGGCCACCATGTGCAGCACAGCTGCTACTCTGGACAGACTGTGTTGCAAGTAGTGCCAGTTTCAACCACTCTAAGATCTGTGCCACACAGCACAGGTTCTAGACTGGCTGGAGTGTCCACCAGATCAGGTATGCTAGAGGAGAAGAAGGATAAGTTTGTTTTGAAAACTACAGCTTTGAGTAGTACTGATATGCATCTGCACCAAATTCCTACAGAAAGATTAGTTTCCATAGACAAGGTTAAAATGGAAACAAAATATACTTCCATCTGTATTTTTACTTATATAAGCTAAAAGATTTTGAGACTGGTAATCAAATCTTTAGACCAATTCTTTCTCAAAAGTGTGGATTATTTCTGCTTGCTCCTAGCTGCTGCTCTTAAGCAAATGTTGACATTTCCTTGTCATCTTAAACTTTTAAAGAGACACTGAACTTAACATGGTGTTTTGTTGGAGCTGGCATCCCATCAGTCAACAGTTCCAGAAGGGGGTTTTGTTCACTGAAATATGTTCTCTCGGGAAGAGCAAAGCAGACATTTTAGGCCCTACCTAACCAGTGACTTTATGGTTTATTTTAAAGAGCCCCTTTAAAAACGTGGAACTACTATATTTTTTCCAACAGTACAAGTCAAAGGTTTCTGTACTGCTGGAAACTCATATGCAAACTGGAAACTAATTTTGAAACAGACTTCAGAATGACATTGTAATAGATTTACAGTGCTATCAAAAAACCCAGCAAGTTCAAGTTAACAAAATGAAAATAGATTAGACCATATATTCAGGATTTAAAATGTGCTTAATAATCAAAATTTAGCTTTCAATGAGTTCTTACAGAGTGAGGTTTCATGACTAATATTCTCAAAGAGGATGTTCAAGGTCTGCAGCAGCTGCACACACACGTAACGACCAGATTTCTGACGCAGTATGTTTAAGAAGAAAACAAACATGTTCTTCTCCAAGAAAAAGCTAGAAAACAATAAAGAACTCTTATTAATTGGCTATATTTTGTTTGTTTGAATCCTTACCTAAACTTGACAACTTTAATACTGTGTGTTTGTAAAAATCTTTTAAAAATTACATCCATTAACCAGTTCAAACAAAAGTAGCTTCTTTAAGACTAAACAAATAACCAAAAATCACTAAATGCAAATTATGGGATGTTTCAAAGACAAAGATTTAATAGTTAAGCAACTTATCAGTGTTGATAAATGATAAATTGCTTAATAGTTTATTCAATTTGTTTCACATTAACACTGAGAACAGTGCTAGGGAGCATTTCAACAGGCACAATTCTGCTATATTTCCATGCTACTAATTTTGAAAGCACCCCTCGCAAATAAGACTAAACACCTAAACATTTATATCCTTCATTTTATTACTCCCTTTACCAGCAGTTGTAACAACACATTTTCAATCTAAACACACGGGATGCTGTTAATGCTGAGTGTGTTACTTTAACGTAGATTTGCTTTTTAAGAGAAAAAAATTATGGTATTTATCATTATACTAGCAACAGTGCAGTTTCAGCAGAAGAGTATGTACATTGTCCACCTTTACAATTTTACTTCTAAATAAAATCTTTTTACTTAAACTACTTGTAAGGCTCTGCCCTAGACTTTTGAAAAATACAGAATCTGAAGGTAAATTACATGGTGGTAAACACCGTGAGCTTTAAATATAATGAGAAGTGAAAGCCTTCCACACTAAATTTTTAAACTATTATGGTTTAAAGCTACCTAATTAATCATCTAAATACCAAGCCCAGTTCTGATTAAATAAAACTAAAAAAATGTCTCTGCTGTCTACCTGTAACTACAGCTGTATGCTGGTGCTAGTTCCACCCCTCTACTCCCTCCAGACTGCACTTATTTTTATCAGACTTTAAACCACAACAGTCAAGCAATAGGCACGTGGCAGACAAAAAAGACATCACAGTTTGAATACTCAGCCTGTTGCTTTAAAACTCATTCATTAATCCCATATTAGTAGGGCCCATATTAAAGAAAACCCAATCTTTTCTTTCTGAAAATCATGACACATCATGATCACAGCAGGAGTGAAACAAATGGCAAAAAAATTATAATGAAGGCCACCATGTATAACACCAGGTGCTTCACTTAATTTGTCAGCTAACAAGGTTAATTGACAAAGCAAGAAACACCCATAGTAGTTTTACAGGATTTTCTAGACTTTAATGAAAAGGGTCATTTTGACTAAAGTCTCTGTTATACTATACCTTTATTTTTTTCAGATTAGAACGAAAACAAAGGGTTTGTTATGAAGTTCTCCTAGATCAGAGCTCTTCAGCCATTTGCCACCCCTTGCAACCTGATCCCCTATTAGGGGCTGCAAATATCCATCCCCTCCTCCACAGCCCTGTGCCCATGCCAAGCAGAGTACCTCTGCTTACCCTTACAGCCAATCTCCATCCCCAGTGACAAGCGCAGGGAAATTCTTTGGCAAGGGTAAACGTAGGTGTAAGAGCAGCAGGGAAAGTTGTAGATGGGATGGACAGCGTACAGCTCTGCTGCTCTAGACCAGATGCAATGTCACTGCAGGCTAAATCCATCCCTTGAGCTATAACCCCTGCACTAGCAAAAAGCTACCCACTACGGACTACTAAAAATATAGCTAACTTTTAGTGGATACCATTCTGCACACCTTTTGCTTGATACAAATTGTGGCTGCCTACAAATTCATTAGGGGGATGCAGCAAGGGATTGGAGATGCTCTGTTCACCAGGGCGCCTTGTGGGCTAACAAGAAACAATGGTCACAAACTGACAGAAAACAGAATTAAGCTAGATATCAGGAAAAACTTCTTCACAGTAAGGGTGGTCAACATTTGGAATGGGCTTCCAAGGGAGGTGGTGCTCTCTCCTACCTTGGGGGTCTTTAAGAGAAGGCTGGATAGGCATCTGGCTGGGGTCATCTGAGCCCAGCACTCTTTCCTGCCCAGGCAGGGGGTCAGACGTAAAGATCTGTTGACGTCCCTTCCGACCCTAGCATCTATGAATCAATGAATCTAAGGAAATACCTCCTACATATGAAATACCAACCATTTTCAGATCTTCTGATCAACACCTAGACTATTATTATTATTAATGATAATAACAATGATAGCAAAGATTTAGAGCACTTACTCAAATACTGAACTGTCATTCTGATCACCCCATATAAGGATCTCGGTTATGGAACGAATAGTCTCTACCAATAGATTCCGGTTATGATCCGTTACTGTGGTATTTTTAGTCAAAACATGATACATATACCTAAACAAAAAGAAAGTTGTAAACATTAAATATAAGAATAACAACTAATATTAGACACTGATTTTCACACTCCTTTTCACTTGTAATATAGTACCCTGCAGAACTGTTTTCCTGTAGCCAATAAATCAAGGAGATTTTTTTTTCGCTGGTGCAGCCAATGATTTGTGAAAGACTACTATTTGTATTTTATTTTAAAAAGGATCCAAGTGAAATAGAGCATGGAATGCAAATGTATAAAGTGTAGGTGACAAACAAAAACTATCAGAATGATAATGAGTGCTGTCTACCATCTAAATGCCAATGACTAAATAGAGAAAACATTATGATTATGTAGGCTATTTGTCCAATGGGTTTGTTATTGTGATTTCTCAGATGACTACTTTAAAGTCAAGTAAAACAACAGCAGGGAAAACAGTTGTCTGGAGAAATATATTAATTCTAAAAGATGACATGTATGCTTCAGCCAAATTGCTTTATGCTTGATTATTAAGTGATGAAAAAAATAAACAATATTTTGAATCCATGAAGAAGGATTTATCCAGACTGGCTGAGTTTAAATGCTACCTGAGATGAGGTAGCTTCCAGCTCAGATATCTGAATTAAAAAGCTAGATGGAAGACAGTTAGACATGTACCCTGACCCAGATACAATATTCCAGAACCCTCATAATCTGCACAACTACTACCAAGTAACTTGCAGGGAAATTAAGTATTTTATGCTGACTCCTTTTCATCGCACATTGAACTCACTGTAACGTTTTCTACAAAAATAAAGCATCTGGGAAATGTTGAATGGTGTAATGTTTTGCCTGAAATTGCTCCAATTTCATTTATTTAGTTAGTTACTAAATTCAAGGGACTATTCATGTGGAATGCCAGGGTTTCTTCTGAAAACAAATTATTGAGTGTCCAAAGAGCCCCAGTCACAACTAGAGTCACAGCCTGCCACCCCAGCATCTGCTGATGTTCTCAATTTCATTGAGCACCAACATGGTTCAGAAAATAGACTGAGGTTCAGAAATACTATGTTAGTGTTTAAAAAAAAAAATTATTTGAAATGTCCTGCATACTAGAAATCCCAAGTTTTAGTTCAAATCATTGCTTTCTGTACATACCACTTCAGAAACAAAGCAAGCAATAATTGTACCTGCAAACAAAATACTATCAGAACAATTATTCTGTAATAATTTGCATCCAAAATAAATGGCAAAGTCTTCTCCACATGGAATAAAACACTTTGAGTTTAAGGTGTTTAATTAGAAAAGGATAATAGTGCACTATTTACATACATTCAACCTTTATGAGTCAAATAAGCAATATCTGAAGTATGAGATCTGTAGACAGATGTATTTGTACATGTACAAACTTATTTAAATGTGTATAATTACACTTACAAAACCAACAAAAACACAATGCTGTTAGTCCTATGCTGATTTTTATTTTTTTTACAGAGAGCAAAAAAATAAATCACAAGCCATTGTATTACTTTGCCACAATATTCTCTAAATTGAAAAGCATTTCCCAAAAGCTTAAAAACAATTAGTGCAGAAGGCTTAGCATGACTTGAAATGCACTAAATTTGAAAACTTTGTAATCTGTTATGGTGGCCAGGGCTTTATATCAGTGGTCACCAACCAGATAATCCTGATCGACCGGTCGATCAGGGAAGCCCTGACAGTCAATCTCAGTCATGGCTGAGCTGAGCATAGCTCCCTGCCACCCGGGTTGGTCTGGGCAAATGGGACAATCCCACTCTGTGTCCCCTGGCACCAGGTGAGTGGGGCTCTGGCAGGGCTGGGCCAGGGGAGGGTCACAGCCCAGGCAGCTTGTCCAGGGGTGTGGTGACGTATCCACTACTGCATACAACCCAGCAGAGGTCCAGGGGCCATATGCCCTGCCGCCCACCTCCAGCCTCACTGGGCTCCGACCATCCCCTGGCCTGGCTGGCCCCACCCCCTCTCAACATGGGGGCCCTAGACCTGCCCCAACCCCAGACTGACCTGCTGGCGAGGGAGCAGGGCAGGCAGTATGGTGGATCCTAGATTGCCCTTTACTTGGAAAAGTAATCTTCACCTTAAGAAGGTTGAAGATCACTGCTTTATAAGCTCTAAAGGTAAAAAAGCAGGTATACCTGGATTACAGCTTTTACCACTTGTTTTCTTATCTGAAGAATGTAACATAAGGGGTTATTTCATAAAGTTATACCTGATCTTTCTGTAGCCAGTGTGACTACAATTAAAGTCTGCAGCTGTTTAACTGGGACATTTGTAATTAAATTTCCTAGTATGAGGAAAAGCTGGTAACTAGAGCACCAAACAAAAGCTGTTGCCTTGCTCCCAAGCTACACCTTTATTTATCCAATTAAAATTGTATGAGGAGGTATGTGCCCAACATTCAATGTCAAAAACACACTAGCCATTGTTTGGGAAACGTTTTTAAAGCTTATCTTCACATCATGTTAAACCTTCAGTCAATCAATAGAAATTCTTTGTTGACTTCATTCCTACATGTATCAATTTTTTTCCACTTAAGCTTGGAGACAAGAACTGCAGAAGAGGTCAAAGTATCACGGACATAATCCTCCAATACTGAAGCTAATAAAAGATTCTGCCACTGAATGCACAGAAAGGTCAAGAGCTGGGTCCCAATTAAATCTCCCTAAGAAACTGGTAAAGTCGGGAGCATGTTTCAGCAACTTAAAAGGTAATAATCAATATATGGAAGTTGTGTAAATTAAATGTTTATACTCACTATACATGGTATTTAATAAAAAACATTAACACCAGGGATCCAGGTTTCCCATTCACTATAGTAAAACCCAGTAAAACACAGATTTTTTCATTTTAAGGAGAAAAACACGGATTTTCTCTTTTAAAGGAGAAACCCATGAAAACTGTGGGTTTCCCCTTTCAGGCTGGCAAAGTTCCGGCCTGCAGGGAGCTGTGGGAGCAGGAGGACATTCAGGCAGGGGACACCATGTACATGTGTGCACATACAGGGGAGGGCTGGGGCTGCTACCCAGCACAGGTGGTGTGTGGGACTTGAGGGCTGGAGCTGGAAAATGCGGCCTCACGGCCCAGGCAGGGAGTAAGATGGGGCCACAGACAGCTCATCCAGGGGACAGGTTGGCTCCCCGCCACTGGGAACAAGATCCCCAGATCTGTGTGGGGCAGGTGCAGACTGTGGGCTCAGGGCTTCCCACCCTGCTGATCTCCCCCTGGAGCCTCCACAGCCAGCTGGCAGAACCAGCACAATAGGGCAGGGCGGGGAAGCTCAGTGTAGCAGGGGGTTCACAAGGGCAGGAACAATGGTAAGCCCCACCCTGCTCAGGGCTTGCGGTGCTGGTGCCCAGCTGTGCTCTGCCCTACTGTACCAGGTCCCACCTGCTGGGCTGTAGAGGCCACAAGAGGAAAGAAGCAGGACAAGGAGCCCCAAGCCTGCAGCCTGCACCTGCCTGGTACACAAATCTGGGGGGTATGTGCCCCACATAACCCACCCCAGGAGTGTGCACAGCAGTGGGGACCCAGACCCCCCAAGCTTGCAGCAGGCAGCCCACACTCACCTCCCCGCATGGGCTAAATTTGGGCTGTAGCACCCACGGGGAGAGGAGAAGCCAGGCTCTGCACTCCACTGCGCCACACCAGCTGCCACCTACTGCAGGCAGCAGCCAGGGCTTGGGCACTACTACAGAGGGGTAGGAGGGTGCAGACCCGGGTCTCTGGCCCCACAGCCCTGGCAACTGGAGACCACCTTCAGCAGGGCTGGGAGGGTGGCAGGATGAGGGGCACCAGCAGGTCCCAAGGGGCTGTAGGTGTTAAGTGAGGGGCAATAGCATCAGGGCTGCTCGGTGCCACAAAGCAGTGGGGGTGGACGGCTACAGCTGAACCTGCATCTCTGCGAGCAAAGGGGGCAGGGGAAGCTCCGATTTTCCATAATAAAAAAAACCACAAAAAAAAAAAAATCAAATGCCAAAATGTATAGGTATTTAGAAATTATTTTATTATAGTGACTGAGGCACTGATGGGCTTCCAAATTGCTTTAAAATTGTAAACATATCAATATAACATAGTGTCAGCTGATATCTATGTATATAGTGGCGTTTCATTTTAAATCGCAGAAAAATACGGATGGGGGAGATGTGGGGGTTAATCAGAGAATTTGCTATTTTTTTTAAACAGAGAAAACCAGGATCCGAGATTAATACACACCAAGTTGAGAAGTTAGGAAATGTCTGGAAATACCAGAAAAATTGTCCATACATGCTTAATTTAGCCAAAGTATGTGAATCATCATATACTCTTCAGTTATATAATTGCATGATTACTTTCCACTGGACTCTTGTCATTTAATGCACAGGAAGGACTGTGCTCAGGAAGTGAATCATGGGAATAAGTCTGTCCCCTGTCTTTTTAATTTATTAACATGTTAAGGGACCAGATCACAGGAAGTGTTTACTATATAACTACTGGAATGTGTATGCAACATTATGCAAGAGGACCGTTGTTGGGAAACAAACCAGAGACAACAAATGGTTCCAGATAAACATCCCCTATGCAAAAGAGATCAGGAACTTATAAGACAATATTTGTGCTATTACTTATGCAAAATATCTATTCCAGGCAACAGCCAAAGTTAAACAGTTGTCTTTACAGCTGGAAAGCTTAAGAAAGTCATTAGAGCAGCAACTGTTAGTGAGCTGTTCGTGGAAGAACAAGCTGACAGTGAGCCATAACCTAACAGAGAAAAAGAAAATCACAAGTTTTCATCTGAGTACAGGCAATAGCAAGAGGCTTACCACCTGAAGGGATGCACTCAGAGACCATGATGGGTCAAAGGTGCAGCTGCTCTGGAGTGATAATTTTAGGGTTATGTACCAAAGACAGATGCTTGCCTGTAAGAGTTCTGCTTCTTTTGTGTCTAAAGTTGGAAGGTGTCATGAACAGGGCAAAGAACTGCAAAAAGATGGTCTGGTGCTACTCTGGGCAACTGAATTCTATGCCTGCCTCTGGCAAAGAATTTCAATAGAAAAAAGAGCAAGTTACTTAAAAATAAATTTTAAAACCTAGCCACTAACTGTGCTCTTCATTTTCTGGGAACCCAGCTTGAGACACTAATCTGCAGAAGTGCTGATCACTACAGTCAGTAAAAGCTGTGCTGTAAACAAAATCAAGCACAATAAAAAGCAAAGTTCTCTGAAAATACTAGCCATAGGCATCCTAAACTTGGAATTCAAGATTAGTGGATAGCTTTGAGCTTCATATCTCAGCTCCACCAGGTACTGTAAACATTTATGTATGCAAAGAACTCAGATGCCAAAGCAATGAGCACCATGATTCTTGAATCAATTATTTTCTAGGGGTGCACCGATAGAAATTTTTGAGGACGATACCAATAGCTGATATTTAAGCAGGCACATCAGCTGATACTGATCTGATTTCTGACACAGCTGCCCCCAGCTGGTAAATCCAGTATGGTGGAAGGGAAGGGGGGAGGGAAGGGGCATGGTAGGGGTGCAGATCATCGCCCCCCCCAGTGAGGGAGGGGACAGGGGCAGGCACTGCCCAGGTGGGGGGGTGGGACCAGAGCCGTGGCTCGCAGGGGTACGGGGAGGCGGCTCCTGCTGCTTCTTGCACCCCAGGAGGGCACCGGGGGAGGGGGGGAAGGGTGCGGCCCCCAGATCTGCATGGGGCAGGCTGCAGCCGAAGTTCAGAATTACAGGAGCTGGGTTCAGAGCAGGCGCTGATGGTACTGGGACGAGGCTGCATCCACCCCAAATTTCGCCACCGCTCCACTCCCAGTGCCACCACTGTCAGCTGCCTGGCACAGCCCTGGCTCTTTCCAGCATGTAGGTGGAGGCAGGGTGTTGAGCCAGGGCTGCACTGGGAGTGGCGCAGCAGTGAAATTTCAGGTGGACGCAGCATCCTCCCAGTGCTACCGGTGTCTGCTCCAAGCCCAGCACCCGCCAAGAGCCCTGCGCAGCCCCGGCTACAGCCTGCCCCACACAGATCTGGGGTCACATGCCCCACCCTGCCCCCCCGGGTGCAAGCAGAAGGAGTTGCCTTCCATTCCACCCCGACAAGCCATGGCTCCAACCCCCTCCATCTGGACAGCGCCTGCCTCTGCCACCTCCCTCAATGCTCAGAGTATTGATCTGCCCCTCCCCATGTCCCTCCCCTCCCCTTCCACCACACCAGACTTGCCAGCTGGAGGAAGCTCTCCATACTGCCAGCTCTACTCCTCACTGCTTGAGTGCTACACTGTGGCCACACGCAGCACAGGCATTTATCGGCCACATTATTGACCCCATCGGGTCAACATCCAATACATAACTTGATTAACATGAAATATATAAAATGTAAGGTCACACAACAGGCTATGAAGCTGCTCATTCAATGACTAAAATTAATCCTGTGAACTGAATGAGGCAAGAATAGAATACTATTATGTCATGAAACATGACATAATAGTATTATATATAAAAGAAACTAAATTAAGATTGCAAGAGCTGTCTGGTATCAGCTGTGTCTTTTACAGCTGTGTTTATGATTTCAGAGCTGCAAGTTTTATCCAGTGTTGTGGCAACACGTTTTTTGAATCTGAGCCCTACTGAAACATAGAAGCTGAAGTTGTGCACATGGGACTTCCATTCTGTCCTTCTAAGGAAGACGCAGGCAATTCTTTCAGCTGAAGGACAGCTTAACGAATTTTAGCAACCTAGAGGGCCACATGGATAGCCCCGCCCCTTGAAAAATGCCCCACCCTCTGGTTGCCATCTTGGGACCAGAAGTTCCACCCTCTAACCCCTGACCTTTGCCACTAGAAATCCCGTCCCTCGTCCCCTCAAGTACTCCTTTCAGCAAGGGAGTTTGCCGTCTCAGAACCAGAAAATCACCAAATTATAATTTAAAAATGAAACATCTACTACAACATTAATTTGATTTCAAAAAATATTTTTGTCCTGATTTACATGTGTTCGCATAATGTACACAGGGATATTGGATAGGTACTTGGCTGGGGTCCTGTGACCTGTGACCCACCATTGGCGGGGGGTCAGACTAGATGGCCTGCTCTAGGCCCCTTCTGACCCTAGGCACATGAAACTATGAATATTGTCTAATAACTTAAAATGAAGTCTTACTCATATATTGGGGGAAGGGGGGAAATGGGTATTGGTTTGCAGGGGGCTGTGGGCATGCGTACACACGTATGTGGAGTTTGGAGAAGGGCCTGACCAGCTGAATCCAGCCAGCAGACCGGATCCAGCCAGTGGACCATATTTTACTCATTCCTTTTCTAAAGCAGTGTTTCCCAACCTGCGGGTCATAAGACTATGTGAAAGGATTGTGAACAAACTTTAAAAATGCATCAGCAAACTGTAGAAATGGATTCTCCTTTAAAAAAGAAAAACATGGAAAACCATGGCTTTTCCCTTGCAGGCTGGCAGAGTTTCAGCCTGCGAGGGGCTGCTTGGGGCTTCCCCTGCCCCACAGACACCCCTGCACCACACATTGGGGGCCTGGGGTCTGGATGGGTCCTGGTCCAAAAAAAGAGAGGTTAAGAACCACTGTTCTAAAGGAATACAGCCCAAGTATTACCCAATAACCAGTGTCTATCATTATGCAAATATTACTTGTAACATAGCCTCACAATTTAGTCTGAATAAGATTTTGAACATATAAGTGCGGGGGCAGTGCAGATTGAGACCCACATAGTGAGGGAAGAAGTGGGGAAGGGGCAGGGTGCTGTATGGTATCCAGGGCAGGGAGCAGGACAGAGCCACTGGCAGCTTGTCCAGAGGGTGCAGGGGGTGTGCAGAGCAGATATGGGTTGCTTGACGCTCTCCGTTCTGCTGCCTTTCCCTCAGGAGCCCTGCACCGGCCATGCATCCTCTGCCCACCTGGCAGCAGCGGGGTCCAGCAAGGTAGCCTCCCACTGCCAGGTGGGCAGAGGGCATGAGGCCAGCGCGGGGCTTCCGGAGCACAGGAAGCAGGGCGGACAGCCCAGAGCCAATAGCAGGTAGTCCATATCTGCCCTTGCTGTGCTCCATTTACAAGCTTCCTCCCCTATTAAAATGGTGACAGCGGCACTTGAACCAAAGCTGATTTGACAAGCTGTTGTTCAAGCATCTCCATTGCCATTTTTAAGCACTGGGACACTGAGAAATGTGATGCAAGAAGCTGCTGGAGTATATCAGAAAACAAAAGGTTTACTTTAAAATTCCTTGCATTATTACTAAATATTGGTTATCAGATCGGCATTGGCTGATATGGTTGGTTAATAATTGGCTATTGATATCAACCAAGAAAACCTTTGCTGAGGGTGCATGTAGGGGTGCACCAGTAAATCTGCAGATGACACCAAGCTGAGGGGAGTAGTAGATATGCTGGAGGGTAGGGTTGGGTATTCAGAAAGGCTTCAACAAATAAGAGGATGAAACAAAAAAAAAAAAAAAATCTCAGGCACCTTTAGAGGCTGGGAACCAACCAACTAAGCAGCTGCTCTGCAGACAAACTGGGGAGTCCAGCAGAGAAAGGACAACAAAAATGGTTAGTGGGCTTGGGCACATGACTTCTGAGGAGAGACTAAGGGAAGTGTACTTATCTAGTCTGGAAAAGAGAAGACAGAGGGATTTAATAGCAGCCTTAAACTAGCTGAAGGGCAGTTCCAAACAAGATGAAGCTGGACTGTTCTCAGTAGTGGCAGATGACAGAACAAGGAACAATGGTCTCAAGTTGCAGGAAGGAATGTTTAGGTTAAATATTAGGAAAAAATGTCTCACATTAGGAAGGTAGTAAAGCACTGAAACAGGTTACCCAAAAAGGTTTTGAAAAGTACTTAAGGCACCTACCTAACATTTGACAAAGCTAGTTCTTGCAGTCAAAGACATGTCTACATAGGAACATGTAGAAAGTTAAGACAAATCAACTAAAAATGGAATGTCAACATGAAGAGGTAAGTCTCCATGACATCCTAAATGGAAACTTGCTCCATACTGTTATAGAACGGGCTTTTCATAACCACAGACAGCTTTTTCTGTCCTTTTATATCCATCTTTTTCTCATACAATCCAATTACAGCATGGAGTAACTCACACTTAAAGTGCCTTTCAGCATAAACTCTCAAAATATTTACAGTGAGATCCTGTAGTTTTTTAATCAGCAGAAGCATTACAGATTAGTAAACTGATTAATTTAAACTCAATAGCACTCATCTTTTTGCAGACCCTACAATATAATCCAGGGAAAGCTAATCTCCCACCCCATTACTCTAGGACACAGCTTCTCAAGAATTATAAAATTGCTATTACAGGAAATCAACTCTTCAGGATTTCACTTAAGTTCTAAAGGGCACTTCACCACCAACAGCTGGGTACAACTGTTTGCATCAACTGCATCTCCATGATAACAACATTAAAAAGCAAGGGAACCTGTTCATAGCTTTGAACCCAACAAACCTGAAAATTAGGGTGGTTTATTTAAATGGTAATGATTAGTTTTCGATGGGTTGTCATAATGTATTACAATGAACATAGATAAGTTTGGTGCTTAAGATACTAACCTATACAATTCTGTACTACTTCCTGCCTGCATCTCTCCTCAGATCATGTCAAATTGTGCAATAGATTTATGTCACAGATAAACATCCAAACAATGACAGTTACTTAGAAATGAGAGAGAAAATAAGGCTATTAAATTGTTAAGATTCCCTAATGTCATGAAAGATCCAATCTTATATATCCTTACAAGATTAATGAAAAATCCTGTTGAATATAGCAAGATTTACCAGAAGAACAAAGACTACCCATAGGTGAAAATTATGGGTTTCAGGCAGGGGTGGATCCAGGATTTGTCAGAGGGACGTGTAGGAGCAACCACCCACACTGTAGTAGTGGCTGCATCCTTGCTCCCAGCCTCCTCCTCAACAACCCACCAATGTGGGCAGGATAGACTGTGCCATAGAAGTCTCTCAGGACTTTTTAAAGAAGTTCCTGATGCAGGTAAGAATCCATGTTCCTCACGCCCTCCACACTCAAAGGCACATCCCACCCCCTGCCTCACCTGCTGCTGTACCAGGTGTGCAGGAAGCTTTAAACCACTGCTGCCTTCTTCAGCCAGGCTGCTTTGGAGCTGGGCTCAGTCACAGCTACAGCAGTAAGAATGGCTGGGTGAGGAGGGTTTTGTACCTTCTCAGTCCCAACAGACCAGGTGCATGGAGGAGGACCTCTTCCCTCCCACCTTCTCACAGCTCCCACTGTCACTCTTCCCAGCTGAACTAACCCTCAGTTCAGCCAGGCTAGAGTGGGCAGCAGTGGCTTGGATGCTTCTCCCACTCCAGGGACAGTGAGGAAACCAGCAAAAACAGGGTGGGGAGCAGAGGTGGTGGTGAAGGGGAGGGGAGGGGACAGAACATGGTCTGAGCACAGAGAGGAAGGGGGGCTATCTTCTGCTTCAAAGACTTACAAAAAAAAGTCCAGAGAGGCTCCAGCAGCCATTCAGAAAGGGGGATGCAGCCATGCCACTGAACTGCTCCAGGATCCACCCTGGGATCAGGCCCAAACATAGTAAGCGATCACCATGAAGAGCCATGGCTTTGATCTCAGTTTATGGAGTGATGCCCAAAAATAATAAAAATAGTCAGTTTGGTCAGTGAGAAAGCAAAATTATTTACCATACCTGGTACTAGTGTTTTCTGTCTAGATGAAACTCATTTTAGAACATGTTTAATAGCTCATCCATTGACTGATAAGCAGAAAGCGTCAAAGCAAAATGTAAAGTTTGCCTCAATGTTATTGCCCATCTCCTAGGTTGAGCCAGAAAATCCCTGTTAATTTTCTCAATGCCACACCTTAAATTATATAATTACTCCCCTGAGTCATCTTTTGTCCAAGATAAAAAGACATAGCCTATTTAGTCTCTCCTTGTAATGTGAAAGCCTCTCCACACCCTTGACCATCCTTGTTGCCCTTCTCTGTACCTTTGGTACAGAGGATGATTTTAGCAACAGGTTACATACCACATACATTTCCTAGAAGTATTTTAGGAGTCTGCTACTCAACTAAAGGGGAAAAATGTTTTTAGATGCACTGCTTATCTTGGTAATTTTAAGACCTCTATTCATAGCAGTAAATACAACCAAAATCACATAGCAAACATTCTGCCCGACTACCCTGTCCCCATTTGCCTTGCAGCAGACCAAGGGGCCGTGTCATTTCAAATTCTCCATGGAATTTATAACCAGAGAAATGGTCTTTCTTCTATCCAGCACACAACAGCCCTGATGACATGCATCACCTGGTGAGAAACCCTGCTTTCCTCAACCTCTGTGTTTATCCATTGTAAAAAAACATGTATGAGATGAAAGCTGAGTAAAAGAAGTGGAAACTCCACTTTCCAGCACAGCGCTTGCTAAAACCGGCACCTATGCTTTAGTGAAAGGACTGGAATAGAGATATACTGGTCAGAAGAAATTATGATTTCCTTATTAAAATAATTAACATTTGTTACCCTTGAGAAAGTAATTCACCTATCCACTCTTAGCAAGTAGGAAACCCCCCTAACAAATACCCAAATAAAAGCCCTCAATCTCAGTAATTGTTATGGTTTCATTAAAAAGTCGCCTGCACAGCTGTAAGAAAACAATCAGGTACGAAATGACCATCAACTGCAATGGAACCATTTGGGACACACAAGTGCCATCTTCCAAGTGCGGGGAGGCTCAAAAGACAGTAGCAAAATCAAGTGTCAGTCCCTTTCACTCTGTTCCTGCTGGGGAGAGGGGCAAGAGCTGTGAAGACAAGGGCTGAGTTACTAGGTGGGGGGAAGAACAGCCTGGGGTCTCCCAGCAGCCAGAGGAAGGAGAGAATTAAGGGCTCCCCAAGTGACAGCAGACATGGGTCTTGGGGTAAATCCCGTATCCTTTATTAGAGCAACTAAAATTGTTGGAAAAATTCTTCTTTGCAAGCTTTCAGGTACAAACACCCGCCTGTGCTCAGGCCCCAAGCAATAGGGCATGGGCACAGCTACGTGCTCAGCAGCTAGGACGAGGGCACAGACTTCACCCCGTGAAGCCCCTTGCTTCGGCCCGGGTGAGGAGTGGGGAGCAGCCCCGGCTGAGCACCAAAGCTCCCCCTCAGCTGAGGGGCCGGCGCCGCTGCCCCGGGAGGACTAGCAGGGGCCGCCCCGAGCCAGCCCGGTCCGCGCCGCAGCCCGTGACGCGTGGAGCCCCAGCCGCGTCTGTGAGCTCACGTCTCCCGAAGGCTGCGGCGGGAGATTCCGAGGAGGCACCCCCACCCGCCCGCGGCAGGAGGGACTCGGCCCGCACCGCCCCCAGCCCCGGCCCCGGCCCCGGCCCGCACTGACTTGAGGTGGTCCAGGGAGTGGATGCTGCGCGTGGCCTTGCCGTGCCCGCCGCCCACCCAGCTGCGCGAGCGGCCGAACATGCCGGCAGCGGCTGCCTGGAGGGCCGGGCGCGAGCTCCCTCCAGCGCGAAGAGGCCGGCCCAGCACGTGGCGGACCGGCAGCCACAGCGCCTGCACGCGCGGCACACCGGGAAACGCAGTCCTCCCCGCCCCACTCCTCGTCGCTGCAGCCGGGGGAGGACAACAACTCCCAGTGTTCACCGCGCGAGGGGCGGGGCCTCGGCTCGGAGTGGGGCGGGGCGAAGTCTCCCCTCGGGCTGATTTGCCTGCCACGCGCGGGCATTGCTGGGTTGGCGGCCGCTTCCTCCTCCCGAGGGCAGCCAGGCTTCACAGACCCGCACCTCGGACCGGGACTGCGGGGCGGTGTGGCCACTGGGGAGCCTGGTTTTCTCTGATTTAAAAAGTTCCCAATTTTCAGTTAAAAAAAGGTAACCCCAAATTCACATTGTTTTCTGTGATGAAAATGAAACGCCACATAAATATAGAGAGAGAGAGATAGACAGATAAAAAAGTAAGGCCAAATTCACATTTTCCATTATTAAAATGAAACACCTCTCTATATAGATATGGATATCAATCTAAATATATCAATATCTATATCTATAGGGATGTTTCATTTTAATAATGGAAAAATGTGAATTTGGCCTTACTTTTTTTTTAAACCAAAAATTGGGGATTTTTTTTAATTCAGAGAAAACCAGGATCCCTGGACTGTCCACAACCCGCCTCTGCCTGGAAGCCTTTAATGTCTTATCGTGTAGGAGGGAGCATGGAAAGCAGAGCCCCCCGGCAGGAAGGGGCCTCCCCAAGTCCAGCCCAGCAGTTCTCAACCTTATTTGTACCGGAGCGCATTTGTGAACGTGGATGGCCTGTCCCACCCAGTACATAGCTTAGAAAAGAGCCCACTGTGTGGGGCAGCGGGTGGTGTGCGCGGCGCATGGAGGCCCCAAGCAGCCCCTGGCAGGCTGGCAGGCTGCAAGGGCCGTCTGGTGGTTTCCCCACATTTTGTCTTTTAAAGGAGAATCCATTTTTAAAGTTTGTTTGCAACCCTTCCATATATTCTTGCGAGCCACTTTTAGGCCATGACCCACAAGTGGTCTAGTCCAACCCCTTGCTTCATCCCCATCCTTATCCACACCATCCTATACAACCCTTAGTCTAAACTCTACATAAGACCTAACCTGCTGACCCAACACAGACCTGACAGAGGTAAAGCAGGGGAACCCCTGCAGCCAACTAGCAAATGAAGGACACTTATCACCTAGCTAGGTCTTGTGGCACAAGAAATGTTTTCAATCTCATTTACCCTATTGCCTTAGATAAATGTAACTAGAGTTTAAATATAACTGGATTGTACCCAGCCCATTCAACTCGAACAAATAAAAACAAATTGTTTGGTCAGAAAATCTGGGTGTTTAATTTATTCTTTCATGTATGCAGCTTTCTCCCGCACTTAGGTCTGATTTAAGAGTTTGACCAGTTGCCATTTCTGATCCCCTTTCATATCTCACACGTGAAACAGTGTGGGGTGGGAGCACTGCAAGGAGAACCTGTAATGCGGGCAATGAGCTGGGTGGATGGCATGCACGGGAAACTCAGCAAGCGGCATTCCCCTACCCAGGGCTCATCCAGATTCAAAATTCAACTACTATGAACGGGTTTGAAAAACAAAAACAACAAAAGCCCATCAACATGCATGTGCATCTTGGGGTGTTTTTCCTCCCATGCTTCACTTTGCATTTACCAACATCAAATTTCATCTGTCATTTTGTCGTGAAGGCCGGAACCAACCTTCAGACCTTACTGCAAGTGCTCTCGCTCCTGCTGCAATGGAGCAATCCCAATCTCCTCCCCAAGCCCCCGTGTTGACACTTTCATTCAGTATAGGCCTGTCTTCTATTGTTTCAGCTTAGCTATGTAAGGAGTCAAAATAAATTGTGTTTCAAGTGAATTAAAAATGCCCATTTAGGGTTTATTAGAAAACTTGCTTCTTAGGGTTTGGCAGCCAACCACACTAAATACATTTAAAATTACATTTTTACTTAGGTCTTGATATAAGCCCTGGTTGGTACTATAAAAATGCTCCAATGTAATGTTAAGGGCTTCATCCTGACATGCACAGTTCCTGTGTGTCAGATCCGATATTAAAAATGACTTGTTGACCACTTCTAGTAATGACATACTTTAATACTTTTTACAAAAGTTAGCCTTTCCTGATATATTCAGAAAAAGATCCAACTTTATCCCAACTACATCCTCATCCAATAAAAGATACCACCCTAAGAAATCCTCCCAACTCAAATAATGACACTTAACTTGCGCACAGCTGTCTCTCCAGTTTCATTGCTAAACTGCTGCCTGTATGTACAGTTCAAATGGCAGACCAATTCTTCCTCGGGCTTGTTACAGTTTAGTGGGGGTAGGTAATCCCAAATGATCCTTCCCCACTCCAGGGTCAACAAGACAGCATGTTATGTCATTGTTAAGGGCTTGGACATCAGATTAGCCAACAGCTCAGCCAGCCTCGTCCTTTGAAAGATGAATTCTAACGTCCCTCCATAAACTAAAAATACGATGTAATCTTCCTAACGATTTTTAACCTGTCCAATCTCAGGGTCTCAGGACCGTGCATCGCCCCGCCAGGCTGAGGCTGCCTGAAAGCAGAGGCTCAGCCCCAGCCGCACGCAGCATCGCTATGTCTGAAGTGCCTGGCAAGGGAACAGGCTCTGACGTGACTGTTCCCTGGAGCAAACAGGGAAGCAAATGGACAGAAATCGACGCTGCGGCACGACTGGCGGGGAAGAGAGCGGCAAGGGAGGCGAAGAGCAGCCCGGGCGGGGGTGGGCGGGCCGATCAGGTGAAACGGGAGATCGATGCCTGTAAAAAAAAAAGAAAAAAGGGAGCTGAAACCTCCCCCGTCCGTCAGCGCTCCGTGCCAGCCAATGAGCCGGGCGCAGGGGCGGGCCGGCGGGGCTGGAGGCAGGCGCGGGGGAAGCCGAGGGTGAGCGGCGGAGGCTGCGGGCAGGGGGCTGGTGCCGAGGCGCCTGCAGGCGGGCGGACTCCGGGCCCGCGCCGACCCCCGCCCGCCCCCGCCCCTGCCCCTGCCGCGCGCTGGCCGGCGCAGCGGCGGGACTGCGGCAGCCGGGCGGGCGATGCCCCTGAGGAGCCTTCCCCGCTCGGCAGCGCTGCGGCAGCGCCTCTGAAGCCAGCTCCGGCCGCGGGGCGGGGAGCAGCGGATCTCCCGGGCCGCCCCGCTCCCTCCTGCCCTCCCGCTCGGGCCGGGGCCGCTCGCGCCTGCTCCGGGACCCCCATTTCTGACCTTTGTCTCCGCCGAGAGCGCTGCTCCCGCCGCCCGCCTGCGCCCGCGCACATCTGCTGCCGGCCCCTCGCCGCTGCACAGCTGCATGCCCGCCGCCGTCTCCGCACATCTGGATTCGCTGGAGTCTCGGGCCTTCCATGCGCTGCGGGTGCTGCCCTATATGTTTTACGTGGGCTTGTTCTTTGTCAACGTGCTGATCCTGTACTATGCGTTTCTCATGGAGTACATCGTCCTCAACGTAGGCATCGTCTTCCTGCCCGAGGACATGGACCAGGCGCTGGTGGAGCTGGGCGTGCTGTCGGACCCCGGCTCCGTGCTCTACGACACGGACAGCGAGCTGGACGTCTTCGATGGCTACCTGGAGTGAGCGGCCCCGGCCCCGGCCGCTGCTCGCCGGGGCTGGGGCGGGGGCCGGCCAGAGGCGGCCCCGCCAGCACTGTAAGTCCTCTCGGGCAGCTGGAAGCCGCGGCCGCTTGTCCCGCCCCTGCTTGCCGCGCTGCGGGCCCGGCGGGCGCGTGCGGGGCGGGATCCCGCATCGCCCTGCGCCCCGCCGCGGCTGTTGCGGAGCGGCCCGGGACGGCTGCTCTCAGGTGCTTGCAGCCCGGCCTCAACCGCGGGCCGCGGCGCTGCCTGCTCCGCCCTGCACCCTGGGGCCGCGCAGGAGCAGGGCCAAGCGCCTCGCCACGGGTCGGCCCGGCCCGGCCCGGCCCGGCCCGCGCCGCGCAGCGCCCGGGGTGCCGCAGTCACGCGCCGCTTCTCGGTTCAACCCCGTCCCCCGCACTCAGTTGCGCAGACCGAGGGGCCGCTTCTCACAGCCCTGCGGCTCCCGGGCTCTTATTTGACAGCTGGCAGGTGCTGAGCAGCTGCGTGAATCAAATCCTAAAACTGCCTGGACTCCGGCCCGAATCAGAACTGTGGTCTCAACCTGCTGCATTGCTCTGTCAAAAGGCCAAGACCCCCTGTGCCTGTTTGGAGTGGGAGCCTTTTTTAAAAATAGGGAACATTGAAACCTGCCAGGTTTACTGTTCTCTTCCACTATTGCAACCAGGTTAGCCAGCAGCAGCAGGGCTGGGTGGGCTGCAGATTGTGGGGCTTCTGTTTTTATGTTAAACTAAACAACTGAAAAATGCTCTAAGCAGAATTCTGAGCCGTTAACTCTACAAAAAGGAAACCTGATTAGTCCAGAGAAATACTATTTTCATACACGGATGCATGCTTGGTCATGCTTGGGCAGCCAAGTATATTAATAAAAATACTGACAGCTTGATTACAAGCATGTTATAAAATGGACTCAGGGAGTTTTTAGCTAAAGAATATTGCACGTGCAGATGCAAAATAAATGCTAGCACCTCTTTCCAGAAATATCTTTGTATGTTGCATTTACAGAGTTGAAAGGGAGATGCTGCTATTCTTCTCCAAATGGCTACACAATTACATTAAACATAGCAGCTATGAAGGAATGGGATCCCAGCTGTCCCACAGCAACCGGCTTTTGTGAACAATTTACAGATTAAAAAACTTCCTCGCAGTTTTGTCCCTTCTCAAAGTGGTAATTACACTTTGCTGCAGTGCAGGTCCCCTCTTAGGGCTGAGCACTGAGTGGTGAACCACCTAAAATTGTCCCCTATCACGCTAGGGAAACTGAGGGTCCTCAGCTACCAGACCTCTAAAGAAAACTCAAGTGCAGGATTGGTGGGTCAGTGGATGGCCTAGTAAATCGGTTCTAAACCAGGTGTTGCTAACCAGTCAGAGTAATTAAGAACTGACCCTTGGTAAAGGCTCTGCTCTCTCAGTTATATAGGAAACAGTCCTATCAGATCTCCCCTCCCCCTACCCGGTAGTTGTATTCTGATCTTTGGGGTAACTCTTTTGGGGTTAACTTTGGGGTAACTCTTTTGAATCAGAATACAACTACCCCGCAGGTAGTTATATTCTGATCTTTGGGGTAACGCTATATTAACTTTTTATGTTTCCATCTTGTGATTAAATTGTAGAAATTGTTTCCGTTATTCTTCTAGAACCCATATAAGTTTGAAGTAACTGCTCTGTTTCAATGGATAGCTGCTCGCGCTTAAGCAGCGAATGGGCAACTCCTTTGAATACAAGGTAAACTTATCTTAGGACACATCTACGCGAGATTTTTACTGCGCAGTTGATTAATTAGCTGCACTAAACATCTTGTGTCTACATGTGCATCCCTATTAGGCTGGAGTAGATTAACTCTGTAGCAGGGTTGTGCGAAGCAGGCCCCATTTGATTCAGATTTGGCCCCAGTCAGAGACGGTGAGTCCATTCGTTGATCCACAGCACTATCCCCGATTCAATTTGGCCGAATCCAGATCTGAAGATTTGATGCTGATTCAGAGAATCAGCAATTTGGACATATAAACAGCTTTAAATGTTTTTTCTACATACCTTGAGGTACCAGCGTGGCTCGGGAACACTGAGATGCTGGGGTGCATGGAGCATTCCACAGGAGTTCAGGGGAGCCCTCCACATGCTCGACAGCGAACCCAGAAGTGGACCGGAGGTACTTCTGGTTCACTTCCAGGTTTGCTGGGCAGCACCCTTCTGCTGGGGAGCACCATCCCGCCCCGCACCCCTCTGGCTTAGCAATCAGCCACAAGGGGACCCTGGGTGGCCCCCCAGACCCAGGAGGCACCAGTTGTCAAGCCAGAGGGTGCAGGGGGATCCCCCAGCATGCTCCCCAGCAGAGCCAGAAGTGGACCGGAAGTGCTTCTGCTCCACTTCCAAGTCTGGTGTCAAGCACGCTGGGGACCTCCCCAACACTCC